>OZ020625.1:17350828-17950828 GCA_963971575.1 Liopterus haemorrhoidalis
TATATAATTTAAAATATTCTTGCATGTGGCTAAATATTGAAATATATTGAATTTTGAAAAAAGTATCATCATCTACCGTTTTCGATTTAAATAAAACTTTTCTTCTCTTACCAACATCGACTTACTGAGAAGAGTTTGAAGCTCCTGATGCTTCAGATATTAAAAGAGTCGATGCATTAAAACTTTCACGAGTATCACTGTCACTAATGTTAGTGAAAAAATACAAATATATAAAAGTAAAATATATCACTCAAATTTTTCACCAATTAAATCTGCGTCAGACGTCTACAATGTATAAACACTAAATTCCAATGAACAGTGAGAGTGAAAAAATCAAATCTCAATCCTGATTTTAGTTTCAATCATAACTAAAAATTTAATCATGATAATGAGTAAATATTTAATTTAGTTACCAGTGTGAATAACTGCATTATGAGTGATGTACCTTACTCATTAATCAAGTCTTGAAATTAAATTTTTAATCTCAATCCTCAATCATTAGTCTGATTGCAATTTGCCCAACTCTGATCCCACTGAAATCTAATGTTAGTGATTCAGTCACTAATTAAATAATATGTACTGACCGGTGTTTGTGAAAGCTGCGCTCTCTAGATGTTCTTTTTCACATTTAATGGTGTCAGTAGGTTCAGACTTGATGTCGATCTCCTCTGTGATGATTATGTTTGATTGGGGGTAGTAGCGATACATGTCGCCTGTAGCTCCGTCTCTAGTTCCTGCAATAAACACACCATAGTCATCAAATCAGATGCTTTCAGTTCTACAGAGAACTACAAGATCTTAATTTCGTCCCACCATAAACATTCATTTATAACAGAGACATGATAAAACTAGCTCTACTGACCGGTGTTGGTGACAGCTGCACGTTCCACTTCATCTCCTTCACAGTCACTGGTGTCTGCAGGTTCAGACTTACAGTGGAACTTCCCAATATTGGTGTTAACATGATATATCCCGTCTGTAACTCTATCTCGGATTCCTGCAATAAACTCATATCTGTGAAATATAAATTTACAACGTAAAAAATATACTGTTCAGAATATTCATAATAAAACATTGCTGATGTTCGTCTGAAATGTGACAATAAAATATGAATAACAGTATTAAGAGCGAGACTGAGCTTATTACTGACCATTCTCCAATAGAGGCGTGAGCTTCATTTCAATCTCAGCTTCATATTCTTCACTAACTTCACACTCTGTCTTAATGTCACTCTCTGTTTTAATAATATCACTGTCTCCGGTATCATCAGGATGCAAGTCATAACTTGTTCCATCATCCATATTCATTCCTGGAACAGAAATGTACTGTCATGCAACCCCCAGAAAACCCATACACACACTCTCATTTTGCGAGTAAACTATCTGAAGATTTTTTTTTAACTTGCTAATGTCTGTTCCATCTTCATATAAACAAATACTTAAATTACTGAATTTAATGACCACCATTTTCTGATTAGATATAAGTGCAGAGATAGTAACAACGTGTCAATTTCTATAATAATGGAATTAGAAATACTTAATTAATATGAGCAATGAAGTTATTACACAATGAAAGCGTTTTAAATATTTAGGGGCCATTATAAACTGCAAAGGAAAATATAGACAAAAAATGAATAAAGAAGTAAACAGTAGATCATACCACTTCTAGGTTTGCCCACATCTGATATATTTTATTTGCTGTTCAATTTCATATAAAACTGTTACAAATTTTAAAAATACGATTAAGGTTATAGCACAATATGGCTTCAGTAAGCATATGCATACATCTTAAGTCCATTCTACATTATACTTTTTCAATACTATCCAATTCTGACGTCATTTCAACTTTTGATACTACAGAATATAGAGGGGGGAAAAGAAATAAGAGACAGCGATACTTTCCATCTTTTATTACTTTGTACTACTCTTCAATGCCAACTTAAAAAAATTTAGGTTCAGGTGAACCAATTCTAGTAATCAATTTAGAAATATTGTTTAATTGTGCTAAGTTTATATTTAATTTTATGTTCTAAATAAACTTCTTATCAACTTAATAAACTTCTAAAAGTTAAGTTGTAAACAAAAACTAAAAAGTTGGTAGTTGGTACGACTGAGAAGTATACAACTGTCATCCAAAAATTTGACCGGAGGTAGTTTTGAAAATAGTGTAGTTTGAAGTGTAGCATCGAAAGTTGAAAGGAAGAATTGTGTTTCACATTATACTTTTTACATCAGTACTATGCAAAAAATCTGTAGTGCTACGCAAAAAAGTATTATGTAGAACGAATTTTATACTCTTATACTGCAGTACTATCAAGATGGCAAAATGGATGGTACAATACCTGCATAATCATCATTTTCTTCCATTTCTGTTTTTACTGTGTAACAGTTAATGTAGATCTCCTCCAATGCCTCCATGGGCTGTGTCTCTTCCATTTTGAACTCCATCAAATACACAATTCTTCGCTTATTTCACAGACAGAACTTAGTTGCAATGTGTAATTTACATGTTTGATTATTTCACATAAATTCATTTAATAAAATCTAGCATTCTAGCCATATTGCTCCGTGGTTCTAGATTTATCTTCTTGTTTAATGGAATGGTCACTAAACATTTAAAAAAATTATGCATAAATCTAAAATGTTATTTAACATCTCTACTGTTAGTATGTTAAAACTAATTAAATCTAAACTGAAATGATCCACTGGTAATGGGAATCAGTTGTCAGACTGAATCACCATAATGGACATTAATGAAAGTGAAAACTAATTACATATTTTTACCATTTCCAGAAATAATAACTGTTTCACAACTGTCGTAGTTGACAGTATTTTTTATGTTTAAGTCAGATACAACAAATACCTGTTTTAAATATATTTCACCTTTAAATTCCTTACAAATATGTCTCCATTTCCTATGAAGCAAAATTACTCAGCTGATAAATTCAATGCAGTATGTAGCTATCCGTGGCGAGCCAATGAGATTGCATAATACCCTTTTCACACTAGGGGCCGGTTTCTGAAAGCTTAACCGAGTTTAATCTATTTTGTTCTTTTCCTATATGCTGCAAAATTTCATCCAAATCGTCAATACAATTAGCACCCTCACAATGACCAAAAAAGTTCATACAAAATAATTTTCTGAAAGCCCTTTGAAATTGTATCGGTGTAGGATTTCTGGAGTTTCCACATTGTTGTCTAACAATTCCAAAAAAATTCGTATACATTTTTAGTGGTTTCAAGTTTGCCCGATTATCAGCAGCCATCAACATCAAGAGCATCGCTTGATTTCCATAAAAATATTTCTGAATCGGATGCTGCAGTTCAAACCAGCAGAAAATTATCATTTGATACTCCGCGAAAGAAGAAGTTAAGGAGGGGGGTATGGTCAGAAAATCGTTTTTTTTTTTTTTAATCGATTGTATAGTGACTCAGGAGTGTCCATACAAAATATCAGGTCGATCCGAGCATAATTAACGAAGTTATCGGCTTAACAATACAAATAACTCAAATTCATATTTTCGCGCAAATCGCGTGTTATAGCGTTCCTTTCAGAACGCTGCTTTATTAGCCGCGCGCAGCTCTCATATACGTAATAGTAGAGTCTTCCCACTCTATCCACACCTGTCTGTGCTATATTTGTGTTGGAGGTTTCACTCAAAATAATAATGAGAGCTTGAACCAACTTATTTGGAAAATAAGTCCAAAAATACTGAGTGGAACCTCCACAATTGTTGAAATTGCAGCTGATGTAGCAGCTAGTTATTTCAATGAAGGCAATTTCGCATATCTAACGTTTATGGAAGAGATGGGCATAAGCGTAGGGACGAGCTCTCATGAATGGGCACGCGAAGAGGAGAAATTTCGGATTAGCAGAGCTAATCAAAAAGCTGCAGAGGCTACTAAAGAAGCTCGGGTTTTAAGAAGACAACAGCAAAAAGATGCATTGGACATCCTTGCCGATGGCCCTACACTTTACGGACCCGGAATTGATGACTCCGTGTGAGTATGAAGAAAAATTAACATGTTTAAAAAAAAAAAAAAAAATTAAACGCGTTTTTTGAGGAATTTTATTTTTCAAGTCGGTGAGACATGTAACTCGAAAACTACTCGACCGATCTTTCTGAAATTTTGCACACTATTTCTGTAGACAATTTACTAGGTAACGCTGTCGAGATATTTTTTTTTCTTGCTTTTTTTTATGGAATTTTTTACAACTGAAAACAGAAATTTCGAAAAAAAAATCCGTTTTTTTCGTTTTTTTGACTTCAAACTTATACCAAAAATTAAATAATTTAGATATTTGAAAAAACTCGACAGCGTTACCTCAAGAAACTCATAAACTAACGAAATATTTTTGGTTTTTTTGTTTTAGATGATCCAGTCATTAGTTATGTGTCTCACCGCAAATCAACTCTTTGTCCTGAACGAAAATTTCAAATTCATGTCACGAGCTTAATTTTCGATATTTTTCAATAAAATTTTTTTTGGATACTCTTCAAAGGTTGTTCTTTACTGTAGGTATTATCCCAATCAAGTTACTATTAACAGTTTTCTAAAAAAAAATCTTGAAAATGGGTATAAAATGTGCTGCTCTGACCATAACCCCCCCCCCCCCCCCCTTAAAGCAAAAAATCAAGAACCAACGGGCACAATTGTCTAGATTGGTAACGAGATCAGAATGTGAAGAAGAGACGGTTAAAGAAGAACTTGTTTTACTTCAAAAACTGTGTTACAAATATTTTCCCAAATCATTGGCCGATGTTTTAAATGCACAGATTACGTTAATCGGAAAATCAAATAAGGGTTTTAGATACTGTGACAAATTTAAGCAATTTGCGTTAAATATATACTTTTTGGGGCCAAAAGTCTATAAATACTTACAAACGATTTTTAGTCTACCTTGTAAATGTACTTTACAGAATATAACTGTAAATTGGTGTATTAATCCTGGATGTAACCCATTAATTTTTAATGTTATAAAATCCAAAATGCAAAATTTTACAGTGGAGGGTAGAGATTGCGTTTTGTGTATGGATGAAATATCCCTTAAATGTAATCTTTTTTATAACATTAAACAAGATGAAATTATTGGATTTCATCAATCTGAAGGTATAAAGACATACGAACCCCAAATTCTAAAACACTAGGTAGGTATATTCTAACCTCTCTGGTTCATTCGGTAGTCCAAAAAAACTATATAATTTCTGCTTTATATTGGAAGTACATCCAGGTACCATACACCTAAGCAATCTTGATTAATTCTACGGGTATAGAGTATCTTTTTATCCACAAGTGTGCACAACTGCAAAATAGCTGAAATAGTTACCTGCCAACACCAAATACTTTTAATTCGTTTTGTTATGTTTTTTTTTTTGTATTTGTTAAAACTAGAACATTTTGAAAAAAATTTAACATCTCATGGAAAAAAATTATTTGGTAAGATTCACCTTTAAATGGTCTATTGTAAAATTTGGAAGATGAACTTGAAGATGAATTTAAAATGTCAAAAAGTTTGTCCATTTTTTCAATAAAATCTATTGTTCCAACGGCAGTTGGTGGCAGGGCCCCAAAAGATAAGTGTGTGGTTAGAGCAGCTGCTACTCTAGAGATAAAAATTTGCACTGCTTATTTTACCCTCATTTTATCAAAATTGTTGGGATTTAAATGTTTTTCTGTAAGCTTCGGGGCTAATCTAAGGGGCATAGTTTTATCCCGATCATAAAAAATTTGAATGTCATTTTTATCAGTAAGATAATTATCGTATTTATAATGGTGCTTAAAAAAGTTATTTCGTGTTGCTTTAATTAAATGTGGCAGATCGAATATATAGAAAATTTTATTATTATTTAATTCGAAATATAGTTTTTCAGGGGTAATTCCAATATCTCTAGATAATTTGTAAAAATTAGAACCTATATCGGAGACAACTGCTCTAACCATACAATAGTTCTCTTGTAAAGAATTAATTGTTCTGGTTATTAAATAATGTAATTCGTTGCCTTTTCACGTAGTGGACACAAAAATGTAACCAATTTGCTGCTTCCATTTGCAATGGATTCCCCTCAACATTAACACTAATGCAAATTGTGCAGGTTCGTATGTTTTTATGCCTTCAGATTGATGAAATCCAATAATTTCATCTTGTTTAATGTTATAAAAAAGATTACATTTAAAGGAATATTTGATCCATACACAAAACGCAATCTCTACCCTCGACTGTAAAATTTTGCATTTTGGATTTTATAACATGAAAAATTAATGGGTCACATCCAGGCTTAATACACCAATTTACAGTTATTTTCTGTAAAGTATGTTTACAAGGTAGACTAAAAATCGTTTGTAAGTATTTATAGACTTTTGGCCCCAAAAATTATATATTTAACGCAAATTGCTTAAATTTGTCAGAATATCTAAAACCCTTATTTGATTCCGATTAAAGTAATCTGTGCATTTAAAACATCGGCCAATGATTTGGGAAAATATTTGTAACACAGTTTTTGAAGTAAAACAAGTTCTTCTTTAACCGTCTCTTCTTCACATTCTGATCTCGTTACCATCTAGACAATTGTGCTCGTTGGTTCTTGATTTTTTGCTTTAACTTCTTCTTTCGCGGAGTATCAAATGATAATTTTCTGCTGGATTGAACTGCAGCATCCGATTCAGAAATATTTTTATGGAAATCAAGCGATGCTCTTGATGTTGATGGCTGCTGATAATCGGGCAAACTTGAAACCACTAAAAATGTATACTTAGTATTAGAGGTTATATTTAAGTAATTACATTTAAAATGTCATATTTGAAACTACTTTACCTAATGGTTTGCTTGGAGGAATATATTGAATATCTAAAACATTAATTTTTGCTCCCACAACATCTGTGACTATTTCTGCATCCGGGATGTTCGTTTCACTTGAATCAGTTTCTGTTATTTCTAAAAATTTCCATTATAAGTTTTATTTATTTCCCAAAGACAAAAATATATGAAACCATACCTGAAACAACATTGGCTGGCAATAACAAAGTTGGGACTGCATGTGTGTGAAGCCTATTTTTTAAATCATTTAGAAACATTCTGTTCTCAAAATGCAATGAGTAGATTTTTACATGCTTTCGTTTTCCAATATCCATATCAAGCAAATCCATTCTGCCAGCTTTTTGTAGCCATGTTCTAAACCTATAAAATATTATCAGAATTATATGACATGTCATTAGACATGTCAAGTTAGCCACGGATCCAGCCAGCCACTAATCAGCACGGCACCACAGATTACTACAGATGCGAAACTCCCCATTCCCCATTCAACTTTTCTTATCGCTTGCGCCATTTTGTTATTGGTGTTGTATACAGTTACTGTCAGTTAACGCGCGCTTTTAGTTTTGCTTAATTTTTATTGGTAATAAAAATGGATAAAACTAAAGAATCAGTTGGTATTCGAGGACGAGGTGGTATTATACTTGGTGTATGGTACCTGGATGTACTTCCAATACAAAGCAGAAATTATATAGTTTTTTTGGACTACCGAATGAACCAGAGAGGTTAGAATATGCCTACCTATATTCGCGACTGCAAATAACAGTGAGACATCTGGTGGTGACTGACTAAATTAAACAGAAGCGTATATTTGGATAATATTTGTAGCGTGTTGTGCTGCAGTTTATGTGAATTTAGAAGTATTTTAAAATATAGTGACTTAAATACAGTGCTTTTTTGCTGAAATATTGTTTGAACAGATAAATATTAAGAAAAAACTTCTGATATATACGCTTCTCGTCCGCCATCAGCTGTTGTACGCAGCGCCGCCAACGTTAGTTTCAGTCGCGAATAGTGTTTTAGAATTTCATATAATTCTGATAATATTTTTATAGGTTTAGGGCACTATTCGGCACTATTCTACTTTAGCAAACCCACTAGACAATGTTGCCAACTATAGTAAAATTAAAACAAGTAAATTTAAACTAAAATCAAAATAGAATTAAAATTATTTGTATAATAATGCTTAACTTTCAGTTAAATAAATCTAATTAAATTAATATTCCGGTATTTTATAATAAGAATAAATAATAATATTACATTCACAGCCGATTAAAGATTAAAAAAGGGGGAACATAATTTAGTGCACCTAAAAACTGGGTGATTTGGTTAGGTTTAGTTAGTAAAAGTCTAGGACAGCAGTAGCCGAAAAGCTCAAAGTAAGCTTAAAAAAGTTTGTGTAAAAAACGTTTGTGCGGTGTAGGATGTAATTCAGTAGTTATACCTTTATCTTGTTGTTGTTATATTTTGTAAAGTGTATACATTCTTTATATATATATATTTTTTTTTTTCACACAAACTCCTTTATGGTTACTTTGTGTTTTTCGGCTTCTGTTGTCCTAGATTTTTACTAACTAAACCTAACCTAATTACCTTGTTTTTAGGTGCACAGTACTTAATTTTCCCCCCATATTAGCCTAATTAAAATTGTGTATCATTGTTCATACGTTTATAACATGGTGGTGCAGGGGGCCAGTTCATTGTCCACTTGAATTGAAAATTTTTTAAATATCGATACAATGCATAATAAATAACTACAACAGAAAAAAGTGAAAATAAATAATATTAAATTAAATTTAAACTACATTTATATATTAAAACTCTAATCACAGTAGAAATTAAGGGAATATTACTTATTTCTTATAAATAAACTCATTTAATAAATTGATATTAAATTTAAATTATTAAAATTGATATATTATATTTTACTATTGCCAACACTGCACGCATGCGCAGTAAGGTGGGTTTGCTAAAGTAGAATAGTACCAAGGAATTTAAGTTTTTAGGTCTGGCAACACTGCGTTATCTTGTAAACAAGAGCCTACGTTTGGGGATCGCTGGCGTAGTAGTTAACGTTTGATCTAGACGGCCACACTTATTACTTAAGTGTTTAAACTATTAGTTATTCTACAATGTATTTTATAAAAGATAAGTGTTGTATCTGCCTCAAAATAAATATAAATCTGCGTAGAATTTTTACCAGTAGTGATAATTTAAATAGTTATGCCACGAAGCTGATAACATTATTTCCGGACTTGGTAAGAACCTATTCATTTTCATTATTATCCTATATTTGAAATGTGATGTATTTAAAACTAGGACTAAAATGTAGTAAAGTCTGTTAATAAGATGTAGTCGGGGATAGTAAGAAAAAAGGAAATAATAAATTATTGCCCAATTTTAATTGGGCTAATGTCGAGGAAAACAAAATATTGCGCATTTAAAAACTGGGTAGTCACACAAAAAAGTCCATACACAATTTTCAAGCTAAAACCTCAATTGTTTTTGTAATTTATTATTATTATTATTAATACAGTTTAGTTTAGTTAATTTTAATTTGGTTAGTATTTTTTTAAATGTATTATAATAAATAATAATAATATTTTATTTAATAGCTTATAGCTATATATAAATAGTCTAAATACATTCGTTTAACGTTTTATTCTAAAAAATAACATATTTGTATTTTTTTATTCAAGAAATAACAATTGTAACCGACATATTCAAATGTTCCGCTATTTGCGAGCCAACGCCCATACTACTAGTTCCGCCATTTGCCACCGACACGAGAGTCGCTCGACAGGACGATCCGTCAAAACTTAGCGAGCGGGTTGCCTACATTCCATCATATATGTTCTGAAATGTCAGTGACAAATACCCTGCGTTCGTAACTTAAGGATCGCAAACAAAATGATTGTATTTCTGCTTTGTATTTATCTGCTGTATACTTTCACTTAATATATAGCCTATAATATAAAAGCTCATGATCAATTCAACTCCGTATCGAATTTCATGATCTGTAAAAATCGCTCTTCTTTACTTTACAGTTAATAAAAACTGATCCTTGAGGGAGTCAAATTTTAAGTTAAGGTATTCTAATTTAGTTCTATGAACTTGTTTAATATGATACCTCAATTTTACGAAACTAATAAATTGTACGTCACAGCTAGGACATTTAATTCTAATTTTCTTTTTTAAATTTCTTTTATTAAAAATACCGTGGACATTTGCAATGTGCATTTTCAGTGAAGATTTATTACAAAGTATTTCATTACAGTATAAACAAATATCTTTATTAGTTTCTGTTTTATTCATTTTGTTTACATTATAGGGATTTGCAGCTAAGCACCCTACCATCTGGTGAGCGTTTCATGAACTTGTGTACATCAGATAACATTTCGTTTTGTGTATTGGTTTTGTATGAAGTTTGTTTTTAAAGTTTTATTATAATCATTGAAAAATGTATGATACATATTGTTGTGTGCCTATGTGCAATTCATTGAAAAGAAGAAACCCGGAAATATCGTTTCATTTGTTTCCACTAATATCAGACACCGTACGGTTCGAAACAAAATTGGGAAAGCAAGAGGTTAGGAATCGACGCGATGTTTAGATAAACAATTTAAAAATTGGAAAAAAAGTGAGCCCTTATATCAAAGTTTGCTCATTACATTTTAATGATAGTGACTACAAAAAATATTTTCAATTTTGTATTTATTATCGCATATCTTGAAAATTCCTGTTATTGTGTGTGGGTTTGTAATGCACAAGTTTGTAGGCATAATGCATAAATCTTTATGAACTCTCTGTTTTTTTCAGTGACTCCACACAATATTATATGCCCAGCATTGTAGATTTCTACCCCTTGGTAAACAACACGGGAACTTAAAACCAGATCACAAAATGTAGTATTTTAGATGTTTACAAGTAATGTCACTTCACAAAATCAGAAAATCCCAAACAATTATTTATTTTTTGTCGTTTTTTGATATACTTTTCGCTATTATTTACTAGTAAATGTCAAGTGGTATCTGATTTAGAATGGTTTCAAAAAAAAATCCGCGTGGCGCTACGATCTTAAAATTTTTCCCCTATACACACGATATTACTGACATTTTATTGAACATACGCGATGGAATGTAGGCAACCAGCTGAACATAAGTTTGAAGGTTAGTCCTGTCGCGAGACTCGTGTTTTACCAAGTCAGTCAGAAACGGTTTCACAACGTAAAATGACGCTCACAATATTTTCTCTAATAAATTATAAAATGTAATTAGTTTATATTTATAAATATAATTTGTGAAATAACCAAGTGTTATACAATTAAATTAAATTCAATACTAAAAACATAAGAAAAAAGTCGCCGTATACTTGACTAAAATTAACTATATTTGGTTACAAATTATTGATTTATAAAATAATCAGTATCTTGTTGGAGCTCCATTGGCTTTTAGTTCCTCTATCAATCGTCGTTCCATTGAGATTACAAGATTTGAAGTAATTTCAGGGCCTATTGCAACCCATTCTTCTTTGAGCTTTGTTTTTAATTCTATTTTGCTGCTAACATTGTTTTTTCTTAGGATGGTTTCGAATTGACGTAGATGTAGAACGTCGAACGTAGATTTTGTTGCTTTCATTTCCAAAAAACTTAGAATATCGTATAAAAACTAAAAAGCAATGCTAGCAATTTTTATTGTTACTATTATGCTAATTATTCGCAAACAACGTCGTAAACTAAGGCCCCGGGTACGATACGAGCGGTGAGCGGCAAGCGGTAGAACGGCAGAGCGGCTGAGCGGAAGAACGGCAAGCGACGCCGGCTACGATACAGAACGGTTGCGCGGTAACTTCCATCAGTCGCCGTCATTTTGTCAGTATTATTGGCACATATAGAGGAACTATCAACACATTAACTAGTAAAAATTTCAGAAAATATTTTAACCATTTTCGAAAGAATGGTTTTCGGCCATCATTAGAATCGTATTTAGTGTACGCACTAGGCTAATATGACGAAAATAGTTTATAATTAGAAAATAAATCTTTTATTTCTATGATTTTTTTCATTTTGATGAATATTTACGGGAGGATATCGTAAAACTAAAATGTACATATATTTCTCTTATTATTGACTTAATAGAAAAATCATGTATGCCAAAAATAGTCTAAATTAAGAAAATAAATCTTTTATTTTTATGTATATTTACATTTAGATGAATATTTGGGGAGTTATGGGGGGACACCGTAAAACTAAAATGCACATATCTCCCTTATTATTAACTTAACAGAAAAAAATTATGTAATTTATAACAAGAAATCAAATGTTTATTGTATATACTTTTCGATTTAATGAATAAGTATTTGGGGAGTTACGGGGGTCTCTGCCATTGTATTGGACGAAAAACAAACAACACAACTAAACTGGTGCTGAGCGGCGAGTAAAAATTAATGTCTAGGTGCGGCGGTGAGCGAATATCACAAAGCGGCAAGCGGCGCCGCCTTACCGCTCTTGTTTATTGTAGCCCAATATCCCATTATTCCATTGCATTCAATCTAAACAAAAATTTATGTGAAGTGTGAATTTTCACACATTTCAAGGTTTCGCAGGTATTTATTAACTGTGTGATGATTATTTGGGATGCCAAAACAAATTTTATGTCAAAATATTTTTTTATGAATTTTAATTCGAATGCCTAATACCATTATTTAAGTTTCTAAATATGTGCAGTATTTTTTTTATATAGCAAGGTTCATTAAGATTTTGAAAATTGCGCCTATGGTTCCATTGGTTGCTTAAATCATAAGCCTCGCCCTCTGATACCTTCAAATATAGAATTAAATTATAATTTCAACACTTCCCACTGGTTATTAAATTTACGCTTTTAAAAATTAAATGCAAAATTTACCAAAATATAAGTAGAATTTTGACAAAATAATTTAAACAAAATAAAAATGCAAAGAAAAACTGAAAAAATAAAAATTTACGTGATTCGAACACAGTTTCTTACAGTAGTTTCAACTCACTAAGCGAACGCTACCACTGTGCTATACTCGTGTACTATGTTAAATAGCGGATTAAATATATTACATATTTTACTTAAAAACACAAAAAATGCGTTATTTTCCGAAAACATAATCTGATCAAAAATTGCTGTTGTACTATTCCGGTTCACACCAATGTACATTACTGAGAATTTTTTCAGATTTTTAGTTTAAACCATCTAAACGGGCTACAGGGTGTGGGACAAAATTTTTTTTGCACAATTTTGGCAAAAATCGCCTCAAGATAATTTATTTTACAAAAATAAAATTTTGATCGTTAATCCACGTACCAAGGGCTTTAATTTGATACCCTACACAGAATTGTAAAAAAATATATTTTTTTTCGATGAGCATATATTTGTTTATATTTTTAGGGGGATATGTTTTTTAGAAGTTTTAGTATTTTTCCTATGTGCGGGTCAAAGAGTTGTATAAGCATGCCAAATTTCAACTCTCTAGGTTTAGCCGTTTGGCTACAATTTTTGCCGAACAGACAGACAGACAGACAGACGACAAAATGACGGTATAAGGGTTTTTTGGTCATACCTACAAAACCCTAAAAACGTAAGCGACGTCGCTCTGCCGCTCACTGCTCACCGCTCGTATCGTACCCGGGGCCTAAGGTGACCATATTTTTTAGTTCAAAATTCGGGACGGGAGTTCGTAGACCGGCGGGGGGGGGGGCATATTATTCAAATATTATTTTTACCAACCGCCAACATATATAAGGGAGGTATTGTGATAATACCGATTTTGACATTTCGAGATTTCGATGGATCTCCACGAATTGAGGTCCCTACATAACTATTTTTTGACTATTTTTAGCATGATGTCTGTCGGTCTGTCTGTCCGTCTGTCTGTCTGTCCGTCTGTCTGTCTGTCCGTCTGTCCGTCTGTGTACACGTGCAGAGCAAATTCGGCTGAAAGGATTTTTATGAAACTTCATATTTAAGCTTCTGCCATCAATGGCACGACTTGATCAATTTTTGGTAAAAATCGGTTGACTAAAAATGGGAGTTTACTCGTGTCGATTTTAAGATTTTTATGAATATTTCACAACAGAAAAATATTTCGAAAAATTTTATTGAACAAAAGTTGCTATAAAAGCAATAATTAATAACTTTTATTTGAGACGTTTTTTGATAAAACGAAAAATTTCGAATGATTTTTGTTAAATTTTTCGAAATTTTTTCATACTTATATGTAACGTTTCCATGGTCATAATAAATAATATCTCTGTTATGCCCGATTGCTAATGTCAGAGTTAAATTTCCTTAACCTGAGTTATATTTAATCTAGATTATTATTTAACTTGAGTTAAAATTTCATTGTGTTGCTAAAGGCATTTCACACAAGAAGTTAAGTTAACTCAGAATAGTGTCAAAGTTATGGTGAATGCACCTTAAATTGTTAGGTTATAAATATTTTGTGGTTATAAACATCATTTGACAGTTGGTCACAAAGTGAAAAAGTACCTAATTACTTAAGAAAAGATAGAGATATAAAAACATAGTATAAAAAAAAAAACAGTAAGTATATAATTATATGTATAACTACTAATAAAGTAAATTGTTTTATGTAATATGAATGTTGATTTCTTTTAGTTGAAAATGAATAATTTAAATGAAGACGCAACAAATGATAAAAGATTTAGATCGAAAAATTTTTCTGAGAGGGAAAAGGAAATATTAGTTGATATTATGCAAAAATTTGCAAATAAAATAGAGAACAAAAATACTGATGCAGTGACAGTTAAAGAAAAAAATGAAGCATGGGGAAAGATTTCCGAAGAATTCGCTGGATTAGTTGGAGAGAAGCGGACGCCACAGCAGCTGTCCAACTACTACAAAAATTTAAAGAAAAAACTGCGTCAGAATGTTAGTCGCAACCGCCTCGAACAATTTAAAACAGGAGGTGGGTCTGCGGTTGCCACTAGAATTACTGACGCAGAAGGAAGGATGCTGGCTATATTAAAGCCCCAACTTGAGCCGCTTAAAAACCCTTTCGACAGCACTGCCATCATTTATGAAGGTATAGTAATATAATAATAGTTGGACGTGTATAAGGTAAGATTTTAAATTAATTTACTGTTCATAGAATGCATGAACCCAGTAGAAATCCTGTGGAATCCTGAAGAAGCTCCTGTTGACACCTTTCCATCTCCTTCTCCACCTAAGACCACGCAAGGTACTTGCGAATTAATTGAAATAGACGAAACAAATTTAAACTTAGAAAATATACCAGTTTCACCTTCAGTGACCCATACAAATAAAAAAATTCAGAAACCTAAAACTTTACGAGCAAAGAAGAGAAAAATTGATGCAGAAGATATATCATCAAAAATTAAAAAAATAAAGGAAAACAGAGAAGAATATGACAAACAAATGCTAACAATGAAGAGAGAAAAACATGAAATGAATATGAAGATTTTGGATTTGGAATTAAAAGCCAAAGAAACACTATTTGAAATAGAAAAGGATATAAAAAAGACTGAATTAAGAATATTAAAAAATAAAGAAACTTTGTCCTTAATAGAAATTAAGATTAAAAATAAAGAAATAGCGTAAATTTTTTGTATTTTTTTATGAAAAAAAATTATTTATTAAAATTTGTCTTCTAGTTACATTTGCATTATTGCGCATTGGAACATTATTTTCAATATTGTCTACATTAATATGAATTTCTTCTTCAAAATCATCTACATCTTTGAAATCTATTGCTAAATTATGCAGTACAGCTACTGCCACTATAATTATTGGTACATTCTCCAATTTATTTCTTATTCCCAGTGATAATACTGGAAAACGGCGTTTCCACACACCGAAGCACCTTTCCACAGCATTACGGGTAGAAATATGAGCTTGATTATACCTATTAAAAATATATTGATGTAAATAGATATTTAGAAGATCGATATTTATTATTTTTGTCATTCATTGTTATTATTAATTACCTAATTTCTGCTTCTGTTCTAGGATTTAAAAGTGGCGTTAGTAAAAATTCTGTACAAGTGTACCCTCCATCGCCTAACAAATAAAAATCTTGTCCAAAAGTTTTCATTTCCAGGTTAGCCTTCAGTGAGCAACCATTAAAAATAGTTGTATCATGAGTAGAGCCTGGCCAACGTGCTACTATGTCACGAATTATTAGTCTATGGTCACATACTACTTGGACGTTTAATGAGAAAAATCCTTTTCTGTTTCTATACAGTTCTGCCAGATCACCTCCAGGGGATTGAATTTTTATGTGAGTGCAGTCGATTAATCCACAGACACCAGGAAATCCATGAGCATCGTAAAACTTAACTTTTATAGTGTTCAGTTGTTCCATACTTGGCATTTTAATAAAGTGAGGTGCTTGTGCTGCCAACACATAAGAAACTTTTCTTATAATACGACTTGCTGTAGAACAATGTATGTTAACGTTATCTCCTAACATTTTTTGAAACGTGCCAGTCGCATAAAAACGTAATGTTATCAAAAGTTGATTCATTCCGCTTATTGCAGTTTTGCGGTTTGTTATTGGTTCCAACTGACCATTAATTAATTCTAAAATTTGAATTACGGATTCTTTTGTAAATCTAAATCTAGTTTTAAATTCTTCATCATTATATTTTTCAAAAGGATTTTCTCGATTTCGAAAATGTCTTGGTCTTGGGATACATTGTTCTAATCGTTCTAATGCTTCAATAACTTCATCAAAAGAGGAGGATATGGAAGAGGACTGTGAGGAACTGCTCATGGTAAATATAGGATCTAAGCATAAAATAAATATGTATAAATATTAAAAATAATATATAAATATTAAAAATAATTGTTTTATTTACATAACCCAACTTTATTACATATGTCAAAGTTTAAAGTTCATGATACATGATAAAATATCATGTATTTATTGGTACAAACCTGTATTATATTTTATAATTAAAAAAAATATACTTTAATTAATATTAAGTAATAATTTAACAAATTCAATTGTGTTGAATAGTTGTTTTTCAGAAACGTCACTGTCAAAACTAGAGTTAAAATCGAGGGTTAAATATTAATCCACCCATATTGGAGAGTTAAATATTTTGTTTAATTTAATCCGAGTTAGAACTAACTCGCACATTAGCAACGCATTTTTTGTCATTTTTACTCGGGTTAGTGATAATCTGAGTTTAAAACATTTAACTCTGACGTTAGCAATCGGGCATTAGAAAATATTAGGCCAAGTTATTTCTACTCTGCTGCTAAAATGTATTACTTTATGAAGTGGCCACAGCTGATTTTTTAATTCATTTTTGTTTAATAGAAATTATATATAATAAATAATTATAATGTATAATAAACAAAAATTTCCAATCACAGATAATTTACTTTAGGTACATTATTAAAATCGCAGTTTTTTTTTTTAATGATTTCAAACTTGATTCATTAACAGTACTCAATAGAAAACTTTTAATATTTTTGCGAACTATGGATCTTTTTGAGTAGGTGTTTTTTGCTTTGAAGCATTTTATAAAAATCCGCACAGTTTTCTTCATAATTTAATTTAATCAGTAATATTGCTTTTAATGTGTCTACATCAAGCTGAGTCTTGTCACTTGTCCAAAAGCTGTTCATCAAGGAAAATACCCTTTCGATAGATTTTTTTTTTGTAAAAATAATTTTAGTTGAAATAGATTTAAAATAAATATTGAAAATAAGTACTTTTTCTAAAATCCGGACAGAAAACCCGAATTCGGGACAAATATTGCCTCTGAAAAAATTCGGGACGCAAGGCGGAAATTCGGGACTCTCCCGGCAAATTCGGGACGTATGGTCACCTTACGTAAACACAGAATATCTAAAGCACACTGGTAGTTTAGACTAATTTTACAACTAGGGCCGCCACGTTGGTATCAGCCGCCTATGGCCCCTCATCCCTGGGCGGGCCCTTATACACTCCCATTACACGGGTAGACATTTAATTATGCCCGAGAAGGATTTTTATAATTTCTATTCTTATTTGTTGAATTTTTTTAATAAATACTAGTTTGTTAAATATTAATAAGTTAACAATATTGATGTAATCTGTATCTTTGAAATGCTTTTAACACACCTTCACCCTTTCTCTCTTATTTATAGCATTTTCCCATGATTTTTTTCAATCGGAGACGCAAACCAGTTTTTCGCTAGATTTACATGCATACAAACATTCACAAGAATCTTAAAAACAACAAATTTGATAAGAATTTGGTTTCGACCAACAATTAGAGGAATGTTTGACGATTGGTCTGAATATATTTTGAAGTCTTAAGTCACATAAAATTCCGAGATATCGTAAGTTGAAGATAATGTAAAAATACAAATATTTATATAATTTTTTTGGGTTTATTATTTATCTTATTAAGTGACGAAGCCCTTCAGACCGATCAGAATATATAGTAGAACTACCCTCTATTTTTATTTTTCATTAAAACTTAATAGTTTTCGAGATTATAAGTAGAGCCCTGCAAATCCGCGGATATCCGCTATTTTTCTGCGGATGCGGATAAATTATCATTTAAATCGATCGGATGCGGATTTTATATCATATCCGCTTATCTGCAATATCCGCGTGAATATAATATCTTCGGTTGGACGCCTCTTCCTACGGAAGACGCGTTTAGAACATCAAAAATGTATCGTTGGCATTTGTATTGGGCTTATGGCAAGAGTAAAATAATGATACATTACGGCACTTTTCACTTTTTAACAATTTTTTTGGATTTATTGTCAGTTTATTAATTAAAAAATAATTATGTAAAGTCTGTTCTTTTGGTTTAGGCGGAACTAGATTTTCAATTCTAGTTACTTTTACCGATTGATTGAAGCTCTAGATCATTTTGTTCAGGAAAAAACAACTTTAATATATAAAAAAATAGCTAATAACAACTTACAAAAATGAAAATTGCGGTTAGTTCCGCCTAATCATTTGGAATAGATTTTACTGTATCGCCTTATTTTGCATTTTTGGAAATATTAGTCAAAATTAACCATGGCAATTTGCTACATTATAACCATATGAAGCTCATAACAAATTAAAAAAAATAAAAATATCTTGAAATCGTCATATAACTTTCATCTTTTAATAATAGGATGAATTTAATTTTATTATTAAAAACTCATTTTTATAAATTTTTTGATCTTATAGGACTTTCCTTGTTATTTATTGGTCATAAATGTGATAAATTAATCTGTTTAATTATTTCTAAATATCGCTGCTCTAAAACAATAGTGAGATATCTTAAAAAACTAAGTTTTTGAGATATTACTGTTTAAAGTTTTACGTTTTATTGCTTTTTACTTGGTTTAAGAGTCGAATAATTGTAATTTCCATCTTTATTTTTCAATTTATATAATTTCAGTACGTTAGATAGAAAACATAATCCTGTGCGGATAGTGCGGATGCGGATCGGATGCGGATATTCATATTTACAAAGGCTGCGGATCGGATGCGGATACAGAAAAACGTATCCGCGCAGGGCTCTAATTATAAGGCAAATATAATTTACTGTATCTTCACAATGTTAAAAATAGTTCAGCTGTTATCCGTTAGCATGGGCTTCGCCAATCGAAAACCATTCCAGAAGCAGTGTTTCTTTTATGGATAGCGATAAACTGATTAGATTAGATTAGATTAGACTTTATTTAGCATTATTTTGCTACATAAACAAATATTAATACTAGGTAAATAAAATTTATCTAATATATTTAAAAGTAAATCTCAACAATTCATATTAATATTTCACAATTAATCTATAGTGTATAGTTTTAACAAAACATTCAAATAACAAATAAAATGACATTTTTATTTTTATTCAGTAAGTCAATAAATAAAATAGCCGACAAAGTTTAACATATATTTTATTATCAGAATAATATAATAATATCTCTTAGGACCAATAAGATATCGACTTTCTTGTTGCTTACAAAGATTATCCATATAAATACCAAAAAACTTATTTCAGGATTTTATTTTTCACATAGGTGTCTTTTAAAATATCTTGGAATGGTTTTGACAGTTTTTTTTTTAAATTCACCCTTGAAGGGTGAAATGGGGTGAATTATGATTTCAAGGATTCTTTAATTTCTCTTAGGACCAGTAAAATATCGATTTGGTTTTTTCTTATAAAGATTACCGATACAAAGGCCGAAAAACATATTTCAGTATTTTGTCCTAATCAATCCCTGAAAGGGTGAATCTACATTCGGACTTAATTATACATCCCGTCGTATTTCCTGCATTTGTTGAGTCATAACATTTCTTTTTGGCTGATGGTTGTCTTTTTTAAATATCTCGAAATGGTTTTGACAATTTTTTAAAATTGCATCATTAAAGGGTGAAATTCGATTTCAAGGATTCCTCAATATCTCTTAGGACCAATAAATTATCGATTTGATTTTTGCTTATAAAGATTACCCATACAAATGCAAGAAACTTGCAGAAAGGAGTTTTTCCCAATCAACCCCTAAAGGGGTGAATATACATTCGGGGTGAATTATACATCCCGTCGTATTTCCTGTGTTTGTTGAGTCATAACATTCATTTTTGGCACATAAGTGTCTCGAAATAATTTTGACAGTTTTTTTAATTTCACCCTTAAAGGGGTAAATGGGTCTTTTTTATTCGACAGAACGTTGCTTGGACATAGATACATGAAATTCGCAAAATATATTCCACTAAGAAGAGATTTTTCGAAATTCGACCTCTAAGGGGGTAAAAAGGGGGTGAAATGTGATTTCAGGAATTCCTCAATATCTTTTAGAATCAATCAGATATCGACGTGGTTTTTGCTTACAAAGGTTACCCATTCAAAAGTTTAAAACAGAAATTCAGGATTTTGCCCTAATCAACCCCTGAAGGCACGAATCTACATTCGGGGTGAATTATAGAAAGTTTTGTATTTCCTGAGTTATAACATTTCATAATTACCTGGACATGCATCTCCATATAGTTTGCATATCAATAAACGATTCATTTGATGAACTTCTCTCGACGTTTTGAACTGATTCATTTTCATTAGATTTCAGTTTCTTTGACCTTAAATTAATAATAATAATAATAATAATAATAGTAATATTAAGTATCCTCAGAAGTCAGGACCCACTATTACAATTCGTTAGTGAGCACGAATTTAGTGGCAAAGGGGCATTTCTTTACCAGGCAGCGCGAAGAGCAGCAACGAGATTTACTCTGGCAGACTTGAGTCCCGCCAGGGAAAACGCTGGAGTACAACTCTCTCGGGAGGAGTACAACAGAGTTACCGGTTCGGTGAAACGAGGCGAGACAGACATGTTGACAAAAGAACACATGAGTAAAAGTATGCACTCTGTGTTCTTCAAACATATTAAAAGTCTAGAGTTGTCCACTGAACTCACGTTCTCGTTTGAGATCGGAAACAGAAGGTTTTGTGTTTGCGTGTCAGGATGGTGTTATAAATACTTTGGCGTACAGGGCCCGCATATTCCAAATAGCGGAGTCCACACTCTGTAGATTGTGCCACCACCATTCTGAAACGATTATGCACATTCTGTCTGCTTGTCCATCTCTTGCAGCGTCGAGCTACGTGTCTCGACATAATGCTGCTCTACGCGTGCTCTACTATCAACTTAGACATGCCTATGGTATTGACCAAATACCGGTTATATCGTACGTCCTTCTGACATAGAATCGGTGGTGAAAAATTCCAAGTGCCGAAATTATTGGAATTACTCCTTCCCAACCTCGAGGTTACTGACAACCACTAAGCCGGACATAACCCTCCTGGATATCGAGACCAAACAGATGTTTGTGATCGAATTCTCAAGTTTAGCTGAGAAGAATATCTCTCTCAAGGAGGAGGAAAGAGGTGCAAGTATATGGACCTCTTCTCCGAGCTTAGAAAGCTGTATCCCGGGTATAAAGTTAAGCTTGTAGTCCTGATAGTTGGTGTTTTGGGTGTTATGAAAGCCTCCTATCGAAGGGAAATCGAGTCCATTCCCGTCTGCAGATCTTCTGCCAACTCTTTTATCTGCAGGATTCAGAAAGCAGTACTGCTCGGGTCACTCCGCATTGTGTGGGCACTGGATCTAGCGTAATTTCCGCGGCTGCATATCGCCAGGGTTTGGGATGCAGTCGTGTGTATTTAGCTCCACTATTCTCTAGTATGACGTGGCTCAAAAGGTTGCTGAAGTTTGAGATTAGTGGACGCTTGTCAAGACCTGACAAACCCCATAGTAATATTAATAATAATGGACGGTTGTCAAGACCTGACAAACCCCAAATAATAATAATATCTCTTTGGCATTAGGGCGATTTGGTCCGAGATACAACAAATGAATCCAATAATAATAATAATAATAATAAATAATACTAATAATAATGAGAGTTAAAATTATTTATACAAATAAAAAAATATATTTATATTACATAAAAATTTAACAGTTTTCGTTTATGATATTCTCTCATAGATTTCGCTATTTTATTTCGTTTGTGACTTTTGGATAAAGGTCTACGTCTGAATGGCATATTGACCTAACAAAATAAAAAATGAATTTTTCTGTTTTTAAAAAATACGGTATTTGCTATGCTGACTTTAATATGTAGCGTATTGACTATACAAGTATTTTGTATATGCGATTTAAATTTCAAAATACACATCAACCTGTTATCTGCTTAGAAGCAAGTTTTGATAGCTGTTTTGGCAAATATTCGAGCTAACTATCTCTCTCTAACTTTGACTAGTGGCGCCTACGGATACCGGGCCGCGGATGTTATGACAAGTTCGGCTTCGACCCGCCATCTTAAACGATTTTCTTGCACATGTGAGACAGAGAAATGAAAAATTCAACGTTAAAAGCTTGTTTAGAAACATCTGAACAGTAGAAATTCCTTTCGATAAATAGAAACAAAATTTTAGAATTTAATCATTAATAAACTTTCTTCTTCACTTGTAGCTAAACATGAGCATAAATGGTGCATCTATTAACTTTAAACGCATTTTTCTCGTTGGGATTAAAATTAAATTGCAGAACTAATAAAGAAACTTTGTCCATACACTATAATTCTTTTAACAAAATTCATCTAATATTGGAAGATTTTTCTCTGAATGACAACCATACACACAACAAGGAGTATTTAATCTTGATTTCTTAAATTTATCACTTTATTCGTAAAAAACGGAGTAAGAATGGACAGAAACAAAAAAACACATGCTGAACTATATGTAAACAATGATAGTATACTTTTTAGAAGTTTTCGCTTTATTGCCGCTAGAGGGATACGCGTTAATTTGAGTCACCAATCTAGAGTCACTGCCAAGCAGAGATGGGCGTCTACGCGTAAATTTACCGTAGACAGCGTAGAGAAGTGTAGACTGTGTAGACACGTAGAATCTAGCGTAGAATAATGAAAAACGAGGTTATGTAACGTGTAAAAAAATAAAATACCGCCAGTTTTAAGCAGAAGAGCCAGTAAAGAACTCAAATTTAATATTTTTGACAGCTTCCTGATTAAAACAACTAGTAACTTTTAATTTTAATTTTACTTTAGTAGTTCATACAGACAGAAACCAAGTAATTTATATTGTCCATAACAACATACGATTTGTGAGATAACATTTTTGGAAGCAATATATGTAATTAGAATTACATAAAATTGAAATAAACATAAACATTAAAGTAAACTATTTAAACTATTACCATTCTATTATTTCAAATATTACATTTTAACGTACTGCGCATGTACAGTTTACATTCTACATTCGACACGTAAACAAAAGCATATTCTACTTGACATGTTTACGCGTAAAATCTATATTAGTCTACATCATGTATTCTACGCGCCCATCACTGCTGCCAAGTGATACAACGGAAACTTAAACTACATTTCTACCTCAGTGATGCATTTGAAAGAAAGTAGCAACCATTTCGTTCATTTTCGTTAAGGCCCATTTAGACTTTAAAATTAAACAAATCTATTTTAAAAATAATTAAAACTAAATAGCCCTTAGATATATCCGATTTGCCCCTTAAATATATGTAAATTAGTCAGATTTGAGGAATATAGGCCGATGTAAAATATATATATAAATCAGATTTGAGGATTTATAACCTACCTTTTACACAAGCCATTTATAAATATATGTTTTATCAATTTAATGAAGACTTATATACGAAGCAAATGAAGAAAAAAATCGCTGGGATTTTTTAATGTAAATTTTATCGTGATATAGTTTTTTTAAAAATAAATAGGAGCTCTTAGTACTCAAATAACGAATAAAAATGATTATCAAAAGACTTTTTATCAATAAGATATTCTTAGACATCCAGCATTCTGTTGGCTTCTTACACGCTGAAATGTGTAAAAAATCACACTTAACATACATTTTTGTTTGTATTATGTTCCAAGCTACAGATACCTTAAAGGTAAGATGCGTCAGTGCTTATATAAAAATGTATGTGAAGTGTGAATTTTCACACATTGCAGGGTTTCGCAGGTATATAATAAGTGAAGGCGGCATGCTGAGTGTGTAGGACAAATTTTGCTTTGTAGTAACCACGGAAAAATGAACGATCTTTTTAAAATAATTTATCGTCTGTTAATCTCAGAGCTTTAAAAACAAATTTTATGTTAAAATATTTTTTTGTTAATTTTAATTCGAATACCTAATATCATTATTTAGGTTTCTAAATAAGTGCAGTATTTTTTTTATATAACAAGGTTCATTAAGATTTTGAAAATTGGGCCTATGGCTTTCATTGGTTGTCTTAAATCATACGTCTTAAATCCGCCCTCTGGCTTCGTATAAATGACACAGAATGAAAATATAATTCCAATTGGTTATTTATTTATTTATTTATTTATTCTTTGGAACATAAACAGGACGAGCCCAGTAAAATGTTCGCAAGTTAATTACAAAAAAAAATATAATATAAATACATAACATTATAAGTTTGAGATAACACATAAATTATACAATAAAAATAATAATAATTACAATAATTACAGAGTAATACATGATAGAATTAGTTTTGAAGCTTTAATTTGATAGATTTAACAAAAGTATTAATGTTAACATTATATACTTCTATGTTAGAAAAGAAATTGTTGTAAGTGGAACAGAGACGGACAATGGGAGAATTTTGGTAAGAGTTAGTATTAGCAAACGGAATACTAAGTAGAGATAAAGCACGCGTGTTATACGTTTGAACATGAATGTTAAATAAGATAGAGAGATTTTCACAAATTAATAAGTTATTAAGGATTTTAAACAAAATTTTCATGTCCGATAAAGTGCGACGGTCCTTTAGAGTTAAGAGATTAAATTCTTTACAATGATGATAGTAGTTGTTTTGAGGATTGCAAGCATTTGTTTTAAATGACAGATATTTAACAAATTTCTTTTGTATTTTTTCTAATTGATTAATATAAATTTCATAAGAAGGATTCCAAATGACAGATGCAAATTGAACATTACTTATGACGTAGGCGAAATACAATGACTTTAAAGCAGTTATTGATTTGAAATGTTGAGTTGATCTTATTACAAAACCTAGCATCTTAAAAGACTTAGCTGTAATCTTGCTTATATGTTCGCTGAAGGTTAAATTTGAGTCGAATAAAACTCCCAAATCTCTTACAACGTCGGTTCTAGAGATTAAATTTACGCTCTTAACAAATTAATTTAAACATAATAAATATGAAAAAAAAACAAAAAATAAAATTGACTCCACAAGCCAGGAACGAACCTGTGTAGTGAATAACGATCCTGTGTGGTTGTCGAGCAACTGAGCCACTAGACCACCAAACACTTATCAAGTTAGTGTGTTATAAGAGTATAACATGTATGAATCGTCAACCAAAAAACACAAAAAATGCGTTATTTTCCGAAAACATAATCTGATCAAAAATTCCTGTTGTACTATTCCGGTTCACACCATTATACATTACTTAGAATTTTTTCACATTTTTAGTTTAAACCATCTGGGCTACAGGGTGTGGGACAAAAATTTTTTTGCACAATTTTGGCAAAAATCGCCTCAAAATAATTTATTTTGCAAAAATTAAATTTTGATCGTTAATCCACGTACTAAGGGCTTTCATTTGATACCCTACTCAGAATTTAAAAAAAATATATTTTTTTTTTCGATGAGCAAATATTTGTTTATATTTTTAGGGGGATATGTTTTTTAGATGTTTTAGTATTTTTCCTATGTGCGGGTCAAAAAGTTGTACAAGCATGCCAATTTTCAACTCTCTAGGTTTAGCCGTTTGGCTACAATTTTTACCGAACAGACAGACAGACAGACAGACGACAAAATGACGGTATAAGGGTTTTTTGGTCATACCTACAAAACCCTAAAAATGGAACACACTTTGAACACTTGTAAATAACAATATTTTACTTTAGCGTCGTTTTAAAAATATAATTGCAAAAAAATTCTCCTAATTCGTAAAAAAATGATGCACCCTATATAGTAGTTTTTCCCAAACATATCTAAGTCGGACAAATCTCTGAACAATGTTAACAATTATTTTCAGGTCTCCCCAGTGTTGCGCAATCAGGGAGCGATATGTTCAGAATGTTGCAATAAAGTGGATGGCTTCTATGAATTCCGTGAGCAATACTTGCGGAACAGTCAAATATATATAAATTATACATCACAACTGAGTTCTGCCTCTGAAACTCGCGGAGAGTTGTGTGTTTATTTGACGGATTTCAAAAACGAACAGAAACAATGTTTGGGGGCCTTGGAAGAGTACTGTCATAACAGTGACTCAGTGAAAACAGAAAAGGAAGACTGCACAGGTATTGTAGCGGCTGTCCCATTTAACTGGGAATGTATGGCGATCTCTAAAACTACCAAAAATACCACTTCAGTTAAACTAGACCAAATTTTCTATATAACTAGTGCAGCTCAATGGCATTTTTAAAATGCATAGCAAACTAAATATAAGCAAACAATTAGTATTCGCCAAATTGAATTTACCCTTATAATTTTTGATGTAGTGAAAAACATATACTACATTAAACTAAACTTTTTTCAGTCAACTATTTGCTTATTTTCCAGTGCCGCAGTAAAATTACTGATCATTTTTATTTATTAGTAATAACTTAAATGTTTCTTGTAGTAAGTCGTGTCTCTTGCAGTTTTTTAGATCCCTACACATTCCCGGTTAAATGGGACACCCAGTATCGCAATACAAGACATTTTTATTATATCATCAGCCTTATTTATTTATCTTTGCTCTATTTTGAAAATTGTAGGATGTGTAAAAGAGGTTGAATAATTAGTAAATACATAAATATTTGCTAATATAATGAATTAAACTTTGACTGGCATACTGATTAAAACTTTAATAATATTGTTTATTTCATATTCCATTATTTATAGAAAGAGACTAGTTGTAGTTCCTTTAAATTAAAGTACGTGTTTGTTCCAGGAACGAATTTGAATGATGGCGCAGGTGGTGACATACATCCTGATGTCAACAGAGACGGCGATGTTAGCGATATTATTAAAGAAGATGTGGATGTTAAGACAGAATATGAAGATATGACTGATGACTATATAGTGATGGCTGGGACAGAGCATATAGCTGCATGGGAGAATGGTCAGTAACGGGCACATTTAAAACTAACTTCTACTGATGACTGTTATTCATATTTCATTGTCACAGTCTGTTTATTTCAGACGAATTGGGGCAATGATCAGTAAACATCTTAAATAAAATATATATTTTGCAGTGAGTAATTCGTTTATATTTCACTGATGATGTGTTTATTTCAGGTATCACAAATGGAGTTACAGTTGTCGTTTATCATGATGGGATGAACACAGAAGAGACTGTCGTCAAGTCTGAACCTGTGGACAGCAGTGAATGTGAAGGAAATGTACTAGCAAGTACAGCTGTTTCAAACATTGGTGAGCAGAGCTAGCTTTATTAACAGCTTAATGCGTACAGCACGCCCCTTGTACTGTACATCTCGGGCGCCTAGTACTGAAAAATTCACAGACACAATATCAACTATGTCAATTGTTCAGTAACTATAAGTGTATATATTTCAGAGAGTCGCGATACTGGGTTGACATATATCATTTCATCTGCTGACGACATGTTCCAGTATAACTACAAAACTAATATAATCCTCAATGAGGAGATTGATATCCAGACTGAATGTGGAGATGACAGTGAATATGAGGAGAGTGCAGCTGCGCAAGATACAGGTCAGTCAATATTTTAATATTATTGTACTAGTTGTGAGCTTCCAATACTGATATTTCCAGTTTCTATTTACTGAATACATGCACAGGATCACAATGAGTAATAGTTTGCTAGTTGTAGTAATTTGTTAATATAATTTATCCAATAAATGATTTAATTCTTATCGACCTCTCACAAACTCTCTGACTACAGTTTGATACTTGAAATATTGTTTCTTTGTAGACTCTTATCTTTCATCAGCCAATATACAATCTTTACTTTATTTCAACATGGTTTTGTTAAATATAAATCGACCACAACAGCCATTTTTTCATTTCTCAATTCCATGCACAAAAACTTAGAGGCAAAATCACATTGCTTAGGCTTCTCTTACGATTTTATTAAAGCCTTCGATTTAGTCCATCGCTCCAAAATAGGAATTAAATTAAAGGACATCGGTAGTGTAGGTCCACCGCAATCGTGGCTCTCATTATTTTTTTCTTATAGAGAGCAAGTTGTTTCTACTAGCCAAAAACATATTGTTTTTTGTTATTTTTTTTTCTGCCTGATAACCGGGCAAGCCTAATAACAATATCACACTATTTACATATAAAAAAATTTAATTTAAATTATGCCAGTGACATAATATTTTCTATATCTAAACAGAGTATCATAGCATAAAATCATAAAATACAAATACTACAATAGACATTATTTCAAAACTAGAGAGAAATTAGTAATAAAAATAATAATATACATTAATATTAATAAATTCTAAATAAATTACAATAAGGGAAGGTGTTTTTTAAATTGATTAATATTGTACAAAAAATATCAGGATAATTCAGTGAAATTTTAATAAATTGTAAGCAAATTCTATTGAGTGGGGAATTGTATGCAGAGTTAGTTTTATTTAGTGGCAAAGAAAAGAACTCGTTATTTCAAGTGCAATGTAACGGAACACGCATATACAGTTACTTTAAAAGTCAATTAAACTATTTAACAACTTATATAGAAATGTCAATTTCAAATATCAAATAATAATTACAAATCTCATAAGCGACAGTATAACAAAGGAGTTCCACAAGGTTCTATACTTGGTCCAGTATTATTTCTCTTGTATGTAAATGATTTACTTTCATTATTTCCAAATAATGCTATTTGTAATACTATTTTGTATGGGGGTGACACTTCACACATTACTACATATTGTGGATGCATCGTCACTAGCTCTGGATGGTAAAAATAACTTAGTAGCAATGAGTCGGTAGTGCTTTGAAAATAATCTCATGCTGAATACCGAAATAAAATTTATCCTCTACTTCTCCATGAACAGAACAATGCACTTATTGCCGACCCATATTTTCACTTGCAATGACAAAAAAAAAAGATAGTGTTCGCAATCTCCAAAATTTTTGTACATAATAAGTGATAATCTAAACTGGATAAGCACGTGGACTATTTGCTACCTAAACTTAGCAAATCTTGTTATATATTGAACAAGCATAAGGATATGGTTTCTGCAAGTACACTCAGAGCTGCTTACTTTGTAATATTTCACGTAACAATGTGCTATGGCATTTTGTGTTGGGGTAGATCACGTGTATCGTAAAAAGATTTTCTCCACGACCGTTAGAGAATTTAACAATTCTAAAATCAATTTTTTATTTATTTATTTATTTATTTATTATTAATTAATATTCTAAAACAAGAGTTGGAATGTTATTCTAAAATACTTTTCTTCTTATGCATTTTGCGTGTATTTCATTCCTTCAATAGTTAAGGAATAATTATTTCATGCTTGTTGTCAGTTGTTATTGTTCACTATAAGGTATACATTATTCCGCGCTGAAAGTAGTGCGGACGGTATCTGTGACGTATGGATACATTTAACAAATGTATATACAAAGTTTTTTTTTAAATATACTAACATAACTTACTAAAAAGTAACAAGTAAGTGGCCGATGTGAGGAAAATTAAACTAAAATTAAACAAAAAAAAAAAGTAAAAAAATAAGTATAAATAATTAATTAATTTGGTATGTAAAGTAGGGTCTATGACTCGGTTGGAAGAGAAAAATTGCTGCTCGTGGCTTCTCACGGTCACCTGCGGCTCGCGCTCGGAATGTTCCACTCGCATCGAATTTTCTCATTTCAACTTTGTAGTTTCAATACTATTCTAGTTCAAATTCTCACTATTCCCATAATAGCAGGTGTCCCTTTAGATCATCTTGCAGCTCCCTTTTTCCAGTTTTGCCTGAATTAACTCTTCCATCTTTTTATATATTAGAAGCCGTAATGTTTGTTAAAAATAATCCGTAACTTATCGCTATTCATTCATTTCCATACTTAGCATACTCGCAATATATAGCAACTGCACTGTACAGTAAAGATCCCCACTTTATGGCTGTAACATTATGTTACATGGAAAACTATTTTGTTAACTCGTGTGGTTTCAGTTCGTATTATATGTGTCATCTTGACTAAACCTCATCATTTAGGTAATGTGTTATTGGTTAAATAAATGTATTATTTATAAGAAAATAACTATACTTAAACAAAGTTTTTTCTCAATAATCAATGCAAAATTGTTTGCAGCTAGTGAAACATCTTCCAGTGAATCAGATGATAGTTGGGAGCCGTTGGCCATAAACAAGCGTAAACAACCCACAACAACAAGGTCATCACATTTCATAAGACACAAGAAAATGCATTCTGGAGGGAAACCATTCAAATGTGATCAGTGTGATAAAGCATTTACAAAGTCTTCAAATTTGATTACTCACAAACGAACACATTCTGGAGAGAAACCATTCAAATGTCATCAATGTGATAAAGCATTTTCAATGTCTTCAAGTCTCATTAATCACAAACGAGTACATTCTGGAGAGAAACCATTCAAATGTGATCAGTGTGGTAAAGGATTTTCAGTATCTTCAAATTTGATTCGTCACAAACGAACACATTCTGGAGAGAAACCATTCAAATGTGATCAATGTCATAAAGCATTCTCAATGTCTTCACACCTGGTTACTCACAAACGATTACATTCTGGAGAAAAACCATTCAAATGTGATCAATGTGATAAAGCATTTTCAACGTCTTCATATCTAGTTGTTCACAAACGATTACATTCTGGAGAGAAACCATTCAAATGTGATCAGTGTGATAAAGCATTTACAATGTCTTCAAATCTCATTACTCATAAACGATTACATTCTGGAGAGAACCCATTCAAATGTGATCAGTGTGATAAAGCATTTTCAGTCTCTTCAAATTTGATTACTCACAAACGATTACATTCTGGAGAGAAGCCATTCAAATGTGATCAGTGTGATAAAGCATTTTCACAATCATCACATCTCATTACTCACAAACAGGTACATTCTGGAAAGAAACCATTCAAATGTGATCAATGTGATAAAGTATTTTCACACTCATCAAATCTCATAAAACACAAACGAATACATTCTGGAGAGAAACCTTTCAAATGTAATCAGTGTGTTAAAGCATTTACCGATTCATCATATCTCATTAAGCACAAACGATCACATTCTGGAGAAAAACCATTCAAATGTGATCAGTGTGATAAAGCATTTTCACACTCATCAAATCTTATACAACACAAACGAATGCATTCTGGAGAGAAACCATTCAAATGTGATCAGTGTGTTAAAACATTTATCTATTCATCACATCTCACTAGGCACAAACGATCACATTCTGGAGAAAAACCATTCAAATGTGATCAGTGTGATAAAGCATTTTCAGTGTCTTCAAATCTCATTACTCACAAACGAGTACATTCTTGAAAGAAACCATAAAAATGTGATAAATGTGATTCAACATTTTCTAGGTCATCACGTCTCATTTCTCCCAAACGAATGCATTCTGGATAGAAACCATTCAAATGTGATCAGTGTGATAAAACATTTGCACAGTCCTCAAGTCTCATTACTCACAAACAATTACTGTCTGGAGAGGAACCATACAAATGTGATCAGTGTTATAAAGAAGCGTGATTTTTCAGCGTCCGTATGCGTTGCTTTTCACAGAAAAATAAATTGCAGAGAGAAGCCATTCTAATGTTATGTGTTTGATCAGACATTTTGTTACTCATCAAATCTCCACAGAAACAAACAACATTTTGAAGATAAACCCTTCAAATATGATATGTACCAAATGTAAGAAGGCATTTTCAGAGCAGTTCAGAACAGTTCTCATTAGTCACCAACGTATTCTGCAGAAAGGCCTTTCCAGTATGCGTATCCGTGTGCGTGTGCGTTTGCGGTAGCGTGTTCAAGTGTATGTCCGTGTGCGTGTTCCTTTTAATTTTGCGTGGAGAATATAGGGCCCCTATTACATCGATTTCAGAATGTATGTAGGATTTTGCGTAGGCAAAGATTCACAAAAACTTGTATGCGATACGTTAGTTCTATGGTTATTATCCATGATTCGCATCCGTAAACCAATACAGATTTAACATGTATATTAAAGAGTCTGATATTTATGTTGTCAAGCATAGTAAATGCTCCCAGTTGTGGTGAGGGATAAAGCCTAAGATAGTATGAAACAAATGCTCTAATGCCTATTTATAGATACCTGAAAATCCCGCAACAGATTTTGTTCTAGAAACTGTTTTGAAACATGTACTGATTGTTTTTTTTTAAATGTATATTTATGATATTTTTTGTTTTAATATAGACATTTCATTTAAATTGTAACAGACATGGTTTTTAGGGCTTTGTAGGCATAACAACCAAAGAACCCTTCTAGCGTCACTTATGTGTATGTTTGTCTGCCTCCACGGTAGATATTGTAGCCAAACGGCTTAGCATAGAAAGTCGAAATTTGGCACGCTTGTACAACTCCAAAGATACAAGTACATATAAGTAATATATTAGGAAAAATACTGAGAGTGCAAAAAAAAACATCCTGAAATAAATATAAACAAATATGTATTTAATGAAAAAAATATATATATATCTTTTATTAAATTTTGAGTGGCATCATATTATACCTCTCAATGCGTGGTTTATGTGATTTTCGTAAAAAACCTCCCACCCTTTCTCTCAGAGGGGTTGATTTTATCTGCAATGAACAATATTTACGAATATAATATAATTTTTGTTGAATTGTTAAAAACATATATAATTAACAGTAATTTAGATAATCATTTAATTTTATTAATAAAATGTGTGAATAATTTTTATTTAATGTTATTTGTATTTATATTATTGTAAATTTTAATAAATATATTTCACTTAAAAGATTACAGACATGGTTTTATGTAATCGAAGAGTAATCACGTATTCTACAGCTGTTGGTGTGATCACGAATGCTATTGCCCTATGGATGGAACGCTACTTTCTGCAGCTTCTCTTGTTAGGAGTTTGTATTTTTATTCTGCATTTTTTGGTTAGGTGCAGTATTCTTCTAACGTCTTCATCCAATCCATTTTCGTGGTGCGTGCCGATGCTTAGTTTTCCTTAAATACTACAGCTTATTGATTTTGTGTTTAAAATGAAAATACTGTAATTTTAATTTATGGTGCGATTCTGAAGTAATATGTTACGGCGATGTTCGTCGGATACGGCCGAAGTTGAACGATGTTAGAAAAACGGTATTCTGAAGTCGCGCTATGTTTACATTCGTCGATGTAAGTTAACCTTTTAGTGGTTAGAATAACCGCTAGCAAATTGCTTGACGGAATTGAGAGTAGAGTGGTGTTAAATGTTATTTTGAACAGATTTTTATTATTATTAACTAAAATCATTCAAAATGAATCATGAAATTATTGCATTGTACGCATACTTGTTTGGTGAAGAATATTATCGAAGGTAAGTGCTTTAAGTAATAAGGGTTACCAAATGTCTCTCATGACAGAGTAGGATATTTCAACTAAAAATAGTAGTTTAGTAGGACACAGTAGTACTTTTTTTTAGGAGTTTTTTTTTTTTAATTTTAATATGCTACGAAATATATAGGTACCTAATTATGTTCAAATCCCATAACAAGGCTATTTTTTCATAGTAAGGCATTTTTTTCATAATGAGGCCTTTTTTAAAATTTGTTAATATTATAAAAACATTTTATTATAGATTATATATAAAAGGCCTTATTATGGGATCCAACATAACATATAATTAGCAAGAAACAGTCAATAAATAATAAGTAATACTACTATTATAAAAATTAAATTATATGTTTATTGGTTCACATCTTTCTTTATATTTAACAAAATCACATTTTAGAAATCTTTATATATAAAAGAGAATATTTGTGGCTATGTCCGGAAATTCTAACCCACTTCCAGATATGCTACCGAGTTGAAATTTTGCATACAGGTAGGGAATGCCTTCATCATAACTAGAAAAATCGAAAATTTCAAAAAAGTCCCATCAGATACGAGAATTTAATAATTTTGTTTTTAATTATATTGGACCATCGAAGTATGTATGATGCGTTCAGCGAGATCGCGGGAATTTCGTTTCAATGGTTGTTTGGACAAATATAGTAAGTTCGGGAAACATCGGTAAATGTCATTCGGCGCGATTCAGTTAACTATTGGTGAAAAGATTTCTGTATTCAATTAAATATTTAGTAAAATTTATGATTAGTGTATGCAGAGCGAGACTGAAATGGAGCACCTGTTTTCTGGTTTTTTATTTTTGGGCATTTTTATGAACTTTTTTATTTTTATTTAATTTTTTTTTTTTTATTCTTTTATTTAAATGTTTAAATATAATAGTAAAATCTTTTATATATATAAAACAGAAAATCTATGTGTACCGAGTTGAAATTTGGTATATAGGTAGGAAATGCAGTCAATGTAAGGAGGCGAAACGAAAATCGGAAGAAAAAGAAATTGTATCAGTTAAGATGTAGACTTAAGACAGAAAAATTGCTTATAATAAGAAAAGAAATATTTTTTTATTGGATTGATTTACGGGAGTTACGAAGGGACAACCTAAAACTAAACTTTTGAAATATCTCATTTACTATTGACTTAACAGCAAAAACGCACATAAGAAAAGCTGTTTAAAATAAAAAAACAAATATATGTTATCCAATAAATTTTTCAATTGGTTGAGAAGCTGGGGAAGGGAGATGGGGGAGGTGCTAAAACTAAAATACTGGAAATATCTCGCTTATTATATACTTTACATCAACAATTTATAAAGACAATTTGTTTTGATTGAAGAACGATTATTTTCTGTTTAGTGTAGCTTCCGAATATTTAGGGGGACAGAGGGAGCGCTACTTATAAACTTGAAATATCTCTTAATATTGACTTAACATTAAACATGTGTATAACAGAAGTTGTTACAATATCAATAATATAAATAAATAAATAAACAAATATTTTCTGTTTTATCTTCTGTATATAGGTATATCATTTATATTTTTCATATATATGTATATAAATACATGACCTGACTGACTCATCAACGTCCAGCCCAAATCACTAGATCTAGAAACATGAAATTCGAGAAGTATATTTCCTCCATGTCGTAAGCGATCACTAAGGGCATTTTCGAAATACGACCCCTAAGGGGCTGTAAAGTGATTTCAGGGATTCCTCAATATCTCTTAGGACCAATGAGATATTGACTTAGTTTTTGGTTACACATACAAATGTTAAGAACTAAATTCAGGATTTTGTTCTAATCAACCCTTAAAGGGATAAATTTATTATGCATCCGGAGTGAATTATAGAACCCTTCGTATTTCCTATGTATGTTGAGTTATAACATTGTGTTTTGGCATATAGGTGTCTTTTTTTAAATCTTTAGAAACTTTTTGACAGTTTTCTTTTAAATTTTCAACCATAAAAGGGTAAATTGGTATTTTTTATTCAATAGAACGTCCCCTGGACATAGAAACATGAAATTCGCGGAGGACGGAATGTTCCTTCCATGATGTGAGCACCTAATTAAGACAGAATTTTTTGAAATTCGACCCCTAATTTGTTGAAATGTTTCTTTCTCGGATTCCTCAATATCTCAGACCTATAATGAGATATCGACTTGGTTTTTGGTTACAAAGGTTACCCATACACATGTACATAAACGAAGTTCAGTATTTCGCTATGATCAACCCATAAACGGCAAATCTAGATTCAAGGTTATTTATAAAACCCTTCAAGTGGCCTGTTTCATTTCTTAAGCCGCATTCAGACCTCTTTAAATTAACGAGTTATAGACTGTACGTTGTATCGGTCTGAGTTATGCTTTAATGCAATCTTTTAACGTTTCATGTACCGTTCACATCTGTTATATATTAGTACGTTACGAATAGCTCTCCATCTGTGAATTTTGAAACCAACTATTTAGCTTCGTAAAATATTTTATATGTTTTATTATCGTTCTTATAATTCTGTTGTTTTAGATTTTAACTACCTAATTACCTAAATTGATCATATTTACTGTCCGTCTTTGTAATTTTGAGCAAGATTTGTTAATGATGACATTATGTTAGGTTATGTAAAGGCAATCGATAACTACTGTGTCATTGATAGAATGCGATAGCCAATGTGTTTATATGTCTGTCTCATTAAAACATCTCACTAGCTATAAGTTTAGAAAATTATGCACAATCCACAACAAACAGCGTATTAAATTTGGAAGGCTGAACGGTTTCACGTCTTATCATATCACAAACTTGCTGGTGACAGTGAACAGTTCATAAGATACAGTGCATACGCTACTGATGTAAGAGCTCTGAATATGGCTTTATTGGCACAAAGGCGTCTGTTTAGAATCGGTTTATGTATTAAAACTTAAAAACGACTAAACCGATTTTAGCATTTTATTACTATTTGCAATAGCGTATTGCAAATTTGTCTGGAAAGATGTTAAGTCGGAAAAATCTTCCATATTATAAAAAACTATAAAAGATATACATATTCAAAATATATATTAACGAATTTTGGGTTTAATATTGGTACAAAAATGTTCCTGAGGGTATATATCACAATTTTCATTATTTTCATTTTAGACGCCAATTATAACGTTAAATTCGCTATTGAAAATTATTGTAACGCCCTAAAGCAATACGAAAACTTACTTCAGTGGCAAGAATATTTACTAACGAAAAAAAGTAATTATAATAAATATCATAAAAATTATAATAAATAATTTCGTAAGGTGCAAGGTAAAATGCTTCACGTGACGGGCGGTGCCTTTGGCAATGAGTGATTCTCACATGGGCATTTTATGTCGCATTTTCCTGGGTTAGCACAACTACATTTATGTTTGTTACTAAATGTCTGCACTACAAGATGTTTGCAAAGAAGTTTGTACTTAAATTATTTGTATAAAAAGCACATATTAATACAATGGTAGATTAAAACAAATAAATATATTTGAATATAAAACGATTCGTAGCAAATAATCTTGAACCGATTTCGAAATAGGCCCGATCTAAGCGGGCTACGACTATTTTTTTTCGGTAGCGAAGCAGCGGGTATACTGCTAGTAAAAATATAAAAAAATGATAAGAATTTGTTTTAAATTTTCTTCGTATATAATTAATAAGGAACAACCAATAAATAATTAACAATCAAGTTTAAATATATATGGTAATAAAAAATATAATTAGATATTTTTATTGGTTGACGTCCACATTTGCTTTTTTTTTTTACTTAATCCTGATGCCTTTCTACCTTGCGGTATAAGGCTATAGTCGAGTTACTTATTTTCTGGTGTTGTTCTCCATACTTCTTTCCATCGTGTTCTGTCCTTTGTATATTTTCTTATCTCCTCCCACTTTACTCCTCTCTTCGTTGCAGCTTCTTTTGTTTCTTGGTGCCAGGTTTTTCTCGGTCTTCCTGGTCTAACTTTCTTCACTGTTCTTGCTTCATAAACTCTTTTTACTATTTTGTCTTCACTCATTCTGTGTATATGTCCCAGCCATCTTAGCTGTCCTTCTTCTATTATAGTCTCCACTGGTTTTGTGCCTAGTTTTTCCCTAAATACTTCATTTCTTATTCTGTCCATTTTTGTTGAGTGATTTTTTTTTTTTTTAATAAAATCATATTTTTTAGATGTACCTGCTTTTTTTAATTAAGCTTTATCCTTAATGACATCATAGAAATTTAGTCAAAACGTTATCCCTCGATCGCGTTCATCGGCAAACGTCGACTCAGCGGTAAAGGCGTCTTCAAAAGTAAAAATACTATAAAGTAGGACATTTCCGATATTTTTTAACAGTAGGTAGGACGAAGGACAAGGAGGTAAATTGTAGGACATGTCCTACTAAAGTTGGTAACCCTAAATTAATACTTTTAAATACCAGGAATAGGTAGCCATGTCAAGTTAGCCATGGATCCAGCCATCCACTAATCTAAAGCAGGTAAATACAGCGGACCTCTGATTATTGTGTTAGAGCAGTGATATTTAGAAATAATTAAACAGATTAATTTATCACATTTATGACAATTCAATAAAAAGGAAAGAACTATAAGATCAGCAAATGTTAAAAATTAAATTCTTAAAATAATATGGCACTCCATTTGTCTTGACTAGAGATGGGTCGTTTATGAACGAACCGGCTCAGTACACTGACCGAAGTGACACGGTTCACCAAATTGAAATGAGCCGACTCACTGCATAGTATCAAGTTTAAAGGATAAGATTGATCGGGCGATTATGAGCAGTGATCGGAGTGATCCGGATCTGGATCGATGTCATGTTGAGCTTCGCGAGAACTCTGATTGTAATGTATTATCATAAAGTGTGTCTTGTCATAAATTTGTAGGGCAGTCTGTTGAAACTAATAGGCTTAGTCTGTACTTTCTTACAACCATACTATATAAAAATATTGCCCAAATTCCAGATGTCCGATTTATAAGGGCAATAAACATCTCCTTAAACTTAACACATCTGGTTTAAAATACATCAGCTACATAAAGTGGAATGTTTGTTTACTATTAACCCGGCAAACATGTTAGATAATTCACTTCTATAGATTTTTATTCATTTAACTTGTTCATATAATGCAAGACAACAACCATATTGAACGAACGACCGACAACTGACCGACCTGTGTCTCGGGAACATTTTTACTTAGCCGGATCAATGAGCCGTCTCAGCAAACTGAACGACCTCCACTGATCCGGTTCCGCAAACTGAGCCGAAATTCCCAACTCTAGTCAAGACACAAATGTAATTTTTGTGACGCAGAAATTTAAACACTGTTAAACTTTTTGCAGCGATTAGAAAAAGAAATTCAGTTTTAGTATTGAAAACTCTGCTTAAGAAGTCTGTGTGAAAACTGAATTGATTGTACTTACTTTTCCAAAAATGGTCTTTCCTCTTCAGCAATATATCTAACGGCGTGTAAAGTTGAATTTTCAAAAAAATGTCAGGCTTGATATCGCAAACTCGTCCTGAAGAGAGCATTGTAAAAATTTACTTTTCGATTTGTAGATTTGATTAGGTCAAATAAAAAACTGATTTTTATCAGTTCGTATTGTTATATTCTTTTGTAATATTTATTGTTATACATGCTAACTAAAAAAACAATACGAAAACTTGTCTGATAAATAGAGAATGGGGGCGAAAGAGGTACAGATCCAAGGCGCCACGCTGTGAGGGGCGCTAAGATATACGAGGGTGATTCAAATATAAACGGTAATTCTTTTTTAACCATTTATTTATTAATAATATACACAAGTGGAACCTTCAGTCGACCGGCGTAGCGTAGTGGTAACACATCTGCTCTGCGTTGTTAAGGTCTCGGGTTCGAATCCCTTTCAGGCATTTTTATCCCAGGGCGCTTAAAATTCTGGGTACAGCCTTAACTGGCCAGTTATTGTTTTATAGACAACTGGAGAGATAAACTGTTAATCCATAATTATTGCATTGAGAACTTTGTTCAGAATTATCGGCTGTAAAATTATTGAGAACTGACACGCTCGGATACGCAGTCTGGTGGTCCAATATTGCACTATGTACTCTAGTACTGTTTGAACTTATTACATATGTTCTAGTGTTGAATTTTTGTTAGAATATCGATAGAAGCTGTGTAAAACTATAAATTGCTGTCATTCAAGACAGGACAAAGATAGGCATCTTAGTTTTTTTCTTTTCTTAAAAAAAAAAAATAGAGAGAAAGTTACTATTAAGTCCAGATTGGAGAAGATTTGGTTATGGACAGGAGGAAGGCATGGAAATATATTTTGAGTTAAAAAGTAACTGATACTATGTAAGTTTGTTCATTACAATTGTGGCAGAAAAACGAAACTGCACTAATATGCTTGCACCTGCAAGTTGCATATTTAACTTTTAGCTGCTCCTGTCCAACTAAAACTAATTTTATTTCATGAGGCAAGGAACATAATGCACTTGTTTGCAAACAGAATCCATATATTGTAAATTCAGATGACCGACACTCAGATGTACCACATAAAATTACGTGCCCGGCATGTAAAACCTGCTCAACTACAAATTACATTCAATAAATCTACTGAAATTAAGTTTTAAATACTGTAATTTGATGCCCACCTTCTGTTATAAACCTCGATACATGTGTAGCGCTTAAAAATTAAAAAAATTCGCAAATATTTACTCGCATTTTCATAAAATAAAAATGTACTGTGCTTAAATTAACCTGTTCGCTATTAGCATATTGACAGCTGGGTACTAGCGTGAACAGCCATATTGCCTTGGAGCACAGCGCCGCCACCGGTAATGTCACTTTTCAATGTAAAGTGAGATAACTAATGTGTTAACTATAAAGTGAGATAACTATAAAGTTTGTAAAACTGTCTATAGTTCACAACGCATATTAAATTTAGAGCTGTGAACGGTCGCTTGCGTTACCATATGACAAACTTGTCAAAGAAAATCTACAATGAACAACTCATAGCGTATAGTTTATTAATTTTAGTACTGTGAACGCAACTTTAGACTGAAAAATATTGATATAAAATAAATTTGTAAGTATAAAAAATTTATTGTATAAAAAAACATTACAAAATTTAACATTGTATAAAAAAAACATATATAAATATAAAAATATAGTCTAAATTTAGACCAATCTAAGGAACTTCAAGATAAGTTTGGCTTAAAAAACTAGATATTATTCAAAATAATTAATAAAATCACAACATAATACTGATATTTAATCAGGATTTAATAATCACAATAAATCTCAGATTAATTCTACACGAGATCCAAAATTAAATTAATAATACAAAAAAAAAATATATTATATTTGGTTAATCGTCTGTCAAATTAATAGATTTAAACTAGGACTTTACTTACACATATTGCTTGGGACACCAGCCAAAGGCCCCGCAGAGAAGGATTTCAAAAAATTCAAAGGATGACTGGGGTATTTAAATAAAAATTCAATTGGCGGAAAGACGAGGAAATTAAAAAAAAATCAAGGAATAATCGGCAGAGGGAGAATTTAAAAAATTCAATTGTGGAAATCGGGAAGTTTTAAAAAATTCAAGTGATGTCCGGCGGGGGGGGGGGCGATTTAAATAAATTGAAGTGATAAAACAGAGGGGAAATATTATAAAATTCAAGTAAACGTAATGAGTGGGTTACAAAAAAATCACCAAACGGAAAGGAAATTTTTCAAATGTTCTTGGGTGAATTTTTCCAATATTCCAATGGTGAGCTAAGGGGGGATTTTCAAAAATTCAAGCAATGACCGAAAGGGGGGATTTTCAAAAATTCAATTGATAATTGAAGGGATTTCATAAAATTCAAGTTGTGATAGGTGGAAGAATTTGAAAAATTCAAGTGATAATACCGGTGGGGAATTTTCAAAATATCAAGTGATATCCGGTGGGGGGATTTAAATAAATTGAAGTGATGAAACAGAGGGGAAATATTAAAAATTTAAGTAAACGTAATGGGGGGGTACAAAAAAATTAAATGCCACCGAAAAGAAATTTTTCAAATATTCAAGTGATGAGCGAAGGGGGGATTTTCAAAAATTCCAATAATGACCGAAGGGGGGATTTTCAAAAATTTAATTGAAAATTGAAGGGGTTTCATAAAATTCAAGATAGGTGGAATAATTTAAAAAATTCAAGTGATAATACCGGGGAAAATTTTCAAAAATTCAAGTGAAAAAACCGGAGGGGGGAGAATTTCAAAAAATTCAAGCAATGATCGGAAGATGGAGAACTTAAAAAATTCAAGCGATAAAACCGAGGGGGGGTAAATTCAAAAAATCAATTGAAGACCGGGAGATTTAAAAAAATTCAAGTGATAAAACCGGGGGGAAATTTTCAAAAATTCTAGTGATGAAACGGGGGGGGGGATTTAAAATATTTAAACAGTGATCGAAGGGTGGAGAATTCAATGATGAAACCAGGGGGAAATTTAAAAAGTGATAATCAGTGGGTTAGAATTAAAAAAATTCAACCAATGGTCAGAGGGTGGAGAATTTAAATAATTCAATGATAAAACCGGGGGGAGATTTTCAAAAAATTTAAGTGATGATATTTAATCTAATTTTCACAATAGGCTACGCAAGAAAGAAATACATTTCTACATGTTCATTTAATTTTTTATGGTTGCACAGAACAGCTAAGTATGCAATTTGACACGATCGAGAAGCACTGGTTCAGTACACTTTTTTTTAAATATATATTTGCTCTAGATCAGGGTCCCGCAAATAAATAGCGCCGAGAAGTGTAAGTACAGCCCTATTAATCTATGATTAACAGTGGCATAATAAGGATTTTGGGGTTATATCCCAATTAATTTTAACCCTTCCACTTTTTTCAAGTGTACGCCACTGAAATAATACTTATATTAATATAGTAAAATTGTAAATATATATTAAAAAATGTAAAAATAAAAAGGTACCCAAAATGAATTCATATATAGTATAAAAATATAAATTGATAAAAAAAAAAATTAAAAAGTCTTGTTTTTTACCCTTTTTTGTATTTCTTAAAATTTAAGGATTTTAGTCTATCAGTGAACTGACAGCTACTGAACTTCGTTCTGCAAAAGAACTGTTTTCACCTGAGTATTTTGTAGGAGTTGTTTCATTGGACGGTCTTGAAGATGTACTTTTTCGTAGTTTTGGAGGTAGAGACCTACAACAACAAAAAAAAAAAATCATGTTATTTCTGAAGTAGAATACGTCTTTGGATAAAACTGGTAAGGAGTGTCATTCCCGGAAAACAGTCTTAATGAAATTAAAATATTGGCGCGCCCAGGGGAGCCCCCCCCCCCTAAGAAGGAAGGAAATAAAAATAAAAACACAAATACACTAGAAAATTTTAAAAACAGAGATGAGGATCTTTTATTTAGGTCGTCACTATATTTTAGAAGTGAGGACCTTTTTTGTTTTAGGTCATCACTTGTAATTCCGAAGCGAGTACTTTTTTTAGATCATTACTTGAAATTTAGAAGTGTGAACCTTATTCATAATTTAAATAATTTGTCTTCCACACCCCCCTCCCAACAAAAATTCCTGGGTACGCCACTGAATTAAAGTACCATTCATAATAAATTCAAATAAATAAATACAGTCGATTCCGCTTAATTGGGACACATCGGGACTTAGGCATTTTGGCCCAATTAAGCGGCTGCCCCAATTAAGCGAATTTCACATAAAATTAAACAATGCATATTTTTCTTTCAATAATTTTATTTTATAAACTCTTGGACAAAACTATAAATTACATGTAACCAAAAAATATAAACTTTTAAGAAAAAATAATAATAAATTCCAAAATAAAATAATAAATAGGTACATACAATTTAATTCAATGCAAAAATGCGTCAAGTGTAGTTTGTCTTTTGTTTTTGTAACATTACACTTCTACAAAACCAGCACAGGTATTCAGTGCGGATGTAGGGCTCCGTTCATTTCCTTCCTGCATAAAATAACGCTGTAATATTAAATTCTTTGTACATTTTCTTGAGAATATGTGTAACATAATATGTACTGTGATCTTAACTGTCCCAATCAAGCGGAATGTTGTCCCAATTAAACATGTAAATTTACTGTTGGTTCCTTGGTTTGGTTTCTGTTCTTTGAGATTTGTCCCAAACAACCGGCTGCCCCAAATAAGCGGCTGCCCCAATTAAGCGGTGGCCCAATTAAGCGGAAATGTCTGTATATAGAAATATACACACCTGCAATAGCATTGTGCTGCATAAGAAATTTTACTGAACTCCTTAGGTCGAGCCCAGTTTACTTCTAGCATATACCCGTCCACTAAGAGTCCTGAAAAAAAAAGCCATTCGTAAGCCATTAGTCCTTAAATAAGCCATAAGGCCGCGAACATACAGAAAACCAGCACCGGCTTTACTGGAAACAAGCGCTGGTCTGCCGCAGTATCTGTCCATGTTTTCAAATATAATCTTACACGCTGTGTACTGGTCGGCGCCGGTCAGTGTCGGCTACCCGCTTACCCGAAACGTTTAAGCAGTTTAAGCAGCTTGTCAGCGCCGAAACAAAAATATATTTTAAAAATCTTGCATCATCTTCATTAATTGAGGAAAAAGGTGGTGGTATTCCCCATATTTACATCTCTCTTGGTTTATTGCATGTATACCTTTTCTTTTTGGTTCCATTTTTAAATATAGTGATTCTGTTAGAAACAACTCATCCAAAGATGAATCAGAACTCGCTATTTTCACTTATTTCAACATATAATTGAGCCAATATACGAAAGAGTAGCTATACATGTTCAAAACTAGCGTTCACTCTATGCTAGGCCAATATAATTAAAAAATAAAAATAAGGTTGCCGGTACATACCTGTCAGTCTGTCTTTAGCAATTTGGGCGTGGATACGGTTGTCGAAATGGATGAACCCATAATCTTCAGCAAGATAAATCTTTAAAATTCCAGAAGGAGGTATGTGGTGATGCAAAAATGTCCTTAAGAATCTGCCACTCAATCCAGGACTCAGATTACGAATAAATAATTTGGTGACCTAAAAAAACAAAAACAAAATTTGAATATTTTCAAAAATGTATCAATAATTGTTGGAAACTACATTTTAGTCTTTGACTATGTCTATTTACGATCATGAAAAAATAAATGCATGATGTGTCTAACTGTAAATACATAATGCTGTTCATATTGCAACAAGTGTAAAGATTTGGTTATGGACAGGAGGAAGGCATGGTAATATATTTTGAGTTAAAAAGTAACTGATACTATGCGAGTTCGTTCATTACATTTGTCGCAGAAAAACAAAACTGCATTAATATACTTGCACCTGCAAGTTGCATATTTAACTTTTAGCTGCTCCTGTCCAACTAAAACTAATTTTATTTCATGAGGCAATGAAGATAATGCACTTGTTTACAAACAGATTCCATATATTGTAAATTCAGATGACCGACACTCAGATGTACCACATAAAATTTCGTGCCCGGCATTTAACACCTGCTCAACTACAAATTACACTTCAATAAATCTACTGAAATTAAACTTTTAATACTGTAATTTGATGCCCACCTTCTGTTAAACACCTCGATTAATGTGTAGCGCTTAAAAATTAAAAAAAAAAAATCAAAAATAATTACTCGTATTTTCATAAAATAAAACTGGACTGTGCTTAAATTAACCTGTTCGCTATTAGCATATTGACAGCTGAGTACTAGAGACGACAGCCATATTGCCTTGGAGCACAGCGCCGCCACCGGTAATGTCGGTATAATATCGAATATTTTCGGATGGAGGGAGTATTTTTTAAATAACTTTTTAATAACATTTTTCCTTACCTGAGAAATAATGTATGGGTCGATATCCGGTTCTGGGTCTGCCCATTTGACTACGACAAGTTTGTTCCATAAGGTTACAGTTCCAGGCGCCATCTTTCTCTTGGCCATCGCGGCGGCCCGGTGGGAGCAAAACTCAACGAACATAAAGCCGCGATTTTCTTGACGATTGGCTTTGTTAGGGTACATTATAATATCAGTTATCCCCTAAAATAAGTAAATAAATAGTTAATAAAATAAGTCATTAAAGACACTAGCAGATGTCCCAGATGCACAGGGTCTTGAGCAACCCCCCCCACCCCTCAAAGAGCTCAACGTGTGGTTAGGAGTTTCTCTTAAAATAGTGGTGAGAACCTTTTTTTGGTCATAATTTATTTTTTTGAAGAGATGACCCATTTTTAGACCATCACTTATAGTTTAGAAGTAAGAACTTAATTCATAATTTAAATAATTTTTTCTTCTGAGCCCCCCCCCCTCCCCCATAGTTCACAAAATAATAATTGAAATAATAGTACAGTAAAACCTCGATATAACTAGGGTGACCAGATTTCAGTGAAGGGAAACCGGGACACAGGGAAAAAAAAGAAGGTTTTTGTTTCCTCCCAGATCCAAGTGAAGAGCAAAAAAAAAAAGTCCTCACCTCTCAAATTCAAAGTGAAGAGCAAAAAAAAGGTCCTCACCTCCCAAATTCAAAAAAAGAGCTGACAATTGGGCCGAGACCATTTTTCGGGACACCGGGACAATTGACCTAAAACCGGGACGGATGGTCACCCTAGATATAACGGACCTCGATACAACGGACTTCGGATATAACGGACAGCATGTAAGCGATCGTAAACTGCACGTGACTGCACACTCGGGGAATCACCCGAGTAGCGGACGGGAATTCGCAATTTTAGAGAGTTAATAATTAAGAAACAACAAACTTCAAAAATCCAAACAAAATTTGATACTTTCTTCAAACCAGTGTCACCGAAACCAGGAAGTTCAAAAACAAACATTGACGACTCTCCTCAACGGGCGTATAGTGACATATCATCTGAAGGCGAGTAAAGAGCAATTTTAAAGTGTAATTATAGTCTATCTCAGAAAGAGCGATAGTAATAAAATTTAGTATTTGTAAAAAGTTATTGTTTATTCACACAGATGCGGCACACAAAATATGAATAGTTCGACACGAAATATTGTTAAGAAACAACCGAGTGTGCCGCACATCTTATATGGGAATACGAACTAAGGTTAACTACAATAGATCATAAAAATTTTACCCTAAAATTAAAAAAAATATATGGTCACAGGGGTGCGTTTAATGATATGATAAATATGGTCATAGGCGTGAGTTTAATAAAATGATAAATAGTAATATAGAAAAAAACAAAACCAATTTAAACGTGTTTAAAATGTGCACGCCACTGGTAACTGCCTGACAAAATTATTTTTATATGTACACACAATAAAGTTTTTCAAAGACATAAAAAAATATCAATATTTTGTGAAAAAACAATTTAAACAAAACTTCCTGTTGAACTATTCCGGTTCCCATCAATGTACATTATGGAGATTTTATCAGATTTTTAGTTCAATCCTTCTGGGAAATAGGGTGGGGGACAAAAGTTTTTGGCCATTATATTGACAAAAACCCCATAAAAACGATTTTTCAAAAATAAAAATTTGTGCATCCACACATTAAGAGGTTTCATTTGATACCCCACTCAAAATTTAAAAAAATATTTATTTTTCTATTAAATACATATTTGCTTATATTTATCCCGCGCTGTATTTTTTTGAACTCTCTATAGTTTTCCTATATGTGGGTCAAAAAGTTGTTCAAGTATGCCAAATATCAACTTTCTATGTTCAACCGTTTGCCTACAATTTCTACTGTACAGACAGACAGACAGACAGACAGACACGTGAGTAACATTATAAAGTTTTTTTTTTGTCATACGTACAAAACCCTAAAAATGGAAATAATGACTTTCAAACTATTTAATTTAGGTAGTAAATATAATAAAATAAAATAAAATAAATAAATAATAAATAATAGGTTCCCAAACGCCTAGATAAACGTATAAGGGGTAGCGAAGGTAAGTTCTTCGTTTTTAGACCGCCGGTCATAGATATAAAAGCCATGTGGTGAGTGTGACGTTTCTACCAGTCCTATTATCCCTATATAAACAGGTGCTTACTTTAAGTATTGAATACTTTAGGCTGAGTCGACCCCAAAGCTGACTGCACAATATCGGAAGATATAAATCCGAAGGAGGTGGGAGATAAATAAAATCAGAAAAATATAAATGTGACCCTATTATGTTTTTTTTTACCCCTATAAATCACGTTTAATACTTTTAACTAATGAAATTAGTCACGCTAGAATTAACCAGAATTCCAAATATTCCGTAATACAATTTTGATAAATAATATGGGTGGTCTTGTCCGTAATTCCATATTTCAACAAAAAATTATCAATCACACAACATTGTAAGGACTTGTGTCGGTCTGCAGTCCTGTCATAAAATGCAATAGAATGCACAACATTGTATGGAGACCACCTGCGTAGTACGTTCAATGTCATCTAATGTTTCACAGATAAAAATATCCTTATTGAACCATAAAACAAAAATAATTTTTTGTAGACTGATTTTTGTAAAAAATCTACATGATTCTTAATAGTATGTACCGTAAATATGAGAGATATTTGGTTGATTAATAATTATTTTTGCTGGTAGTTGATTATGGGTATGATTTAACTGGGAATTATTTAAATAGATATGTGCACTAAAATTAATACTTTGTGCATTAAAATAAAAAATATTTAGCATTAAATAAATATATCTATTTAACATAAAAATTTAAAATTGAGCAATATTTTATTTATAGTGTGGTTTAAAACGATTTTTTTTGTGCATTAAAATATTAAAAAATGTACATTTAATAAATATTTTTACTTTAAATAAAAAATACTATAATGGGAGTAATTATTATCATAACGTGAATGTCTTTTTTGGCCCTCGGGCCAAAGTTAGTCCGAAAATGATATCAGATATAAACTTATTATTGCCCAAATTATGTACATATTACTAAAAAACATTAAAAAAACTCTTTTTATTAACATGTTTTATTAACGCAAAATCAACACATTTAAAAAAATGTATTTATAAAAACATCAAAAAAATATATAATAATAATAAATTTATTTTAGCACTTGCTATTATTTTTTCTAAATCTAATTACATAAACTTAACATAAACTCTAGATATCGTTAAATATATTAAAAATATTTTTGTACGAATGCACAGGACTCAGGGACAGAGCCGCAGTAAGGGGGGGGGGGACGGCCCCTAGCGCAGTAAGGAAAAGGGCGCTGACGAGCTTGACTAAGGAGCGCCACATTGTGAAGGTGAGGACCTTTTTTTGCTCACCACTAAACTATATCCGAAACACCATCTTCAAACAAGTCAGAAGATTGAAAAATGAACTTTTTCCATTTATACAAATATATGCATGTATGATGTTTTATATATTTTGCAGTATTCTAAAAGAACACTGAATGTTATTATATAATCAATAAATGTGTACATCTTTTAATTCAATTTTGTATTTAATATGTACTATGTACGAGACTGATATTTAAATGAAAATTTATATCTTTGATCCCCCCAGGTCATTTGCCACAACACAAACAGTCGGCAGACGGCTGCCCCCAGGTCTACCCGCCTCTTTGGGGGGGGGGGCTTTTACATCCCCGCCAGGAACAGCCTTGGCTATTAACCTACCTGTAAATATCTGTTGAGCTCCACAAAAGCTTCCTGTCGACTTTTGTCCGATGGAATTTGTCCAATGTAAAGTCTGCAATTGTCCACGGACTTGCAGACTCCAATCCTACGTCCTGGACGGACTTCATATCCATTTAGTTCCTTCAAAGCTCTCCAGGCATCAGAAAGATTGCAATAAGTTACAAACGCAAAACCACGAGTAAAACCAGAGAAATTCATCATCAATCGAATCTAAAATATACAAATTTTTAACAAACTTTGATAAATACCATCTTCAAAGCAAAAAAATCATAATGTCTGTTCTATATTATACTTTTCCCCGTAGGACTACGAGTTTTACCGACCGCCAACATATATAAGGGAAGTATTCGCGACTCCAAACAACAGTGAGACATCTGGTGGCGGCTTGGTAAATTAAACAGAAGCGTATATTTGTATAATATTTGTAGTGTGTTGTGCTGCAGTTTATGTGAATTAAGACGTATTTTTAAATATAGTTACTTAAATACAATGCTTTTTTGCCGAAATATGGTTTGAACAGATAAATATTAAGAAAAAACTTTTAACATATACGCTTCTCGTCGGCCATCAACTGTCGTACGCAGCGCCGCCAACGTTAGTTTGAGACGCGAATTGTGATCATACCGATTTTGACATTTCGAGATTTCGATGGATCTCCACGAATTGAGGTCCCAACATAACATTTTGACTATTTTTAGCATGATGTCTTTCTGTCGGTCTGTCTGTCTAGTCTGTCGGTCCGTGTACAAGTGCAGAGCAAATTCTACTAAAAGCATTTTTATGAAACTGCATATTTAAGCTTTTGACATGCCGGTCACCGTGGCGTAGTGGTTATTGTAGCGATGCACTGATTTCTAGACAATGGGGGCTCGGGTTCGAATCCCGGTTATGGCATGGATATTTGTGTTGTCCAAAAATTGTGTTGTTCAAAAATCAAAAAAGGCATCTACTAGATAATGGCCATAGTAGCTAAGTCCACAAATAAAAAATTAAAAAAAAAAAGCTTTTGACATCAATGGCACGAGTTGATCAACTTTTGGTAAAAATCGGTTGACTAGAAGTGGGAGTTTACTCGTGTCGATTTTAAGATTTTTGCGAATAGTTAGCAACAGAAAAATATTTCGAAAAAAATTTTTTAACAAAAGTTGCTATAAATGCAATAACTAATAACTTTTCTTTGAGACGTTTTTTGATAAAACGAAAAAAATTTCATACTTAACTGTAACGTTTCCATGGTCATGATAAATAATATCTCGATTAGAAAATATTAGGCCAAGTTATTTCAACTCTGCTGCTAGAATGTATTTTATACAAGTACTTTATGATGGCGGTCGGTCCTGTGGTAGCCACAGCTAATTTTTTTAATTTAAAGGTAATCTACGATTTACAAGTTATGTAATAATATATTTATCTAAAGAAATTTCAAGGAAATTTGTAGTTTTTCATTGTATTTTTAATTCTTAAAAATACTTAACGTAAAAAATCACTTTCCATAAAATACAACGAGGATTTTTGCCCATTTTTAGTTTTTGGGTCCATAAAAACCTACGATCCTCTTTCTCTCTGCCTCCAAACGTCGTTTCAATTGATTTTTTTCGATTTAGGTAAATTATGGAATGTTTAAGAAGGATTCTTCCTCATTCTCGATTAACATTGCGGCACACAACAAAATTGATTGTTTTGCTTTATGGCCAAAAGTCAAATTAAATTCATCGATGCACTGTTGTTGGGTTAATCCACGTCGAAAGTTGTAAAAAATAATCGCTCGAAAAAGTTCACGATTTAATTCCATTTTTAGCCAAGATGACTTTTTCAAGTTACTGTTAACACAAATAGAGCTCGTACGTCAAAACGTTCTGAGAACGTATACCGTCAAAAATGTCAAACTTTACGATAGAAGCGTCAGTTGTCAGGTGGCAGCACTAGTTTAGCGCAATCCCGAAATATAAGAGGCAACCCTCGTATATAAACCTGGGAAAAAGAAAAAAAACGTACTTCATAAACTTTACCCAGTGTTGAAAACAATTGAAAAATTTCATCTTCAAACATATCTCGTAGTAAATTACCAACGAACAGTTCCGATCCCTTAAGTGGTGGAGGTCCCATCCAATTTGGAGGTGGTCCAAGTCTTCTTTGTCCATTTTGTTGAATCAAATCATATCCAGTTGCCACAGTTAAATTTAATAATCGCTGTCCAATTGGATAAATATTGTAAACTGGTGTTCCAGATAGGGAGCCTGTTTGGATGTACATCCAAATGGGGGACCGTTTGGGTATTTGTGGTATGGGGGGAATTTGGGGGATGGGGGGAATTTGTGGAATGCGGGGAATTTGTGGGATGGGGGGAATTTGGGGAATTGGGGGTCTTGGAAGACACTGAGGACGCAACATATTTTTTTAATAATTTATTAAAAACAATGTTAAATGGAAATTTGGAATTTAACGTAATTAAATATTTTATAGTATTTTATTTTTGAAGTTAATCTGAAACAAATAATTAAATATGTACAAACAATAATGTAAAATCTGAATTTTAACAAATTTCAGGATTTCCTAGGTAGAGGTTTGTCAGGTATGTCGTATAAATCAGAGTTTCTCAACAGGTGGTCCGCGGACCACCGGTGGTCCGCAGAAAAATTTTAGTGGTCTGCGAAAGTTTTAGTATGTATTTTTTGCAGTTTGTTTGGTATTTTTATGCACATTTTTTATATAAATAATTTATATTTTGTTTATTTTCTGTAAACTTTCTGTGATTTTCTACAAATAAAATAAATGTATTTAGTAGCACATTCAATGTATTTGTTTTCTTGTAAAAAATCCATCAACAATTATTATTAGTGGTCCGCGTTAGGAAATTATATATTGTGCGTTTTTGGTTGAGAAACACTGGTATAAATAACATATATTTTTATACGTGAGACTTATCGCTTATATAGTAAAGGAGAATTTACTTGACAGATTGATCGATTGAGAACCGATAAAGAAATATATATCTATTTCACACAGTTTTATGTAAGATGTCAAAATCGTATTTCTGCTTCTTACTGTAACGTACGTTCATAATTTTTGTCTTTTTTGTTATTTTATAATATGGTAACTTCAACTTATGTCGCTTTGAATACAAGCGCGCGCATTCAGTTCTGGGCGGTCGCTAATGGTTTTTCCTTCTCTATGAGTGAAACATATTGTATCTCTTCCTCTATTTCTAGCTTTGCCTGTGAACAAATGATATGGCTCTATTCTAAAATGGACATTTTATTGCTATAGTTTTCTCCCATTGAACCATATGCTTTAATTAACCGTCATCTGTCAACTAAAGTCTCCTTTACTATGACTAGAGCTCTGCGCGGATACGTTTTTCTGTATCCGCATCCGCATAGACAGAATCCGCATCCGCAGCCTTTGTAAATATAAATATCCGCATCCAATCCGCATCCGCAAAAATATCCGCACAGGATTTGCTGTCTGTTTGGAAATAACTATTATAAGCAGTGGCGGAGCTAGCTCTTAAAATCTGGGGGGGGCAGGAAATTTTTGAGAAACATTTGTTGGGGCCAGGAAATATTTCAAATTATTGTTTTTATCGTTTACACATGAAAATACAAGTGATGACCTAAAAAAAAGGTCCTCACTTCTAAAATACATTTTTCTCCAAACAATTCTGAGGGGGCCAACTGGGGGCCAGAGCAATTTTGGTGGGGGCAGAGGAAATTTTTAACATTGTACCACATTCCATATTACTGGGTCTAGAAATATGTTTTCTATCTAACGTCGTACTGAGATTATATAGATTAAAAAATAAAGATGGAAATTACAATTATTCGCCTCAAACCAAGTCAAAACCAAGTTTATATAAAATGTAAAACTTTCAACAATATCTGAGAAACTTAGTTTTTTAAGATATCTCATTATTGTTTTAGAGCAGCGATATTTAGAAATAATTAAACAGATTAATTTACTACATTTATGACCAATAAATAACAAGGAAAGTCCTATAAGATCAGCAAATTAAAAAAAATAAGTTCTTAATAATAAAACTAAATTCTTAAATTCATCCTATTATGTATTAAAAGATGAAAGTTGTATGACGATTTAAAAAAATTTAAGATTTTTTTATTTTTTCAAATTTGATATGAGCTTCATATGTTTTTAAATGTGGCATATTAACATGGTTAATTTTTATTAATATTTCCAAAAATGCAAAATAAGGCGATACGTTACATAATTATTTTTAAATGAATAAACTGGCAAAAAATCCAATGAAATTGTTGTATCTACGACTGTTATATAAACTCTACTATATTTAACTATTTAAGTAAGCGTAAAGTAGGTCTTTATGGGAAGAGTAAAAAAAGTAAAAAGTGCCGTAACGTATCATTATTGCACTCTTGCCATAACTAGACTTACCATAATATTTTTTTTCTCAAACCGGGACAATTTTGAGATTTTGCTAAAAACAGAAAGTAACGCCTTCTACGCTAGTACTTATGATTAAAAAGGATAAATAACGGAATGGTTAACAAAAATCAAAATTTACGTAGTAATAATTTTTAATTACTCTTAATTTAACATAACTTATTATTAAAAAGTTATTAATATTTATCACTAGCGTGAAATGTCTTTAAAAATAAGGTTGTCACGAGAAGGGACTTTGCTTGGGTTATTTCATGTTTCACGTTTAGTATGTGAAAATTTAAAATTCCAACAGTGAAACCATGGAAACGAATGACATATGTCAAAAATTTTAACACATTTTTCCATATTTTGAAGATTTTTATTAAGAATGCCATAAAATTCAAATGCAATGAAAAGGACATTTTATAATGACAATCAATTTAAGCTGGAATTCGCAATGTGAGTATGATTTACAAAGCTTAAACAAAATGACTAAAAGTCCGAATTAATAGATAAAAATTACTAAATTTCAAAATCTAGATCCGCCCAAACGTTTGGAATCGCCTATGATTGTCTAATCGTCATTTTCCGAGGCTGAGCTTTTTTTAGTGCGTAGTGCGTATTTTGCACTTTTTAATTTTTACAAATATGCATTTTTTTAAATATCCGGGACAAAATGACAAACTGGTCGGGACGCCGGGACAATACCTTCATACCGAGACAATCCCGGTCAAACCGGGACGTATGAAAAGCCTAGCCATAAACACAATACAAATGCTAGCGATACATTTTTGGGGTTCTTATGTTCACGCGGATATTATATATAATCCGCATCTGATCCGCATCCGATTTAAATGATAATTTATCCGCATCCGCAGAAAAATATCGGATATCCGCGGCTAGCCCCGGGCGCCAAAAGATCTAGCGCCGGCTCTGCTTACTAATAATAAATGAAACTAATAATTTATGAATCCACAACCCATGTCTCTGTATTCTGAAGACGGTGGGACCTTACGTCGCCCAACAAAAACGCGGTGTCTTTTGGAAAATATACAATCAAAAATATTTCAATACTTATCGCAAATTGGCGACTAGGTGGCGAGTCTGCTGTTATAAAGTTACTTCTCTAAAACTAGTAGGCGTCATGAAAACTAACTTCAAAGGCACCGCCGATAAAATGCCAAGAACAAAATTTAATTTTTTGAACAAGTATTATTATAAAATTTAAAGGTGCCAATGTTTCAAAATCGTTCCAAAACCTTAAATATTTGAAGACTTCACTAATTTTTATAATCTGTAACTAGACATCTAAAGATATTAGCGCGCTACACAATAATAACAAAATATGGGGGCCTCAAAATGCCGAGGTCGTCGTTTACACGGAAAAATAAGGAGCTTAATTTTTTAGTGCAATTTTACTACTTCTATAAAAAAACCTTGCAAATGAATCGACGGACTAGAGCAGCGTTTCTCAACCGGGGGGCCGCGGCCCCCTGGGCGGTCGTGCAGGCTTCGTCGGGCGGCCGCGAAGTCATACAAGATCAAAACATGAAAATATAATAAAAATGCACTCAATCTTGCAAGATATAAATTTTATTTATATTTATAAATACGAGTATCTTATATTTATATTTATAAAAATATACCTTTAATAACATAAATAAAATAAATATTCTATTTATTTTTATACATAATATACTTACTTTGACAACTAATTTAAACTACAGACTATTTCAAACGTTTAAGTTGTCACTAGCTAACTTTATAATGAGTAAATGGGCTTTTACTAAACAAAATGATCAAAAGCTACATTCAATTGATAAAAATTGCTAGATTTGAAAATCTAGTTCCGCTTTAACCAAAGAAACAGACTATAAGTAGACTATATCAAGGTCAAATAAATTGTATGCGTCGGTTGATGGGTTTCTTTGACAATGGTTCGCGTTGGAGGTACTTCAGGTATTTTCAAGTTGTTCTTTGAAGTAGGTACGACTTGAAAGTGCAATATTTTTTATTACATAGTTTTTAATTGCTCTTTGAGCTACAGATAACTCATCAGTAAGGATGCGAATGTGTTTAAATTAAAATAGAAGGCACATTGAATACTTGTAAATAAAAATACATTACTTTCAAGTCGTTATAGGGAATATAATCGTCATTTAAAAATATCACAGTTTTTTGTCAACCGTAAAAGATATTAAATAAATGTTTAAGTAAAAGTTGTTGAAAAGCTCTATCCAAAGATATCCAATATGACATTTCCCATTTAAAAATTCGAAATTGTCCTTGATATCCTGTACTTCCGGTATTTTCTGGAAAATTTCAATACTACCATTCAATTTTGTGGATAAATTTTAGTTCAAAATTTTTCCCAAATAGCTCACAAGTCGCCTCTTCAAAAAAAAAAAAAACTGTGTTCCCGTTATCTTGATACATCATAATATAGGGGGGCCGCAGACAATATTTACATAATTTCGGGGGGTCCCAGGCCAGAAAAGGTTGAGAAACACTGGACTAGAGTATCTCAGCCTTACATACTCTAATAAAAGCAGATAAATTAGAAGAAATTTCCCCGAATGTGGAAGTTGCTACAAGGATATTCCTTTGCTTAATGGTCACCAATTTTAGTGGACAGCGCTCATTTTTACGGCTAAAAAGTATAAAAAAAAATTACGAACGACTATGTTACAAGAACGACTTACTAATTTGTCAATCATGTGCATAGAAAGTGATATCCTTCAAAATTAGACTTTGAGGATATAATAGAACAGGGGTTCTTAAACTTATGTAGTCTGAGGACCCCCTCTTGAACAACTTTTTTTTTAGGACCCCATCCCAACCCTAGGTAATTTTACGTCGTTCTTGATACTTCATTTCTGGCACAATAATCTCAGGCACTACGATATAATAAATATTGGTAAAAACATATCGCTGTTTATATTAATAAATGGTCTTGTGCATTTACAGAGATGAACATTTTTACTAGCATATAGAATAAAAAAAACATAAAATGAATAAAAATAGTAATAAAAGAATTAAAAAGTTACAAATTATAATACGTTAAACTCATACAAACATTTCTTGGTCAAATAAATCTAATTATAATATGTTTTCTGTAAATAATTTTTGTTAAATAAAAATAATTAAATTTTTACTAATTACTGTTTAGTTATGTCCATAACTAGTTAGGTAACAACAAACATAAAGTCTTGACCATGTAGGATTTTTCGTAAATAAGTTATTTAAATAAAAACGAAAAGATAGGGTATATACAGTGACTCACAGTCAAAATGATGCACCCCGAAAAAATTGTTTATTCTCAATTTTTGTTTATTTTAATGTTGTTTATATGGATATTAATATAACTAATATAAAATATAGACTTTTATTTATATCATAAACATAAATATATTATATTTTGTTTTTATTTGTTCATGTTAGTAAAAAAATATTAAAACTTCCAGTAAATCGTATGTCACAGTGAAAATGATGCGACCTATCTTACAGCGTCAGGGATTCCCCTATTTATGTTAGATGAGTATATCTTAACCTAAAATACGTTTGTATAGCGTGTACAATAAATAAATTACAAAAATAATTATTAACATACAATAATAACAGTAAAAAGTAACCAATACTCAAAATGGGTAGACACACAACAATTGAAGAGAGAAATTTAATAATTTTTCATTTTAAAAATTAAAAAAGCCAACGATAAATTTCAAAAATTGTCAACAAAAGCGCGTCTATGGTACAACATATTATAGAACGGTACCAGAAGGAAAATAGGATCGAAAATAAATACAAACCAAGCCCGAAGAAAATCTTCAGCGAAAAAGAAGAAAGATGCATTGTTCGTTGTTCGCGGGAAAATCCACGATTAAGTGCCCCACAACTTGCCAATGAAGTGGAAAAAGCATTTAGTAAGCAAGTTAACCCAGAAACCATTCGCCGAACTTTGAGGAAGGCTAATTTACATGGCAGAGTCGCGAGAAAAAAACTGTTTGTCAGCAAAAAATTAAGGCAATTCGTTTAAATTCGCAAAAGAACATCAAAACAAAAATTTTGATTTCTGGCGAACGGTTTTATTTTCAGACGAGAGTAAATTTAACCTTTTTGGTTCGGATGGCCAGCTTAATATATGACGACGGCCAAATGAAGAAATGGAACCTCAGCATTTAACTCCCACCGTCAAACAAGGCGGTAGCCACGTTCTGGTTTGGGGTTGTGTTTCGGCAGGCGGAGTGAGAAGTTTACATTTCATAGAAGGAATAATGGACAAAATGATGTACCTTGACATCTTAAAGGAACATTTAGTGACTAGTGCAGAAAAATTAAATATAAAAGACAATTTTGTGTTTTATCAGGATAACGACCCTAAGCACACTTCGCGTGTAGTGCGTGAGTGGTTGTTGTACAATACCCCAAAGGTGATGAATACCCCTGCCCAATCTCCAGACATTAATATGATTGAAAACTTGTGGCATAAGTTAGAAATAGAAATTAGAAAACACACCATAACTAATAAAAATAACCTAAAACAAGCATTGCTGGAAGAATGGAATAAAATAACGCCGGAATATACAAAAAAAGTAATGGTATCAGTACCAAATAGATTGAAATTAATTATCAAGTCAAAAGGAAATCCTACTAGATATTAGAATGATATATATATTTTTTTAATTTAATTTTTACATACTTATTATGTTAGTTTATACTTAGTGCATCATTTTCATTGTGACATGATTTTTTGTGTAGATTTATAATTTGTTATTAAAATATATAAAATTCTTATCAAATATTAATTATTTCTATTATAAAACAATTGAAAGACTAGTTTGTAAGTGTCATGAGCTTTGCTTGCAAAATTTTGCTTTTAATTTATTTGCTATTTCAATTTGAATAATTTATTAAGCACTGCATCATTTTCACTGCGACTCACTGTAAAGTTAATGTCAAAATTGTTTCGCGGACCCCCAAGGGTCCGAGCACCCCAGTTTGAGAATCGCTGAAATAGAAGATTTTGCACAACAGAAATCCCGGAAGAAACCATCATCATTAACGTAAGTCCAATTCTCAAAATAGTAATCACTTCACTTATATTTGATTTGTATAAAGCTAACCATAATAACCAATAGTCACTAAATAAAAGTACATACTGATGTTTTTATCCACATTTTTTTTTTTTTTTGACTTTATAAAAGGGCCCCAAACTCTGTGTGCCCCAGGTGCCCCTGCATGGCCTAAGATGGCCCTGCTCACTTCAATCCTTAAAATGAGAGCTCATGATAATTTACTGGAATTTTAATTTTTATAAGTTGTCAGGAACTGTCTGTTTAAAGTTTGAAGTGGGCTTTTGTTAAACAAAATTACCAAAAGCTTTACTATTTGGTTAAAAATTTCTAAAATTGAAAATCTAGTTCCAGTAAAACCAAAGAAACAGGCGCATTATATAATAAACAAATACGTTAATTATTACAAATATTACAACTTATAATTTGAAATGAATAAAATAATACTTACTTTTAAAAAAAAATTAGTAAAACTAAAAATTAGAACACAAAAATCAAAACAAACTAAATATTTAAAAGTCACCACACTATAATGCTGTTAGAGATGTATAACAGATAAACTGAGAACTGAGAATGAATTAATTTCCCCAAGAATTTCAGATTTCTGAAAATGGAAGGGGTAAATTTTAATTGGCTGAAAACTCCGTAGTAGGGATCAGACGTTTTATAAATAAACACTAAAATAATAATAAATATGCGTTATAAAACATTAAATTGATCAATATTATGTTTAATATATCTTAGTTTTGTTAATTTGTTGTAAATTTATAATGTTTTCCATGTTTTTTAATGTTTAAAAGTATCTTTTTGTATTGTAGATGTGTTGACTTCCTGCGTAACACCAATGCATTGTTGGTTGCATACTTAAAGGCGCTTAATTTAAATCCACTTTCTTACAAACCAAGTATGTTTAACAGTGTTTCATGTTTAATTTCACTCAATGGTGTTGTAGAAAATGTATTTTAGATATCTGCGATGTCCGGCTGCTTGACGTCGTTACCTAGTAACGACATGTTTTGTTTGAATGTTTGACAGTTAATTAAATTGTATAATATCGCCATATATTCTAGTAATTGTATTTTCATAATTTTGTGTTTTCACTTAAATAAAACTAGTGTGATCGACATAATTAGTTTTATTTACATCAGGTTATGGGCCCAGAACGCGAACTGTAGCCGATTGTGTAATAGTGATCACAAAAATTTGAAAAATTTAGTGAAGTGAATTTTTTGTGCAAATGAAATAAAAATGTCTGCTCCAGTAATCACACGCATCGAATGCCTAAACCACGAGAATTATGACACGTGGAGGATTCAAATGCAGGCGATATTTATTAAAAATGATGCTTGGGGTTACGTCGATGGAACTATCGTGAGACCAACCGTCGTCCCGGACGACGCTAAGTCAGTGGAATCGGTAGCATGCTGGGAGCGGAACGATTCGAAGGCCCGAGCAGATATTATACTTGCGATAAAGCCGTCAGAATTGAAACGGATAAAGGGCTGCACAATTTCACAGGAAGTATGGACGAAGCTAGAGTCGATATACATGTCCAAGGGACCTGCGCGCAAAGCAACACTCCTGAAACAGCTGATGCTGACGAGAATGTCCGATGGAGAAGACGTACGAGCACACTTGAATCGTTTCTTCGACGCCGTTGACAAACTCCAGGAAATGAGTGTGAAAATCGACTCCGATCTACTGGCGATCATGATGTTGTATTCGCTTCCTCCGGCGTTTGAAAACTTTCGATGCGCGATAGAGTCGCGAGACACGTTGCCTTCACCGGAAGCGCTACGCATAAAAATTGTGGAAGAACATGACGCGAGAGTGAACGAAACTCGTGAAAAAGTGAATGACGCGATGTTCACGAAACGGGACAACCGTGTCGGAAAGTTTCGGACAGAACAGGGTTTTAACAGACCAAAAGCGACCGAATTTAAGTATAGATGTCATCGATGCCGGAAAATAGGTCACAAAGCAGCTGACTGTAAAAGTGGGACTAGAAATACCGACGCGCAACTTGTGACAAGTGAAACTAGTTTGCGGGACGCCGAAACATTACAAGTAAATCCCGTACGCGTTACGCGTTCAATAAAACGATGGTGTTTAGATAGCGGCGCGACTTCACACTTGTGCAATGACAGAAATATGTTCGCGCACCTGACTGACCCACATTGTACAAATTGTTCCACGCTAAAACTTGCCAGTGATGCGACAGCTGACGTTGACGGTCGCGGAATAGTGAATTTTACGGCACAAGTCAACGGAAAATCTCGAAAGATAGAACTGAAAGACACTTTGTTCGTTCCGAAATTGCGGACAAATTTGTTATCTGTGAGCAAAATAACGGACAATGGCTACGATATCACGTTCAGGCGCGAATGTGCGATTGTTAGTGACAAGTACGGTGACACAATACTTGTAGCAGACAGGCTCGGGGACCTTTACTATGTTCGCGAACCCAAGTGCGGCGCTAACGTCGCGAAAAGAGTTCAACCGCCTGGAAATCCGTCGTCTGATTTTGAACTGTGGCATCGGCGTTTAGGCCACTTAAATGCATCTGATTTAAACATCGCGATTAAGAAATCGACGATCAACGGTCTCCAATCCAAAACATACGAAGGAAATCTCACTTGTAAAATATGTTTTAGGGGAAAAATGACTAGAACACCATTCCCGAAGGTTTCCAAGCGATCAACAGAGCTACTGCAGACAATCCACACAGACGTATGCGGACCCATGCGCACACGGTCTCATGGAGGCGCACGTTATTTTGTGACCTTCACGGACGACCATTCACGTTGGACTGTGGTAAGATTCGTCAAGTCAAAGGATCAGACACTGGGAATCTTCAAGGAGGTGCTAGCAGAGCTGGAAAACCAAACTGGCAGGAAAGTAAAATTTCTGCAATCCGACAACGGGACCGAATTCATGAACCAGAACTTCAACGATTTTCTACGATCGCGAGGTATCGCTCGAAGACTCAGCGCCCCGTACACTCCTCAGCAGAACGGACTGGCGGAGAGGAAAAACAGAACGCTGATGGACACGGCGCGATGCTTGCTCATTCAGGCTGGCCTGCCGCCAGCGTTTTGGGCCGAAGCTGTATCCACGGCGAACTATTTACGGAATCGATGTCCATGCAGAAGCATCCAAGGTAAAACTCCGTTTGAAAAAATTTGGAATAAAAAACCGAATGTCAGTCACATTCGCGAGTTCGGTTGTAAGGTTTTTTGCCTAAATGTGGAGCCAAGCCGAGGAAAATTGCAAGATCGAAGCAAGGAAGGGATCCTGGTCGGCTTCTCCGAAGAAACAAAAGGGTATCGGATCTGGTTCCCTGACGAACGACGCATAAAAGTAGGCCGTGACGTAAAGTTCATAGAAGGAACTTGCGAATCTAGCGTCGACAATTCAGAGAAGTTTGAAGATCCGTTGTCCAGCGAGGAGCGTCCACAGAAGAATTCGGAACAAAGCTCTATAGAAGTAGAGTTGCATCCCCTTGGAACCCCAGAACCACCAGTATGACGGAGGAACATCAGCCGGTTGCTACTCCACCGGTTGCAACTCCGCTCAGAAGTCGTGGTCGTCCAAGGAAGAATATAACTGGAAGAAGGGGGAGACCGCGTAAGTATGCACAAACTCATCAGAGAGAATCATTAGAATATGCCACTATAGCAGAAATACCACTGAATCTTGCCATAAAGAGTAAGGAATCAGAGGAGTGGCTGGATGCAATGTGCGAAGAATACAAGTCCATAATCCGCAATGAAACCTGGGAGATTGTGGATCGACCTGGCAACCAGAAAATAATCGGGGGTCGATTCGTACTTCGCAATAAATATTTTCCCGGCGGAGCTATTGCCAAAAGAAAGGCGAGAGTCGTAGCACAAGGTTTTGCTCAAATGCCAGGCGTCCATTACAATCAGACGTTCGCTCCTGTCGCTCGTCTGAGCTCAATTCGGACACTCGTAGCGTTGGCCGCCCGAGAGCACATGCACATACGACATTTAGATATTTCAACCGCATATCTGAACGGACGACTCGACGAAAGAGTATTTATGGAAATCCCGAAGTTTTCAATAGAGGTACTCCAGAAGATCGTCGCATCCGAGGCAAATAATGAAATATGGAAAAGGGCACGCGTGATGCTGCACTCCATAGAAAAAGGAAACAAGGTATGTTTATTAAAGAAATCATTGTACGGACTCCGACAGTCGGGACGATGCTGGCACGCTAGGCTTGAAACGGTTCTTAAAAGAATCGGCGCATCCCCCACCAGCGGAGATCCATGTCTTTATTCACTTAAGCTAGACGGAAACATGGCGCTGATAGCTGTTTATGTAGATGACATAGTTGTCGCCTCCAGAAATTCTAAGCTTATCAGCAACGTCTACAAATGTTATCCGCAGAATTCGAGACTAAGGACCTGGGTGAAATTCATTACTGTCTAGGTATTGAATTTACTCGAGATAAGTCAGGGATTCGTCTCAGTCAACGTTCCTACATCAGCGATATTCTCGCTAGGTTCGGCATGCAAGACTGCAATCCCGTCTCGACACCCTTGGATCCAGGAATAAAGTTTATCAAGTCCACAAAAGAAAACGAGAACCATAACCTACCATACAGGGAACTTATAGGTTCTCTGATGTATTTAGCTGTAGCCACTCGTCCAGATATTTCGCAACCGTGAGCTTGTTAAGCCAGTACAACGACTGTCATTCGACAGATCACTGGAATGGCGCGAAGCGTGTGCTTCGTTATCTAAAGAGAACAGCCAACTTAGGCATAACTTACAAGTTTGGAAGCGGCCCTCTATCCGGGTATACCGATGCGGACTGGGGAGGAAATTTGGACGACCGTCGCTCATATACTGGTTACGTTTTTTGTATAAACGGAAGCCCCATTTCGTGGGAATCTCGCAAGCAGCGAACGGTAGCTCTATCATCTACGGAGAGCGAATACATGGCCCTGGCGGAAGCTGCAAAAGAGGCTATTTACTTGCGAGGAATTATGAAGGACTTGTATTTTGCCGACATGTCCGAATTATTCATTCATATGGACAATGTCGGAGCTCTGAAGCTTGCCGAGAATCCAGCTCACCACTCACGTACAAAGCACATTGATCTGAGACATCATTTTGTGCGAGAAGCTGTAGAAGACGGGACGTTAATGATTCGTCACATTCTTTCGTCAGAAATGCCAGCCGATGTATTAACTAAATGTCTACCACGAGGAAAACATATCGGCTGCTTAAAGCTTCTTGGGTTGACTGACAAGAGCAGCTAAACTGTTAACAGCCAAGTCATCGAGGGGGAGTGTAGAAAATGTATTTTAGATATCTGCGATGTCCGGCTGCTTGACGTCGTTACCTAGTAACGACATGTTTTGTTTGAATGTTTGACAGTTAATTAAATTGTATAATCGCCATATATTCTAGTAATTGTATTTTCATAATTTTGTGTTTTCACTTAAATAAAACTAGTGTGATCGACATAATTGGTTTTATTTACATCAGGTATCTGACAATGGCTCAATGGTATCTGTATCCCTGAGTCCTGTGCAGGGGCGCACACAGATTTTTGGCTTGGGGGGGGGTCCAATTATACATAATTTTTATAAACACAGGGCAAAATATCAATTTCAAGTGAAGAGCAAAATAAAAAGATCCTCCCTTCTAAATTTTAAGTGAAGAGCAAAAAAAAAAGTTCCTCCCTTCTAAATTTTAAGTAAAGGGCAAAAAAAAATGCCTCACTTCTCACAGTACGGGGGGGGTCCGGACCCCTTGGACCCCCCCCTTGTGTGCGCCCCTGGTCCTGTGCATTCGTATAAAAATATTTGTAATATATTTAACGATATCTAGAGGCTTAAAAATGTAAATTTTTATTAATTATTTTCTTTATGTTTATGTTAAGTTTTTGTAATTAGATTTAGAAAAAATAATAGCAAGTGGTAAAATAAATTTATTATTATTATTTATTTTTTTGATGTTTTTATAAATACATTTTTTTAAATGTGTTGATTTTGCGTTAATAAAACATGATATTAAAAAGAGTTTTTTTAATGTTTTTTAATAATATGTACATAATTTGGGCAATAATAAGTTTATATCTGATATCATTTTCGGCCCTTAAACATTTTCGGACAAACTTTGGCCCGAGGGCCAAAAAGACATTCACATTATGATAATAATTATTCCCATTATAGTATTTTTTATTTAAAGTAAAAATATTTATTAAATGTACATTTTTTAATATTTTAATGCACAAAAAAAATCGTTTTAAAGCACACTATAAATAAAATATTGGTCAATTTTAAATTTAAATTTTAAATAGATATATTTATTTAATCCTAAATATTTTTTATTTTAATGCACAAAGTATTAATTTTAATGCACATATCTATTTAAATAATTCCCAGTTAAATCATACCCATAATCATCTACCAGCAAAAATAATTATTAATCAACCAAATATCTCTCATATTTACGGTACATACTATTAAGAAAAATGTAGTTTTTTTTTACAAAACGCAAAAAATTATTTTTGTTTTATGGTCTCATAAGGATATTTTTATCTGTGAAACAGTAGATGACATTGAACGTACTACGCAGGTGGTCTCCATACAATGTTGTGCATTCTATTGCATTTTATGGCAGGACTGCAGACCGACACACGTCCTTACAATGTTGTGTGATTGATAATTTTTTGTTGAAATATGGAATTACGGACAAGACCACCCATATTATTTATCAAAATTGTATTACGGAATATTCAGAATTCTGGTTAATTCTAGCGTGACTAATTTCATTAGTTAAAAGTATTAAACGTGATTTATAGGGGTAAAAAAAAAACATAATAGGGTCACATTTATATTTTTCTGATTTTATTTATCTCCCACCTCCTTCGGATTTATATCTTCCGAGATTGTGCAGTCAGCTTTGGGGTCGACTCAGCTTAAAGTATTCAATACTTAAAATGAGCACCTGTTTATATAGGGATAATAGGACTGATAGAAACGTCACACTCATCACGTGGCTTTTATATCTATGACCGGCGGTCTAAAAACGAAGAACTTACCTTCTCTTCCCCTTATACGTTTATCTAGGCGTTTTTTTTAAATTTTGAGTGGGGTATCAAATGAAACCTCTTAATGTGTGGATGCACAAATTTTTATTTTTGAAAAATCGTTTTTATGGGGTTTTTGTCAATATAATGGCCAAAAACTTTTGTCCCCCACCCTATTTCCCAGAAGGATTGAACTAAAAATCTGATAAAATCTCCATAATGTACATTGATGGGAACCGGAATAGTTCAACAGGAAGTTTTGATCAAATTGTTTTTTCACAAAATATTGATATTTATTTATGTCTTTGAAAAAATTTATTGTGTGTACATATAAAAATAATTTTTCTGAATAAGCTATTTGTTAACTATCAAATAGAATTATATTATAAACGAAAGTTTACATTCTATAGTCAGAAAGTATATAGTCAGATAGTATATCTCAGAAAGAGCGATAGTAATAAATCTTTTTGTCAGGCAGTTACCAGTGGCGTGCACATTTTAAACACGTTTAAATTGGTTTTGTGTATTTCTATATTACTATTTATCATTTTATTAAACTCACGCCTGTGACCATATTTATCATGTCATTAAACGCACCCCTGTGACCATATTTTTCTTCAAAATTTTAGGGTAAATTTTTTATGATCTATTGTGTTTAACCCTAGTTCGTATTCCCATATAAGATGTGCGGCACACTCGGTTGTTTCTTAACGATATTTCGTGTCGAACTATTCATATTTTGTGTGCCGCTTCTGTGTGAAAAAACAATAACTTTCTACAAATAATAAATTTTATTACTATCGCTCTTTCTGAGATAGACTATAATTACACTTTAAAATTGCACTTTACTCGCCTTCAGATGATATGTCACTATACGCCCGTTGAGGAGAGTCGTCAATGTTTGTTTTTGAACTTCCTGGTTTCGGTGACACTGGTTTGAAACATGTATCAAATTTTGTTTGGATTTTAGAAGTTTGTTGTTTCTTAATTATTAACTCTCTAAAATTGCGAATTCCCGTCCGCTACTCGGGTGATTCCCCGAGTGTGCAGTCACGTGCAGTTTACGATCGCTTACATGCTGTCCGTTATATCCGAAGTCCGTTTTATCGAGGTCCATTATATCGAGGTTTTACTGTACTATTATTTCAATTATTATTTTGTGAACTATGACGGATGATCGCAGGCTCCCAGGAATGGGGGGGGGGGGCTCAGAAGAAAAAATTATTTAAATTATGAGCTCAAGTAGGGTTGCCAGGCGTCCGGATAAAGCAGGACATAGTTAGGCTTTTTGATTGCGTGTCCGGCCAAAATAAACGGTGTCCGGCTTTTGTTAGGCTTTTTACATTTCGCAAACGAGCGAGCGCCGAGCGAGGCCGATCGCCGACGTTGACGATAGCAAATGTTTTGATCAACTAAAAAACCTTAAAAGTTTTCTGAACAATAACAAAGAGAACTTTAATTTCAAGAAGCTGTTAGCACACAAGGAATGGGTAGCCTATTTTAAATCGTTGAGTAATCAAGATTGCTTTTCAGAATTCCTAACTATTTGTCAGTATTACTTTGCGATCCCAGGACATAACGCAAACGTTGAAAGAGTTTTTTCCTTGATAGGTCAGCAATGGTCAAAAGAACGCAACAGATTACATGTTAACACTGTAGCTAAAATGTTGGTAGTAGAATTTAATTTAAAACATTTGACGTGTAAGGATTTTTACAACTGCAATTTGAAAGAAACTGAGCTTTTAAAGCAGATTTCTGCCAACCAAAAATATGAATAATTATTTTTATTGTTTAACTTAAAGTTTTGTTTTGTTTTTGTTTTGTTTAGATTGTGTTTTTACTTTGTTTTGCTTTGGGAAGTAATAGCAAGTAAATAAGACTTATTTGTGCAATTGCCTTTATTTAATTTAAGAAGAATTTAAAAATGTTGATAAATGTTTATCTAGAATATAATTTAGACTGATGACTTTATTTGACTGATTAATAATAAATTATTTAGACTGATTTGACGTTTTATTTATTTTTTATTTATTTTTCATTAGAATTTAACAAGATTTATAGTAATAATCAAAAAAGCTTGATTCTACATAAAAAAAATTTTCGTACCTATTAATACTGAGAAACAAAATCCTCAATAATGTAGGGTGTCCGGCTTTTTTACCCAAACGTCCGGCCAAACTGGCTTGTCTGTTTGGCTATTAGGTTTGGCGACCTGGTAACCCTAAGCTCAAGACCCTGTGCATCTGGGACATCTGCTAGTGTCTTTAATGACTTATTTTATTAACTATTTATTTACTTATTTTAGGGGATAACTGATATTATAATGTACCCTGACAAAGCCAATCGTCAAGAAAATCGCGACTTTATGTTCGTTGAGTTTTGCTCCCACCGGGCCGCCGCGATGGCCAAGAGAAAGATGGCGCCTGGAATTGTAACCTTATGGAACAAACTTGTCGTAGTCAAATGGGCAGACCCAGAACCGGATATCGACCCATACATTATTTCTCAGGTAAGGAAAAATGTTATTAAAAAGTGGTTTAAAATACTCCCTCCATCCGAAAATATTATTCGATATTATACCGACATTACCGGTGGCGGCGCTGTGCTCCAAGGCAATATGGCTGTCGTCTCTAGTACTCAGCTGTCAATATGCTAATTGCGAACAGGTTTATTTAAGCACAGTCCAGTTTTATTTTATGAAAATACGAGTAAATATTTGCGATTTCTTTTAATTTTTAAGCGCTACACATGTATCGAGGTGTATAACAGAAGGTGGGCATCAAATTACAGAATTTAAAGTTTAATTTCAGTAGATTTATTGAAGTGTAATTTGTAGTTGAGCAGGTGTTAAATACCGGATACGTAATTTTATGTGGTACATCTGAGTGTCGGTCATCTGAATTTACAATATATGGATTCTGTTTGCAAACAAGTGCATTATGTTCATTGCCTCATGAAATAAAATTAGTTTTAGTTGGACAGGAGCAGCTAAAAGTTAAATATGCAACTTGCAGGTGCAAGTATAGTAATGCAGTTTGGTTTTTCTGCGACAAATGTAATGAACGAACTCGCATAGTATCAGTTACTTTTTAACTCAAAATATATTACCATGCCTTCCTCCTGTCTATAACCAAATCTTTACACTTGTTGCAATATGAACAGCATTATGTATTTACAGTTAGACACATAATGAATTTATTTTTTCATGATCGTAAATAGACAGAGTCAAAAACTAAAATGTAGTTTCCAACAATTATTAATACATTTTTGAAAATATTCAAATTTTGTTTTTGTTTTTTTAGATCACCAAATTATTTATTCGTAATCTGAGTCCTGTATTGAGTGGCAGATTCTTAAGGACATTTTTGCATCACCACAAACCTCCTTCTGGAATTTTAAAGATTTATCTTGCTGAAGATTATGGGTTCATCCATTTCGACAACCGTATCCACGCCCAAATTGCTAAAGACAGACTGACAGGTATGTACTGGCAACCTTATTTTTATTTTTTAATTATATTGGCCTAGCATAGAATGAACGCTAGTTTTGAACGTGTATAGCTACTCTTTCGTATATAGGCTCAATTATATGTTGAAATAAGTGAAAATGGCGAGTTCTGATTCATCTTTGGATGACTTGTTTCTAACAGAATCACTATATTTAAAAATGGAACCAAAAAGAAAAGGTATACATGCAATAAACCAAGAGAGACGTAAATATGGGGAATACTACCACATTTTTCTTCAATTAAAAGAAGATGATGCAAGATTTTTAAAATATATTTTTGTTTCGGCGCTGACAAGCTGCTTAAACTGCTTAAACGTTTCGGTAAGCGGGTAGCCGACACCGACCGACGCCGACCAGTACACAGCGTGTAAGATTATATTTGGAAACATGGACAGATACTGCGGCAGACCAGCGCTTGTTTCCAGTAAAGCCGGTGCCGGTTTTCTGTATATTCGCGGCCTTATGGCTTATTTATGGACTAATGGCTTACGAATGGCTTATTTATTATTATTTTTCAGGACTCTAAGTGGATGGGTATATGCTAGAAGTAAACTGGGCTCGACCTAAGGAATTCAGTAAAATTTCTTATGCAGCACAATGCTATTGCAGGTGTGTATATTTCTATATATTTATTTATTTGAAGTTATTATGAATGGTACTTTAATTTCATTATGATTGTTTTCCGGGAATGACACCCCATACCAGTTTTATCCAAAGACGTATTCTACTTCAGGAATTACATGATTTTTTTTTTTTTGGTTAATGTGCCGAATAATTCCACCACAGACAACTCGTTAGAGAAACCGTGTATGCTAGTTAGAATGAGATTTCGCCCTGGCGAAGCGCCGCCCCTTTCTTTCAAAACATAACATTTACGATTCACTTTATCATTTTCAATAATTTTATTCAAAACTGAAATTTAAATAAGTACACTGCAAATCTCAAGTGAGTACTAGTACTCATTTAAAGTGCATACATTGCTTGTCCTCGTTTTTACTTACGTACAAGTGAGTACTTTTGTACGCACTTTAAATGAGTATTAGTACTCACTGAAAGTGAGTACTAGTACGCGTTTTAAATGGGTAGTGGAAAGGAAGAGAGGGTAGTAATACGCACTTATAGTGCGTACATAGGTATAAAACTCTTTTCTTGAGTGACGTCACAATAAAGCTTTAAAATTCAGGAAAAGTAAAAATGTTGATTGAACATCAGAAAAATAGTTTTTAAATTATTATAATCAATAATTTATACACTTTTTTGCCAATTTTCAATGTAATCCTTTTCCAGAATTTATGAAGCTTCATATTTTTCTGTAAATAATAAAATGCGATTAGTATTATTTCTTGAATATATTTATTTAAAAAAATTTCAAACCTTTCAGATATTACAACTAAAATAATCATAATGATTAAGTATAAGTATGAACTTAGTTATCATCTAAAATTCAATAAATTATTCTAAACAATTTCTACGAATAATAGAAGATAAAAATTATGATTTTCTCCTTAGTTACATTTTGAAACGTATTATTTTAGTATCTAAAATATAATGTAATTGTCTCGGTAATTATGTTGTATAATAGAATCAATGTTAAATCTTTAAACATATCTAGAAGGTACCTGAATTAATCTGAGCGCATTTATTCCTAAAATAATGCAATCATCACATGTGCTATTATTATATCGCATTTAATTTAAAACTGCATATTTGCAAAAACTATGCAAAAATAAATTCTGGCTTCAGCAGCCTCTCAATGCTAAATTTCACTTTATTATTATTATTTTTCACTTTTACTTAACTTTAAATTCACTTATTAATCAGCAGATACTTTGGCACTTTTTTTTTTAATTTTTAATTGTCTAATAAACGTTAATATTGTACTATTATTTGGTTGTTTAGTTTTAAAGAGCTTATATGACAAGAAATTTAATATGTTAGGTTAGGTTACTCACATATAACGCGTATTAAAAGTACGCATTTAAAATGAGTATTAGTACTCACATATAGCGCGTAGTTTCAGTTCCGCTTTAGAAGTGAGTACTTGTACTCGTTTTACGTGAGTATTTTGAAGTACTCATTTATAACGAGTACTAGTACTCACTTCAAGTGCGTACACTAATCTCCTTCTTCAAAGTGAGTACAAGTACGCACTTTAAATGAGTAATAAAAAAGTACTAATTTAAAAGGAGTACTATTACTCACTAAGATTTGCAGTGTACTTGATAGTTATCCGTTTCGAAATCCAAGCAATTATTTAATAAGTGTTTGTTAACATTTAGCTCCTATTAACGGTTTTAAAGAAATACTTGAATAATAATTTCAGTATTTATACGCTTTAAGTCACATTTAAATGAGATTTATAGTATACATATTTTGAAAAATATTAACATTATTAAAATAGAGAATCCTCAAAAATATCAATATTGTAACAGTTGCACCATCAGAATTATTTTGATAACAAAGGTATTATTCATAACAATAGGTAGAGTGTTTATGCAATACATAATTTTGCTATGTTTACAGTTTAGCCAACGGAGTGGCCGAGCGCATTAAGTCGTGCGGTTTTAGACTGTTAGAAACAGACGGGACTGGGCGGCCGGTGGTTCGAGCCTGCTTCGTTGGTGATATTATTCAGGCGAGAATAATATGTTTACATTACTCTCATTTTCACAATCATTCACCCCTCATCCAGGTGTAGGAGCTCGCCCCTGGCATCGGCGATTAGCCTCGTTGCAGAAAAAAAAGGCCGATGTAAAATAAATAATATAATAATAATAAAACTATGTTAACAGTTTTATCATGAAGGTTAGACAGAGTATAAATAATAACATTATCAAATTATATGTGGTATAAATATGAATCAAAATTAATTGTAATTGACTTGGTTCCTGGCTGAGGTCTGGTGTATGTTTAATGCATCAGATCCAGTCAAGAGCTGAGTCCGGTCGACCACGTAAGTTTATTTTTGTAACTTTTATATTTTATTTTTTTTTTTAATATCATTCTGTTTTAAAATGTCTTGTTTTTCATTTATTTAATATTTTTTTGTAACTTTAAACTTTGTTTTTCTTTTATTGATTTTTTTTCTTTTTGTACAATAAATTTACTTTGTTAAAATTTTCCCACTTGTTTGACAGAGAAGCAGGTAAGTTCCGCCCTTTTTATTTTCCTAGTTTTATATAAACTAACTGGTGGCAGCCATCCCCCACCGTTTTTACAGTTTTTTAAATCTCCCCCCCCCCCCTGCCTGCTACAATATATTCAGACCTACTAATTTTGTGTGAAATAGAAAATTCCGTTTTTCGTCGCATTCATAGATGCTAAATTACGTAAATGTATTAAAACTGTATAAAGCATTTATATATCTTCACTATATGCAAACAGTCAATGATAAAACTTATTAGGTTAGGTTTAGTTAGCAAAAATTTTAGACAGAAAAAACTTAAACTTGCTAGACGTATATAAATTGGTACTCATAAGGAATTTTTACCTGTTTCCAATGAGATTTATAGCATACGTATTTTGAAAAACATTAACTTCATAAATAGTTAGTTATCAAAATTACCAAAATTATCAGTTATATTCGGACGTTACTCGTGTTTAAAACGGGTTGTTCTCTCGCCAACTACAGATGCATGAATGATTACTATTGGCTCCCCACTCTTACGACCGTGCCTTCTCGTTTCTAACGTTATAATATAATTCATTCTACGCATACAAACCTAGTTGTGGTGGACTAATACGGAATATTAACCATTTTTTTGTTGTAGGTCTCTACCTCCAAAACTGCGAAAAAGTACATCTTCAAGCCCGTCCAATGAAACAACTCCTACAAAATACTCAAGTGAAAACAGTTCTTTTGCAGAACGAAGTTCAGTAGCTGTCAGTTCACTGGTAGACTAAAGTCCTTAAATTTTAAGAAATACAAAAAAAGGATAAAATCACGACATTTTAGACAATTTTTTTACAATTTATATTTTTTTATACTATATATGAAATAATTTTGAGTACTTTCTTATTTTTACATTTTTTGATATATATTTACAATTTTGGTATATTAATATAAGTATTATTTCAGTGGCGTACAAAAAGTGGAAGGGTTAAAATTAATTGGGATATAACCCCAAAACACTTATTATGCCACTGTTAATCATAGATTAATAGGGCTGTGCTTACACTTCTCAGCGCTATTTAATTGCGGGACTCTGATCTAGAGCAAATATATATTTTAAAAAAACGTTTACTGAACCAGTGCTTCTCGATCTTGTCAAAGCGCGAGTCAAATTGCATACTTAGCTATTCTGTGCAACCATAAAAAATTAAATGAAAATGTAGATATTGAAAGAAGACGCACGCAATAAGTACCTTTTTATAAAAATGTATTCCTTTCTTGCGTAGCCTATTGTGAAAATAAGATTACATATCATCACTTAAAGTTTTTGAAAATCTCCCCCCGGTTTATCTTTGAATTTTTTAAATTCTCCACCCTCTGACCGTTGGTTGAATTTTTTTAAATCTAACCCACTGATCATCACTTTTTAAAATTCCCCCTGGTTTCATCATTGAATCTCCGCCCTTCGATCACTGTTTAAATATTTTAAATTCCCCCAGTTATCATTTGATTTTTTTAAATCCCCCCCCCCCCGGTTTTATCACTTGAATTTTTTAAATTCTCCACCCGATCAATGCTTGAATTTTTTGAAATCCCCTGGTCTTCAATTGATTTTTTGAAATTCCCCCCCACCAGTTTTATCACTTGAATTTTTAAGACTTCCATCTTCCGATCATTGCTTGATTTTTTTGAAATTCCCCGGTCATCAATTGATTTTTTGAAATTCCCCCTTCCGGGTTTTTCACTTGAATTTTTGAATATTCTCCCCGGTATTATCACGAATTTTTTAAATTCTTCCACCTATCACAACTTTAATTTTATGAAACTTCTTCAGTTATCAATTGAAATTTTGAAAATCCCTCCTTCGGTCATTACTGGAATTTTTCAAAAACCCCTTTTCGCTCATCACTTGAATATTTGAAAAATTTCCTTTCGGTGGCATTTGATTTTTTTACCCCCCCCCCTCCATGACGTTTACTTGAATTTTATAATATTTCCCTCCTGTTTCATCACTTCAATTCATTTAAATCCCCCCCCCCCACCATTTTCACAACTTGAATTTTTTGAAACCTCTTCAATTATCAATTGAATTTTTGAAAATCCCCCCTTCAGTCATTACTTGAATTTTTGAAAATCCCCTTTGCTCAGCACTTGAACATTTGAAAAATTTCCTTTCGGTGTCATTTGATTTTTTTGTAACCCACTCATTACGTTTACTTGAATTTTATAATATTGTAACGTTTTTTTAAGTTCTTCGGTAAGGTGATATGCCAATTAAAACTATTATTTATATTTATCACTTATTTATTATTAATAATACTAGTACAACTATAATTGTCTCACACTAAAACTCTATTAATTTATATTTACATTTATATTTAGTCAATTAATTTATTTTAACAATAACTGTCTATTTATTTATCACCTGTCAAAAATCTGTCAAAAAACTGAATGTCATTTTTTTTTAAGAACTGTCATTTCCGTTGACAGTTGTGCCTCTTAGATGTTCCAAGTCAAGTGATCCATGGCCGTTACACTGCCCCCTTCTTAAGAACGTTTCGTCCCGAAACATCTTTGGGTCCCTCCGGGGATCATGCAGATACTTACAGTCTGACCCTCGATTGCAGGTAGATGTTAAGTAGAAGTAACAATCGACAGTCTTTCCAGATAGTCCTATTTTTTTGTTAGTATAGCTGCAAACGAGTACCTCAATTCCAGAGCGTTGGAAGAGTTCTTCAATCATGCTTCTCACCACTCTCCAGTCCAGCCCATCCAGTCCACAGTCGAGTTTCGGTATGGCCAAGCACATCACGCCGTCTTCAAGCAGTTGGTCCCGCAAGTCTTGTAGGGTCTCCCACAGAGCATGGTACTTGGGTTTTTCCTGTGAGAACTCTTTGGTCACCAGACAGTAGATCTTCCGACCATTATGCTCTAAACTTAAAGCAGACCCAATCGTTGGACACTGCTGCTTCAGCTCGTCCACTTTGCCAAACCTCTTTCGGAAAACAACCGCGATCCCCCGGGACATCTTCAGATCACGGGCCACACAATGCGCTAACGCATAGTGTTCAGGAACGGAAAATAGGTCCCGCTGTATCTCCCTAGTTACTCCGTGACGAATTTTGTGGCCCTTGACACACGATGCCATGACTTGGTTGAATACGTCTTCCTCATCCTGGATACACCTTACTTGCAGGTCTGGGTCGTCTTCATTAGCACCCGCAAAAGGAGCCAAGCGATTGAAATGGACCACTCTTGGTTTGCCATTGAGTGTCTTCCGGATACGGTAAACGACATCATTTATTCTCTTGATCACTTCATAGGGCCCTTCCCACTTTCGTTGTAATTTTGGAGATAATCCTCGTCGTCGTTTCGGATCATACAACCATACCAGGTCTCCCTGCTGGTAGCCTCCTTTTTCCGCTTTGACGTCGTACTGGTCTTTCATCCGGTCGCTGGAAACCCGAATGCTTGAACGAACCCGATCGTGAATCTCGTCCATCTTTCTTCGTAGTTCACTCACATAATCTTCTCCTGCCAGGTCTTCTCCAGGTTTACAGCCAAATTTCAAATCACAGGGCAATCGCATCTCTCGCCCGAAGAGTACTTTGGCTGGGGATTCTCCTGTTGATTCATGAACGGCAGAACGATATGCAAATAGGAAGAGATGGATGTATTGATCCCAGTCTCGCTGATGGTCAGAGACAACCTTTGACAAATATTTTGCTATCGTCTTGTTCATTCGTTCCACCATTCCGTCAGACTGCGGATGTAATGCAGTTGTTCTCGTCTTTCGGATCCCTAGTAATCCGCAGATATTCTGGAATAGCCCTGATTCAAAATTACGACCCTGGTCAGAGTGCAATTCGAGCGGTACGCCATATCGACTTATGAATTCCCTTATCAAGACTTCCGCGACGGTGACTGTCTCTTGATTTGGAATGGCGTACACTTCAGTCCATTTGGTGAAATAGTCCGAAACCACCAAGATGAACTTATTCCCCAAATCGGTTGTAGGGAATGGACCAGCAATGTCGATCGCGATTCTCTCAAATGGGCTGCCAACGTTGTATTGACGCATTGGAGCCTTCCTTCGCCGATTCGGGCCGTTGCTGCCCGCGCAGACTACACATTTCCTGCACCACTCTTTTACATCTTCTTTATAGTTTACCCAGTAAAATCGTTCGCGTACCTTTTCTACGGTCTTATTGACTCCTAAGTGTCCTCCCGATACTCCATCATGCAGCAAACGTAGAACTTCAGATACCCTGTTTTTCGGTATCAACAGCTGCATCTTCTCTTGAGTACCATTCTCATTCTCCAGGACACGCTTCAAAAGTCCCTCCTCTATAACGATGGAATCCCATTGTGCCCAATATGATTTTACGGTCTGCGTGCAAGGAGCTATATCTTGCCAAGACGGTTTCTGGCCTTCTTTCTTCCAGTCCATAATCATTCTTAAATCTGGGTCATTTTCTTGATCTCTCTGAAGTTCAGCATTCTGCCACTGATCATCAACAACCGTGGTTCTCAGTGTTGGTGTACAATGTTCCTCTAAGCGGTTGCAGTGTTTACACTCGGGTGGACAAGGTCTTCGTGACAAGGCGTCGGCATTCTGATGGCTTTTACCCGCTCGATGTTCGGTGTGGAAATCGTATTCCTGGAGTCTCTCAATCCATCGAGCTACCTGTCCTTCAGGATTTTTAAATCCTAATAACCATTTCAGCGCAGCGTGGTCGGTGCGCAACAGGAATTTTCTTCCGTACAGGTATTTATAAAAGTGCTCGATGGATTTCACTACGGCTAATAACTCTCTCCTGGTGACGCAATAATTACGCTCCGGTTTCGACAGAGTCTTACTAAAATAGCCAATCACTCTTTCCTGACCGCCTTGCATCTGAGAGAGGACGCTGCCGATTCCAACATTACTAGCGTCGGTATCTAAAATGAACTTGCCATTAGCAAGAGGATAACCCAATATTGGGGCGCTAACCAATGCCTGCTTAAGTTCTTCGAAAGCATACTGGCAGTCTTGATCCCACTGAAATTTGCGCCCTTCTTCAGTCAACCTTGTTAGTGGTTTAGCGATGTTGGCAAAACCAGGAACAAATCGTCTATAATAGGTACATAATCCCAGAAAACTTCGGATGTCGTGTTTGTCAGTGGGTAAAGGCCATTCTCTAACTGCTTTCAGTTTTTCTGGGTCAGCTGACACTCCTTCTCCAGAAACTATGTGGCCGAGGTAATTAACTTTCTTCTGGAAAAGGTGACACTTCTTGGGACTTAGCTTCAGATTTGCGCTTCGAAGCCGTTTGAATACCTCCTCCAAATTCTTCAAGTGATCTTCAAAGGATTGGCCTACCACGATTATATCATCGAGGTATACCAAACAGGTCTTCCAGGACAGCCCTTTCAGAACCCTCTCCATCAAGCGTTCAAATGTCGCAGGGGCATTACATAATCCAAACGGCATCACTTTGAATTGCCATAATCCAGTCCCAATTGTGAAAGCAGTTTTCTCCCGATCATCAGCATTCATTCCGACCTGCCAATATCCACTCTTCAAGTCTAATGTAGAAAACATTTTGGAGCCGGCCAGAGTATCCAAGGTATCATCTATCCTGGGTAAAGGATAGCTATCCTTTTTCGTCACGTCGTTTAGTTGACGATAGTCGACACAGAAGCGGGTCGATCCGTCTTTCTTCTTCACCAGTACTACTGGAGAAGCCCAAGGACTATTGGATGCCTCAATTACGTCCTCCTGTTCCATAGACTGAATGATCTGATCCGCTTCTTCACGTTTGGCCAGCGGTAATCTTCTAGCCGTTTGCCTGATTGGTCTGGCATCACCAGTATCTATTTTGTGCTGAACTATGTTGGTTCTTCCCTTGGATCCGTCGTCACCTTCGAAAACATCTCGGTATCGGCATAACAGGTCTTCGACTATCTGTCTCTTTGCAGACGACAATGCTTGGCATGTTTGCTTGATTAAAGTGTTCAGTCGTTCTGAAATTTTATTGTTGTTCTTCACGATGCTGTTCGTTAATCGCACAATTGAGGAGGCTTGCGAGCAATGTCCGACAATGGTCCCTTTTCGTAATGTAGAGGGATAGCTGTTCACATTCATTATTCGGACTGGGATACTGTTCGCACTCTTAACTACTGATTTTGCAATAAGGATTCCCTTTCCAGTATTGACATCATGGTTTCTTGGTTCCAATACCAGGATGCGACCTTCTGGAACCTCACAGCCTAATTTGGCGTCAACCAAAGTTTCACTTTGGGCAGGCAGAATAATATCCTCATTTATTGTTACTCTCGCAACGATGTCTTCGCGTTGGTGCAAAATCAACTCTTCATTGCCGATCTTTACGATCCCATTCTTCAGATTTAAATCAAATCCATGTGTCGTCATCATGTCCATTCCAAGGATGATTTTGTCTTCAATATCTGCCACCAGAAATCGGTGTTTGATCGTGATGCTGCCGATGGTGAGGTGAACATCTATCTCTCCGCGTACTCTAGCTGAATCGCCAGTGGCTGTTCGGAGTTTCCATCTGGTTGGCCTCAGATGCAAAGGTGTTTTCACCACATCAGGCCTCACAATTGATCTTGTAGCTCCCGTGTCCAGTAACAAGGAATACAGTCTGCCATTAACTACACCATCCACGAACACACTAGTGTTGTGCATCCTCATGGACGCTATGACTGCAACTGGGGTCTTCCAGGTACCAGTCGATGGACGCCCCCTTCCATCGACCCTCTCTAGTTTTCCTGATTCGCTGCTCGTTTTTGTGGGGGTCTCCTACACTGGCTACGCATATGCCCGACTTCTCCACACCTCCAACACTGTGGTTGTTTCCTTTGTGAATCAGTTTTACTCATCTCCTCTATTTTCTCTAATATTTTCAAACAAATTTGTTCCGACTTGTTGGTCTCCTCGTCTTCATCCAGAACTCGTACTCTTGCGTGCTTTGGCTCAGATTTCTTGATAGCCTCGAACTCTAGAGCTTGATTGAGAGCATCTTTAATAGTCTTGCATCGCGCTAATTTTACAGTTCGTCGCGTCTCGTAGTCTCGGAGTCCTCTTACAAAGCTTTTCACTGCAAGAGTTTCAAAAACATCTTCACTGATCCTTGGGAATGACAATCGAACTAATCGGACTATATCAGCCTCGAATTCTTGCAAATTCTCGCCCGATTTCTGGAGTCTGTTATCCAGTTCCGAATTATAAACTCCCTCCATCAATCTGTTACCATAGCGAGTCTCCAGCCGTGCAATCAATTCCTCATAGTTTCCTCTGTCTTTTAATGGAATATTCTGCAGCATGAATAGCATCGTCACGTAAAGAAACGCTCAATACTTGCGCTTTCTTTTCTATAGACCATCCTTGCATCATGGCCGTAGTCTCGAATAATGTTAAGTAATCTTCCCACGAGGATTTACCATCGAAAGTAGGTAATTTAGGGACCAGACCGGTTTCAAATTTTTCTTCCCTTTTCACACCCTTAGTCGGCGCACCATCAGATGATGTTGTTGATAGTGCTGAGTTGGTTGGCTTCTCGTTTATTAGTGTCTTTAGCCTATTCTCCAGCTCAACCAACTCCGACTCCACTTTATCAATTTTACCTAATCTTTCTTCTATTTCTGCTACTTTTTCTGAATTTTCTAGTAATTTAACTCTTAAGGCTCCACAATTTTCCAATAATTTTGTTTCTAAATTCCTGGAATTTTCTGATAATTTTGCTTCCAATACTCTAGAATTTTCAGATACTAATGAAGTTAGTTCGGTTTTTAAAGTTCCCGAATTTTCTAATAATTTTGCTTCTAAATTCCTGGAATTTTCTAACACTAATAAAGTTAATTCTTTTTTTAATGTTCCTGAACTTTCTGCTAATAATTTTGCTTGAAGCGAAGCGTTCGTCTCAAATACATAAATATCTGGATTTTTACCTTCCTCCAACATCTTTTCGTAAAGTCGTGCCTTAAGTTCCGACTTCTTTCCGCTAATGCTCAGTTCCCGTTCTTCTAGTTCTTCTTTTAACTCTGTTATTTTGAGTTCATCCAATTTTTTTGCATTAGCCATTTTGAACAATTTTATTTAAAACAACTTGTATATTTAAAACGTCTACTACTTTTATTTATTTAAATTTTATTACTGTTTATTTATTACTTAATATCACCTTACGCCACACCCGACACCAATTGTAACGTTTTTTTAAGTTCTTCGGTAAGGTGATATGCCAATTAAAACTATTATTTATATTTATCACTTATTTATTATTAATAATACTAGTACAACTATAATTGTCTCACACTAAAACTCTATTAATTTATATTTACATTTATATTTAGTCAATTAATTTATTTTAACAATAACTGTCTATTTATTTATCACCTGTCAAAAATCTGTCAAAAAACTGAATGTCATTTTTTTTTAAGAACTGTTATTTCCGTTGACAGTTGTGCCTCTTAGATGTTCCAAGTCAAGTGATCCATGGCCGTTACAATATTTACCCTCTGTTTCATCACTTCAATTTATTTAAAAGATTCAGTGGCGTAGCGTGGGTTTCAGCCGCCCGGGGCGGATGCCAATTTCGCCGCCCCCTTATTTAGGTATTTAAATCTAAAAGCCTCCGAAATTTACAGAATTTGCCGCCCCAAAAAAGAGCCGCCACCACCGCCTCCGCTATGCTACACCACTGAGATTACATACAATTTTTCGAGTTTCGAGAAAGTTCAATAATTTAACAATCACAACACGCACTTAAAGAAAATCATGAATTATAGCAAGTTAATTTAGTCCATGTGAATTGGACGACTGATGTTGAAGGTGTTATTAGACAATATTGAACTCTATTCTTTATATGAAAGAATCGATTCTCGCTGAATATTCGTTGTGAACAATCCGAGCACAAAATAAAACGCGGGGAATTACCGCAAGGTAACCATGTTAGACATACAGCTGTGTTCATAAGTATTAGGCACCCCGTGTAAAACAGGACAGCTACGAAAGGACCTCGAAATCTGTTTACGTTTTATTATGGTCTGTTAGTTATCTTAAAACGTAAACATTTAGAATCAGTTTTTATGCATTTTAAGCGTGTTTATATTATTCTTCGTTAGTTATTCATAAATAGGCGACAGTGATAGTCGAAAAACGGTGACATTAAAAACTATTATTTTTGAGTAATTATTTTTATTCGGTGATATTTTATTAAATACAAGTTTAGAAAACTATTTGTGTGAAGAATGCCAAAAAACGCGAACTGAGAGGGCACAGATCGTCCTTTTATCTTCCATGGGTTTAAGTCAAGTGAAAATTGCCAAAAAAATTAAATGTTCACGCTGTGCTGTTCAAACCACGTTGAAAAGATTCAAAGATGATAATTCATTTACAAACAAACGAAGAAGTGGAAGAAAACGGCGAACAACACAGCGAGAAGACCGCCAGTTGCTGCGCTTATCGCTGCAAAACCGTAGAAAAACGTCCAGGGAGCTTGCTGCTGACCTCCAAGAAACGTCTGGAACATCGATTTCATCAGTAACCGTTCGGAGGCGTTTAATAGAGCAAGGGTTAAAAGGCCGCAAGGGTAGAAAAAAGCCATGGCTCTCCGCAGAAAATAAAAAGAAACGCTTTTTATGGGCCAAAAAGTATAAAAATTGGACGACTGTGCAAAAGTGGTTTGGTCCGATGAAACAAATATTGAGGTAACAAAACTCATGTATATTTTAAAATTTAAACTTAGTTTCGATCAGTTCCATCAAATCTGGAGACCTTTAAATATTACGATAAATTAAGGCTTTTCTTTTGCTACATTTCAGATTTTTGGTCACTCGGGGCCCCAGTATGTGAGGAGGAGGAAGGGCGAGGAATACCGGGATGAGTGCATCTTACCCACATTAAAACATGGTTGTGGTAGTATAATGATATGGGGTTGTATGAGTACCCATGGTGTAGGAAATGTTTTTATTTGTGAGGATCGTATGAACTTCGGTACCCACACCACCAAGTTAGGAGAGGTGTTAAGGCCGTCTGTTGAAAAAATTTTTGGTCAAAACTTGGGAGAAGATGTCAGAGATGTTTATTTTCAACAAAACAATGCGCCCTGCCACACTTCCATGGCATCAAGGAAATGGTTCTCTGATAATCGAATTCGGGTCTTAGATTGGCCAGCTCAATCCCCTGACCTCTCGCCAATTGAACACCTGTGGCCCATATTGAAGAGAAAAGTACACGAACATCCTACGACATCCCGGGGTGAACTTAGACAAAAAAATTTGAGCGAATGGGAGAAAATTACCCCAACCATTTGCTCAAAATTAGTACGTAGTATGCCGAAACGCATAGCTGCGGTTATAAAAGCCCGAGAAGGGGCAACAAAATATTAAAAACATAATAATTTTTATTCAATTTATTAATAATAATAAACATTTGTTTCAATATATAGTGTATTTTTAATATCCCAGCTCCGTTTTGCATATGTATTTAAAATTTACTAGGGTGCCTAATAATTATGAACACAGCTGTATATGTCTGACATTGCGCATGTAGAATTTCTTAGTGTCAGACACATATGGCCGACGTGGCGATTAACGTGTTAAAGAAAGGGTATTCCCCGGTTCCGTCACAGATTAAATAATATAAAGTTCCGTGCTCATTTTAATCGGTCCGAATTGTAGGTGCAACAAAAATATGAAAAGAAATGGTTAAAATTTTTAGTTCAGATTAAAAGATATTATTTATTGAGAATTTTTGCCGCCCCAAAAAAGTGCCGCCCGGGGCGGACCGCACCCCCCGCCCCCACAACGCTACGCCACTGAAAAGATTTTAAATTTTTTAAATTCTCCCCCTGCCGATTATTCCTTGATTTATTTTTAATTTCCTCGTCCTTGCGCCAATTGAATTTTTATTTAAATACCCCAGTCATCCTTTGAATTGTTTGAAATCCTTCTCTGCGGGGCCTTTGGCTGGTGTCCCAAGCAATATGTGTAAGTACAGTCCTAGTTTAAATCTATTAATTTGACTGACGATTAACCAAATATATATATGTATATATATTTTTGTTATATTAATTTAATTTTGGATCTCGTGTAGAATTAATCTGAGATCTATTGTGATTATAAAATCCTGATTAAATATCAGTATTATGTTGTGATTTTATTAATTATTTTGAATAATATCTAGTTTTTTAAGCCAAACTTATCTTGAAGTTCCTTAGACTGGTCTAAAATGACAAATCTAAAATTAGATGAAATTTAGACTATATATTTTTATATTTATATATGTTTTTTTATACAATGTTAAATTTTTATAATGTTTTTTTATACAATAAATTTTTTATAATTAGAAATTTATTTTATATCAATATTTTTCAGACTAAAGTTGCGTTCACAATGCTAAAATTAATAAACTATACGCTATGAGTTGTTCACAGTGGATTGTCTTCGACAAGTTTGCATATGGTAACGCAAGCGACCGTTCACAGCTCTAAATTTAATATGCGTTGTGAACTATAGACAGTTTTACAAACTTTATAGTTAGTGCGCTGGTTTAATTTAAGCACAGTACATTTTTATTTTATGAAAATGCGAGTAAATATTTGCGAAATTTTTTCATTTTTAAGCGCTACACATGTATCGAGGTGTATAACAGAACGTGGGCATCAAATTACAGTATTTAAAGTTTCAGTAGATTTATTGAAGTGTAATTTGTAGTTGAGCTGGTGTTAAATACCGGGCACGTATTTTTATATGGTACATCTTAGTGTGGGTCATCTGAATTTACAATATATGGATTCTGTTTGCAAACAAGTGCAATATGTTCATTGCCTCAGGAAATAAAATTAGTTTTAGTTGAACAGGAGCAGCTAAGAGTTAAATATGCAATTTGCAGGTGCAAGCATATTAGTGCAGTTTGGTTTTTCTGCGACAATTGTAATGAACAAACTTACATAGTATCAGTTACTTTTTAACTCAAAATATATTCCTATACCTTCCTCCTGTCCATAACCAAATCTTTTCCAATCTGGACTTAATATTAACTTTCCCTCCATTTTTCTTAAGAAAAGAAAAAAAACTAAGATACCTATCTTTGTCCTGTCTTGAATGACAGCCAAAAACACTACGATTTGTTCTACTTTTATAGTTTTTCACAACTTCTATCGGCATTCTAACAAAAATTCAACACTAGAACATATGTAATAAGTTCAAACAGTACTAGAGCGCATAGTACAATATTGGACAACCAGACTGCGTATCCGAGCATGTCAGTATAACAAAATTCTCAATGCAATAATTATGGCTTAACAGTTTATCTCTCCAGGTGTCTATAAAACAATAACTGGCCAATTAAGGCTGTACCCAGAATTTTAAGCGCCCTGGGATAAAAATCACAGGCGCCCTTTCAGTAGCGGACACTAAGACATATTTAATGGACATTTTTGATTTACGGGCCCTCAACCTATGATTTACAGGCCCTCAACCAATGTTTTTTAAAAAAACAAAAATAAAAGGTCTTTACCTCCCAAATCCAAGTGAAGAGCAAAAAAAATGTCCTCACCTCACTGGCCGTCACTGGCGCAAATAGAGCTGTACAAACAGGTTTTAAATTTTGAACTAGGAATATTGAAGCTTCCAAAACGTTGGCAAAAGTGTGTAGAGCGTGAAGAAGGCTATGTACAGAAAAACTGAACGTTGCACTTTTTTTTTTTTAATTTTAATGGCCTTTGCTGCTTTGGCAATTAGCCAGGACAATTATTATTTGTGAAAAGTTCCATGCCTGCAAGGGATTCGAACCCGAGACCTTAGCAACGCAGAGCAGATGTGTTACCACTACGCTACGCCGGTCGACTGAAGGTTTCACTTGTGTATATTATTAATAAATAAATGGTTAATAAAGAATTACCGTTTATATTTGAATCACCCTCGTATATCTTAGCGCCCCTCACAGCGTGGCGCCTTGGATCTGTACCTCTTTCGCCCCCATTCTCTATTTATCAGACAAGTTTTCGTATTGTTTTTTTAGTTAGCATGTATAACAATAAATATTACAAAAGAATATAACCAAACGAACTGATAAAAATCAGTTTTTTATTTGACCTAATCAAATCTACAAATGAAATATAAATAAAATCAATAAATATAATATGTAATAATTCAGCATTTCCATGTCAGCAATGTTTGTTTGTAATTTTGGTGTCTTGCTCCTACTAATAATTTTAAAATGAAGAGAACGAAAAATAAGGTACTGTCATCGAAAAGTAAATTTTTACAATGCTCTCTTCAGGACGAGTTTGCGATATCAAGCCTCACATTTTTTTGAAAATTCAACTTTACACGGCGTTAGATATATTGCTGAAGAGGAAAGACCATTTTCGGAAAAGTAAGTACAATCAATTCCGTTTTCACACAGACTTCTTAAACAGAGTTTTCATTACTAAAACGAATTTCTTTTTCTAATCGCTGCAAAAAGTTTAACAGTGTTTAAATTTCTGCGTCACAGCCGGCTCATTGATCCGGCTAAGTAAAAATGTTCCCGAGACACAGGTCGGTCAGTTGTCGGTCGTTCGTTCAATATGGTTGTTGTCTTGCATTATATGAACAAGTTAAATGAATAAAAATCTATAGAGTGAATTATCTAACATTTTTGCCGGGTTAATAGTAAACAAACATTCCACTTTATGTAGCTACTGTATTTTAAAGCAGATGTGTTAAGTTTAAGGCGATGTTTATTGCCCTTATAAATCGGACATCTGGGATTTGGGCAATATTTTTATATAGTATGGTTGTAAGAAAGCACAGACTAAGCCTATTAGTTTCAAATAGACTGCCCTACAAATTGATGACAAAATACACGTTATCATAATACATTAAAAGCAGAGTTCTCGCGAATTTCAACATGACATCGATCCAGATCCGGATCACTCCGGTCACTGCTCACAATCGCCCGATCAATCGTATCCTTTAAACCTGAATCTATACAGTAAGCCGGCTCATTTCAATTTGGTGAACCGTGTCACTTGGTCAGTGTACTGAGCCGGCTCAGTGAGCCGGTTCGTTCATAAACGACCCATCTCTAGTCAAGACAAATGGAGTACCAGATGATTTTAAGAATTTAATTTTTAACATTTGCTGATCTTATAGTTCTTTCCTTTTTATTGAATTGCCATAAATGTGATAAATTAATCTGTTTAATTATTTCTAAATATCACTGCTCTAAAACAATAATGAGATATCGATTAGATTCGTATCTCGGACACGCTAGAGGAACACGTAAAAAACAAAAAAAGTCGTTACATCCAAAATTTAAATTCAATTAAAATTTAATTTAATAAAAATATTTATATAAAATAAATTAAGTAATTAGTTAATTTTCGTGAAGTGTTAAATAAAGTGATAATAGTTGGTTTTTAATATTAGTAAAATATGTACGGTATACAGTTATATAAATATTGCAATAAATCTCCGGACAAATAATTACGTTCACTTTTATTTTCAAAAAGAATTAGATATACTTATATACGCAAAAATGTCAGAAGTTAAAGAACTGAAAGATCTTAAAATAACTGAATTAGAAGAAAAACTAAGTAATCTAGGTCTCAATACGAGAGGAAATAAAGCCACTCTAATACAAAGAATTAAAAATGTTAGTGAAATCTCCACTGATGGTCCTAGTGAGGAAAATAACTTAGTGAGTGTTCATAAAGATAAAATTAATAAATTAAGGTGGCGTTGCGAAGCCTATCTTGTCATAACATCCGCCGCCCGGTGTCCGTAGGCGCCACTAGTCAAACTTAGAGAGAGATAGTTAGCTCGAATATTTGCCAAAACAGCTATCAAAACTTGCTTCTAAGCAGATAATAGGTTGATGAGTATTTTGAAATTTAAATCGCATATACAAAATACTTGTATAGTCAATACGCTACATATTAAAGTCAGCATAGCAAATACCGTATTTTTTAAAAACAGAAATTTTTTCTTATTTTGTTAGGTCAATATGCCACCCAGACGTAGACCTTTATCCAAAAGTCACCAACGAATTAAAAAAGCGAAATGTCAATATCCTCCATATTTTGTAAATAAAAAAATAGCCATCGCTGGTGAACTTCAATCATAATTGTTACATTTAGGGGCAGACTTAAATTTAAAAATAAAATTACCTAACATTTTAGCATAGTGAATGGCGAGTCAGTACAATAACAAAATAATTAATATTATTTTAAAAAAATAGACATTTATATCAGGGCCTCGAACCGTTATTATTTTCGTTTCGGTTTTTGTTCCGGTTCAATTAAAAAAATATGTATCAGTTCGGTTCGGGTTTTCGTTCCGGCAAAAATAACGGTTTTTTCGGTTTTCGGTTCAGTTCCGAATAATTTTTTAAATTTTTTATTTGTATTAGAAATTTATTTTCTGCTATAATTTAGAAGAAAATGTTATTTTTTATTTTGTAATGATCATATCAAGGCCGCTGCCAGGGAGGGTTTTGGGCGTCGAACCCCCCCCCAATAATAGATACGTATTTTTTTTACTTATTAGTTAAAATATTACGATTTTTTTCTGCTCATCATTTTAAAAAATAATCCCAAATAAAATGTATTTTATATTTTGGATCACTCCCATAAACATTATCAAAAATATTCAGCAAAAATAACGGTTTTTTACGGTTTTCGGTTCAGTTTTTGCGAATTTTATGTATCTATGTCCCAGCAACGTTCTGTCGAATAAAAAATACCCATTTACTCCTTTAAGGGTGAAATAAAAAAAAACTGTCAAAATTATTTAGAGATATTTTAAAATGACATCTATGTGCCATTTTAAATGCTATGACTCAACAAACACAGGATTTACGACGGGATGTATATTTCACCCCGAATGTAGATTCGCCCCTTTAGGGGTTGATTGGGGAAAAAAATCCTTTCTGCAAGTTTTTTGCATTTGTATGGGTAATCTTTATAAGCAAAAATCAAATCGATAATTTATTGGTCCTAAGAGATATTGAGGAATCCTTGAAATCGAATTTCACCCTTTAAGTATGCAATTTTAAAAAATTGCTAAACCATTTCGAGATATTTAAAAAAGACAACCATCAGCCAAAAAGAAATTTTATGACTCAACAAATACAGGAAATACGACGGGATGTATAATTAAGTCCGAATGTACCTATTTAGGGGTTGATTAGGACAAAATCCTGAAATAGGGTTTTCGGCCTTTGTATTGGTGATCTTTATAAGAAAAAACCAAATCGATATTTTACTGGTCCTAAGAAAAATTAAAGAATCCTTGAAATCATAATTCACCCCTTAGGGTTGAAATTTTAGAAAACTGTCAAAACCATTTCGAGATATTTTAAAAAGACACCTATGTGCCAGAAAGAAACGTTTTAACTCAACAAACACAGGAAATACGAAGGGATGTATAGTTCACCCCGATTGTAGATTCACCCCTTCAGGGGTTGATTAGGACAAAATCCTGGTATAAGTTTTTTGGTATTTGTATGGATAATCTTTATAAGCAAAAAGAAAGTCGATATCTTATTGGTCCTAAGAGATATTATTATATTATTCTGATAATAAACTATATTTTAAACTTTTTCGGCTATTTTATTTATTGCCTTACTGAATAAAAATAAAAATGTCATTTTACCTATTTGTTATTTGAACGTTTAGTTAAAACTATATACTTTAGATTTACTTTTAAATATATCATATAAATTATATTTACCAAGTATTAATATGCCGACCGGCGTAGCGTAGTGGTAACACATGTGCTCTGCGTTGCGAAGGTCTCGGGTTCGAATCCCGTTCAGGCATGGAAATTTTCTCAAATGAAAATTGTCCTGGCTAATTGCGACAGCAGCAAAGGCCATTAAAATAAAAAAAAAAGTATTAATATTTGTTTATGTAGCAAAATAATGCTAAATAGAGTCTAATCTAATCTAATCAGTTTATGGCTAGCCATAAAAGAAACTAATGATTCGATTGGCGAAGCGCATGTGGAAATAAATTTGATATAGAAGCGCGCGGCCCGCATCTAACGGATAACAGCTGAACTATTTTTAACATTGATACAGATACACAAAATTATATTTGCCAATTCATCTCGAAAACTATTTAGTTTTAATGAAAAATAAAAATATAAGGTTGTTCTACTATAAATTCTGATCGCTCTAAAGGAAACCACATTCTTCAAATTTGTTGTTTTTAAGATTAAGAAATAGAAACTCTAAATAAAACTGTTAATAAACTTGGAAGTGAAAATGACCATCTTAAGAAATTAATAGAAAACCAAACCGAACTGGAATCCCCGGTCATTGACCTCTCGTTAGAATCACCGACGTCACGCCCCTTGATCTCCCACCTACACCGGAGCCGCAATCAGCCCCTGCCAATCAAGTGTCGGAATGTGAGTCAGCCCTGCGCAATGACTCTTCGATCGCTACCTGCAAGCCAGCTGATTTACATGCCACAAACTGCAGTATAGGGGAAAAATTTTAAGACCGTACCGCCACGCGGATTTTTTGAAACCATTCTAAATCAGATACCACTTGACATTTGCTAGTAAATAATAGCGAAAAGTGTATCAAAAAATAAATAATTGTTTGGGATTTTCTTTAAAATTTTGTTTTAAAATTTTATAATCAAGTAAGTATACACACGTATTGTGAGGACATTTTTTTTAAGTGACATTACTTGTAAACATCTTAAATACTACATTTTGTGATCTGCTTTTAAATTATGGCGGCACAGTTTTCCATTGTCGATTATTTTAACTATATTGGGGGAAATAATAATTCCCGTGTTGTTTACCAAGGGGTAGAAATCTACAATGCTGGGCATATAATATTGTGTGGGGTCACTGAAAAAAACAGAGAGTTCATAAAGATTTATACATTATGCCTACAGACTTGTGCATTACACACCCACACACAATAACAGGAATTTTCAAGATAGGCGATAATAAATACAAAATTGAAAATATTTTTGTAGTCACTATCATTAAAATGTAATGAGCAAACTTTGATATAACGGCTCACTTTTTTTTCCAATTTTTAAATTGTTTATCTAAACATCGCGTCGATTCCTAACCTCTTGCTTTCCCAATTGTGTTTCGAACCGTACGGTGTCTGTTATTGGTGGAAACAAATGAAACGATATTTCCGGGTTTCTTCTTTTCAATGAATTGCACATAGGCACACAACAATATGTATTATACATTTTTCAATGATTATAATAAAACTTTAAAAACAAACTTCATACAAAAAACGAAATGTTATCTGTAGTACACAAGTTCATGAAACGCTCACCAGATGGTAGGGTGCTTAGCTGCAAATCCCTATTAAACCCAGTGTTCTTATTGACATCTGACACTACCGATCACGCCTGTGTCATCGGTATACAAAAATTTCGAACCCCGCCAAAACCATGTGGCGGTTATCTGATGAGTGTAGCACACAATTTCCACCAGGAGGCAGTTGTGTTGGACACCCCCTCGCCACCCACCACCCCTGAATACTCCACAAACTGGAATTTTAAATCTTATCTATTTAAGTATGGCAGTTATTGCGAATGTGACTTGCACGTGGTGTGTTTAATGTTCTGTGGTGCTAAGAATCTTAAGTGATCAATAATATATTAATTAGGGAATATTGGCTCATCAGCTGAAATCAAACTTATATGTATTGTATATTTTACTTTTTTTTATATGTTCGATATTTGATATACGATATTTGAAATATTTGATATCAATAACATATTAATTAGGAAAATTGGCTCTATAGCTGAAATCAGACTTATATGTATCGTATATTTTACTTTTTTTGTTCGATATTTGATATTCAATATTTGATGTTCGATATCTTTAATATATTTATTATATTTGTTGCAAATATTGGCCCATCATCTGAAATCAGACTTATATGTATAGTATATTTTACTTTTGTTGATGATGTTTGATATTTGAAATGTTCGATTTATTGCAAATATTTTTTCTTTATAAAGGTTGCCGATATCTGAACTATGCTATTTATGTACCTATTATATGATTATATATGTTAGATTATTATTATTATTGTATATGTACGAGTGACAATAAAAAGCTCAATTTTATATTATGTGTTTCTCTATAACCCCTTTTTAATATTAAACATGGATACATTTTCGTTTTATATAACATTTTATTACAATTCAAAATTGTATTAAAATTTTATGTAAAACGAAAATGTATTCATGTTTTATCAATTGTAATTTTTTTGGAATAATAAATATGAGTACATTCAAATTTCGCGGTTTCATTCAATTTAGTACGTGGTGGATCTCTAGTTAGCGTTAGTTACGCTGAACAAAATTTTGATACAGAGATGGCACTTCTGTTAATGTGTTCTGTGCTACCGATAGAGGCGCTACTGCATTTTACATCATGGCTGACTTTGGTAGGATATTTTTGACAGGTTCAATGGTATCTTCATGTGATATTTATTGAAACACACGGGAACACACTCTAAAATGGTTTTTAACTGTCTTTCCACTTCTAAGAACATATTTCCATGCTTGTCTTCTATCCATAACTACACGTGCACCACCACGTAAATTCAGAAACACGTTTTTTTTGCCACGTTTCGGAACACGATGAAAACTTAGGTCTCTATCACGACCTACTTTTGCATTGCAAAGATAAACACAACAATTCACGTTGCATTTAATTTTTTCTTGCAATTTGAAAGACATTTTTTTTTAAACTTGCTATGAAAACAACAGTAAACAAACTCGATTATCATACAACCGTCAGTTTCTCAAAATCTCACTAGAGGCGCTTCAGTTATTGTCAGTTGACAAACTAGGTGATAGTCATGCAAGAAATATTGGTTCCCTCTTTTATAAATCCAATGCCCAATATAATATTAACTGTATATTCAAACCAAATGCTAAGCTAAATGAAGTTATTAATGATATTACAGCTTTAACCAAATTGTTTTAATTTTAATGATTATATTGTATTAATGGCAGGTACAAATGATTTTATATGTAATAGTAACACTAAATATTTGTTCAAGTTATTCACGCTTTTAAAAAGTGTAATTTCTCACACAAACATCATAATATGTTCTGTTCCTTACAATATGAAAATGAATTATTTAAATAATGACATATATCTCATTAATAAATTTCTATATAAAATGTGTGCAAACATTTAATTTTTATTATTTTGACTCCAACTTGATATTAGGTATCAAATTTTATTATTATGACAAGATTAATATTAACTTTAGAGGTAAATATATAATAGTTAAGGAACTAATAAATGTTATTGATAATTTGGTTATTAGATCTATAAAGATAAATAAAAGTGTCAATAAAAATTTTCTACTAAACCAAAAGATTCTGAACATAGACAAAAATTAACAAATATTAAAGAAAATGAAAGTAAAATAATAATTAATAAAGAAAAAACACTTAATAATTTTTCATCCTCGTCCGAAACCAACAAACCAAACATAACTATGCAAGAACAATTATTGTCACTCCCAAAAGGGTCTTTATGTATTTTTCATATAAATTGTAAAAGGCAGGGGGGGGTAATGAAGATGAATTTACCAAAATGTAAAAATCGAGGGGGAAGGCTGCCACCACCTAGTTTATATAAAACTAGGAAAATAATTTACGGGGGAGGGGTTCAGCAAGACGGGGAAGTTTGAAGAATAATAAATTGCGAAACGATTCAATTTAACAATAAATATATTTAAAAATTATCTTAGTAACAACAACAACAAAAAATATAGAACAGAACAAAAATTATATAATTGAAAGTAAAATTTATTTACACATTGCGCCGTGTTCATACCACTTATCGGAACTTGCTTTTTGGCGAGGGAGCACGTAGCCGGCTATGCCCTCGATTAGGTAATTTTACCACACTGACTGACTGACTGACTTGACTAACCTCTTTAACTTTTTAACTTTACTCTTTTAACATGACTCTTTTTTTACTCTTGTTCTTACTCTTGTTCTTCCTCTTGTCTTTTATCACCTTTTATCTGAATTAACAATGAAATTGTTTAACTTCGGTTCCACAAGTTCCGTAAACTTGACATTAAAACCTGTGTCATAACATAAACTACTAAACATCAACATTTGTCAATAATGCAACAAAAATGCATCAACAATTACCGTTCAAAAGTTTATATTACAACACACTGTTTCATGGCCAAGTTCCTAAACAACCGCATTGCGGAAGTATTATAATTAATAACACAAAAAATAATAATAAGAATTTTGAAATAATAATAAAAAAAATGTATGTGAAGTGTGAATTTTCACACATTTCAGGGTTTTGCAGGTATTTAGTAAGTGAATGATGATTATTTGGGATGCCAAAACAAATTTTATGTCAAAATATTTTTTAATGAATTTTAAATCGAATGCCTACTACCATTATTTAACTTTTTAAAGATGTGCAGTATTTTTTTTTTATATATCAAGGTTCATTAAGATTTTGAAAATTGCGCCTATGGCTTCCATTGGTTGTTTTTAGTCATAGCTCCTCCCCTTTGATTTCGTGTACATTCAAATATATAATTAAATTATAATTTCCACAATTTCCACTGGCTATTAAAAATTATATGCAACAATTGCCAAAATATAATTAAATTTTTGAAAAAATAATTTATACAATATAAAAATGCAAAAAAAAAAATTAAAAATAATATTGTCTCCTCACGTAGGACTCGAACATGAATTCTTGGACAGAACGCTAGTATCTTAGCCACTGCACCAAGAAACACGTTATTGTTTAGCGTATTATATAACTATAAGTTGTCAACATTATTAGCAAAAAAACACAAAAAATGCTTTTTTTTCCAAAAACATAATCTGATCAAAAATTCCTGTTGAACTATTCCGGTTCACACCAATGTACATTACTTAGAATTTTTTCAGATTTTTAGTTTAAACCATCTGGGCTACAGGGTGTGGGACAAAAAATTTTTTGCACAATATTGGCAAAAATCGCTTCAAAATAATTTGTTTTGCAAAAATAAAAATTTGATCGTTAATCCACGTACCAAGGGCTTTCATTTGATACCCTACTCAGAATTAAAAAAAAATATTTTTTTTTTCGATGAGCACATATTTGTTTATATTTTTAGGGGGATATGTTTTTTAGATGTTTTAGTATTTTTACTATGTGCGGGTCAAAGAGTTGTATAAGCATGCCAAATTTCAACTCTCTAGGTTTAGCCGTTTGGCTACAATTTTTACCGAACAGACAGACAGACAGACAGACGACAAAATGACGGTATAAGGGTTTTTTGGTCATACCTACAAAACCCTAAAAAAGAACAAAAGAAATTACTTAAAACTAAAAATTAAATTTAGGGCCCCCAGCCCTAGTACCCCATACTGTTACAACTCTATCCCCCTTTAATTAAGCTATGTCGTAGAACATAGCTTAACTACAATGGGCCAGGGACCATTTGGCATCTGTCTTCGGGATCGGAGATGGTTCTGGTTGACTCCCTAGCAGTGTTGGAGTCGATAACTATAGTCAGTTTCAGGGAGACGCCTCACTTATCTCAGGACTTGTCAAAATAGGTTCCAGACGGTCGATTCTCTTTAGGGGATCGCTAGGCTTTCGACCTTCTAGAATACTGGAAGGTTTCTCTGTAAAATGAGAGCATTTCTTACCGGTTTGTAGCCTTCGTTTAAGACACCCGAATCTGCGTCCACGGGGTGCGATTTTGTACGGAAAATATGGTAGTAGCTGCTTTAGATCTTTTACGAAATTGTACCGCAACCTCCGTATTGCGCAGCATGGCTGAACCGGTTAGATCGTCTAATATCTTCTAATTCTCTTTGCCATTTCTCATGGCCATCAGGACAAACGGAATCCATTTGTCCCAGTCCTTTTGGTCTTCTCTCACATAGTGCGATAAGCAATCGGCTAAGGTTCTATGGAAGCGTTCTATTCGGCCATTGCACATGGGATGGTAAGCGGTTGTTTGCAATTTCTTTATGCCTAAAAATTTGCATACGTTTTTAAACATATCAGATAAAAAGTTAGTACCTCTGTCGGTGAGAAGCTGCCGTGGCGCTCCTTGCCGTGAAACAATCTCTGTCACGAAGGCCTTGGCTATTGTTTCAGCTTTTTGGTCCGGTAATGCAATGGCTTCCGGGTACCTAGTGTAAGCATCCTGAAACGTTAAAATATATTTATTTCCTTTTCTACTCGTCTGAAGTGGACCAACAATATCCTTCGAAACTCTTTCGAATGGCTTCAATGTTTCAGGTAGCTGCTGTAGAGGAGCTGGTTTCATATGGGGCGACGTCTTCCTCTGACTGCAAGAGATACATTTAGAGCAGTATTCTTTTATAGCACTAGCCATACCCTTCCAATAGAATTGCCTTTTGATAAGATCTAAAGTCTTGTCGTATCCCAGATGTCCAGACTGAGGGAGGTCATGGTACGTTTTCAAAATTCTTTTGACCATGTTTGCAGGTGCAACAATCCTATCGTCACGTTCGTTTCCCGACCGTTCTTTGTATAACAGACCGTCTAGGTCCATAAAGAACTCCTTATGACTGTGTATGTTATCTATTATATTCCGTATCTCATGGTCCAGCGCCTGTTCACTCTGTATTCTTTCTCTATCCCAAATTGGTTCAAATTCTGTTGAGTGAACTATATTGATTCGAGAGAGTGCATCAGCATTTCCGTGCTGTCGTCCTGGACGGTGTAGGATTTCGAACTCATATTCGGCCAGGGTAAGCGCCTATCTTGCTAGTCTGCTGCTAGGATCTTTTAGGTTCATCAACCAGCGTAATGGTCGATGGTCGGTAATGATGGTGAACCTTCGCCCATATAAATAGCATCTGAACGTTTTTACAGCGTTGATGACTGCAAGACACTCCTTCTCGGTGGTAGAATACTTTTGTTCAGCGGCATTCAGGGTCCTGCTAAAATAACAGACAGGATGTTGTTCTCCATCAATACTCTGACTCAGTATAGCTCCAACAGCGAAATTTGAAGCATCAGTCTCTAAAATGAATGGTTCATTAAATTTGGGATAGCGCAGTACAGGACTACTAATTAGTGCAGTACGTAAGGTACGAAAGGCGATTTCTGCTTGCTCGTTCCAGATAAACGGCTGGTCGTTTTTCATGAAGACATGGAGTGGCTTTGCTATTTTTGAGAAATCTTTTATAAATCTTCTATAGTACCCAACCAATCCCAAAAATGAGCGAAGATCCCTCAGGCATGTGGGTGTTGGATATTCCTCGATGATTTTTATTTTCGTCGGATCCGGCATCACCCCCGTAGATGAGATCACGTGCCCTAGATAGTTTGTCTCTGTTCTACAAAATGTGCATTTTTCTAATTTTAATTTTAAATCATTCTCCCGAAGTCTCTCCAATACTTCTTTAAGTCTTTGCAGGTGCTCTTCGAAATTATTCCGGCTGAACACGATGATATCGTCAATATACACAAAACATTTCTCACCCGTTAGACCGCTTAATATACAGGACATCAGACGATGGAACGTACTGGGCGCATTACAGAGTCCAAATGGCATCCTATTCCATTGGTAGTGACCCCATGGAGTGCTAAATGCCGTCTTCTCCTTGTCTTCTTCTGCTACTTCGACTTGGTGATATCCACTCGCCAGGTCTAAGGTTGTGAATAATGCAGCATCGTCTAATAGGGGATAGGCATGATTTTTTTTTTTTTTTTTATAATATTCCTCTTGTTGCATATAAACATAAAAAACAGTTTTTATTTTATTTTTTTGTAATTTGAAGGCTTAAAAAAATCATAAATGTATGTAGCGCGCGAAAACGACGTGTGACGTCATACCCCTTCTAACTGACGTATGACACTACTAGCTTACCGGCGTACATAGTTGTTGTGAACTTATTTGTTTGTATAACTTTCATAGGTTATGTAAATTTAGAGTGATTTTAGTTAAAATAAAGTTTAATTCTATAAAATAATTTATACATGTTTACCGAATTAAATGTTATATTAAAATAGATAACTTATATTGCAGTATTTCAATTATGCCTCTAACGTTTTGTAACTTCATGTAAACAATGTAGTAAAATTCTGACATCTAAATTACATAAATATTTACATTTTACAGAGTTGCAGCGTTTGTTTACATAAAGTTATAGAATATAAAATAAAAATTACTTTGACACCACGTATTTCCTCAGCACTGTAGCATTCATTATTTTTCATATATTCCATGAGCATAAATGCATCAATGTTGGGTAAATTATCACTCTGAGCCCTAACAAAATCTTTATCTGCCATTTTAATAATAAATACGTGAAAAATTGCTTAAAAACAAATACAAAACTCTCGAACAATACAATACACACACGTGTAAAAATTATGTTGTAGCTGTTTCTGTGATGTGAAACCCCTGTCGTTTGACGTCAAACTCAGTCGTTTTACTCGGCAACCTTCGCTCCGTGCTCGGCTTATTTCAAATTTACAATATTTTAATTCAAAAATTTGGCTATAATATTAATTAAAATTTAATTTTTGTTTTGTTAGGTGACATAACTAACATTAACATATCAAAATAATGTAGTTTTAAGGAAATAAAAATTTTATGCGTATCCCCTATTGTTCTAATGTGTCTTGTATATTGGACACCGGTAAGAAATCTTTCCTTGTGATGTCATTCAGAGACCTGAAGTCAATGCACAACCTTACCTTCGTACCACCATCCGGCATAGCACGATTTACTAGGACTACGGGTGCTGACCAGGGTGAATCCGACTCCTCGATAATACCATCCTTAATTAATTTGTCAATCTCTTTTTGTAAGGTCTCCTTGTGTGCATGTGGTACTCTGTATGGATTCTTCGCAATGGGGTGAACGTCTCTCGTTATAATCCTGTGCTTCACCTTAGCCGTGCAACCTAGTTTGGCGTTATTTTCCATAAAAATATCTTTGAAATCTGTTAACATATTTTCCACAATTTCTCGCTCATCTGTTGGTAGATGATCTAAATTAAGGTAATTATTAATATGGAACCTACCATTGTTAACATTGACATTCATGATTTTATCTACAAAAAAATCATTTACCAAAATACTTTTGACTGGTTCCTCATACCCAATTATAGTGCCTTTTTGCAAAATTATTTCAGCTGAATGTATATTCATTACTTTTAAAATTATATCGTTTCGGTCACCTCTATTTAATGTACGCGCTGCTAAAATTCCCTGTGTGCTAATACAAGATGGTTCAATCATAATGTCGTCATTTGTTTTCTCGCCGGACCTGCGGCAAGTACATATAACTTCCGATCTTGGAGGAACTACCAAGTCCTCTTTTAAACGGACCGGAGATCCACAATCATGAATAAAATCTTTTTCCTTTTTATAAATATACGGTTCAGTTTCGTGGTTAGTGCTACAATTATCTTTAACATTCTCATTGGTTACTTTAATAAAACCTTCATTACTTGGACTCTTACTCTCTAGTAAAGTCTCTTTATTAACAGTATCTCTATTCTTCTATATATTCTCTATATCTTTCTCTATAACATCTATATTTCTCTCTATAACATCTATATTTCTCTCTATAACATCTCTATTTATTTCTATAACATCTCTATTTATTTCTATCGCATTGTCTCTTACTTTTATTTCATGTCTCTGATTCGAAGCAGAGCAAATGGTATCGCGGTCTAGTACCAGCTTGGTAATACCCGCAGTAGGTACCGAATCTAGGTCCGTACCACCACGTTTTCCCACGGTACCTCTGTTAAGTTCATCGTCAGGGGATGAAATAAAAGCGTTAACCTCCTTTTGAGAATTGGAATCACAGCACGTGGCATTGCTTCCTGATACATGCTTGGTCATACCCGTAGTAGGCACCGAGTCTAGGTCCGTGCTACTACGTTTTTCGGCAGTACCATTACTGGGATTCCCATCAAGAAATGACGTGACAATGTTAACTGGTGATAATTGTAATACGTTGTTTTCTAACTTTATTATTTTATTCACGTAACTTATCTCGGCATTAAACTCATTTAAAAAATCTATGCTAACCAAACCATCTGTATTTAGTGGCAAGTAATCTTCCGCCACTACAAATTTATGCATATAACTTACATCGTATTTCTGAACTTTAAATTTTAAATCTGTTTCACCTATAATGGGCAGAGGCTGGCCAGTAATTCCTGTAATAAGTCTATTTGTTAATAAGTTAATTTTTGTTCCGGTTCCCTCAATTACATGTCGCTTAATGACACTCACGCTGGCGCCAGTGTCAACCAAAAAATCATAATTTTTATTACCGATTATCAAACTGATTTTACTACATTTAAGCGAGTCAAATAAATTTGGAATAACCGAAATGACATCTCGCTTTTCTATTTCTAAATTTTGAATAATTTCGCGACTTTTAGGGTCGTGAGATTGGGGAACATCTACGACCGGTTCTAGTTTAAAATTTCTTTCGAACTTTCTAAATTCACATGCTTTATTCTACAATGCACGGTTCTATGACCTGACCTCTTACATCTTCCGCAAACATTGCTGGTTTCTGGTCGAGCGGAGGGACAATATTTCGAGAAATGTCCCATATTTCCACAATTAAAACACATTATTTCTCTCATATCTGGTTTCGGTCTATCATAATTTTGAAATCAGTTATTATTATATCCGAATCTATTTGGCCTATAATTCTGTTGGGGACTGTAATTCTGTTGGGGTCTATAAGTGTGTCGGGGACTGTAATTTTGTTGGGGACTGTAATTTTGTTGGGGACTATAATTTTGTTGGGGACTATAATTTTGTTGGGGACTGTAATTGTGTTGGGGACTATAATTAAAATCACGATTTTCTCTGGAATCGTTAATCGCTTTATTAACAACTGATTCCATTTGTCTTATAATATCGACCGAATTTATATTATTTACTGGACTTGGTTCGAGTCTAATGTTCTCGTAAATTAACTCTAAATGATTTGCTACATCTACAGCCTCATCAAAAGTTTCAGGTCTACGGAAAAGTAGATCCTTTTGGTAATTGGGCAAAACACCTACTGAAAATTGTTTTAAAAGTCTTTCATCTAAGACCTTATTTCTATAAGACTTCTTCCCGACTGTTAGCTGATTGTAGCAAAGATTGTCCTAACGCTCTCAAACGACCAGCATATGTTTTAATACTTTCCGCTCGGTGTTGTATACAGGCGTAAAATTGGCGTTCTATAATAAGAGGGTCTTTTCTTTCGCTAAATCTTTCATTTAATTTAGTTTTGAAATTTTTCCAATCTGTTGTACTTTTTAATTCCGGATCTGACTCTACAAATAATTTTGCTTCATCCTTCAAACTTCCTTTCGCGAATAACACAGTTTTATTGGGAGGCCAATTACCTACACTACTGTAGTATTCGAAAGAGGATAGAAAATCATTTACTGATTCCGTGGCCTTACCCGAATAGTACGGTAATCGTCCACACAGACCGAGTGACGAGAAAACGGATGTCATTTCACTTAAAAATTCATTTAACTGTACGTTATCCATTTTCGATTAATATGAAATTATCAGTTTAAAAAATAAGAAATTAACAATGAGAGGAGAAAAAAAAAGAGGAAAAAATAAATAAAAACTATATATATATTTTTTTTTTTTCTTTAAATTTTAATTCCTGGTAGCTTAGGCAAAACGATCAAATTACTGATAATTATCCGATTCGACCGCTGCCGCCAGTTGTAACAGTCAAGAACTACTAAAGAATCCTATTTGAAAATCATCCCACCGCTGCCACCAGATGTAACAGGCAGGGGGGGGGGGGTTATGAAGATGAATTTACCAAAATGTAAAAATCGAGGGGGAAGGCTGCCACCACCTAGTTTATATAAAACTAGGAAAATAATTTAAGGGGGAGGGGTTCAGCAAGACGGGGAAGTTTGAAGAATAATAAATTGCGAAACGATTCAATTTAACAATAAATATATTCAAAAATTATCTTATTAACAACAACAAAAAAATATAAAACAGAACAAACATTATATAATTGAAAATAAAATTTACTTACACATTGCGCCGTGTTTACACCACTTATCGGAACTTGCTTTTTGGCGAGGGAGCACGTAGCCGGCTTTGCCCTCGATTAGGTAATTTTACCACACTGACTGACTGACTGACTTGACTAACCTCTTTAACTTCTTAACTTTACTCTTTTAACATGACTCTTTTTTTACTCTTGTTCTTACTCTTGTTCTTCCTCTTGTCTTTTATCACCTTTTATCCGAATTAACAATGAAATTGTTTAACTTCGGTTCCACAAGTTCCGTAAACTTGACATTAAAACCTGTGTCATAACATAAACTACTAAACATCAACATTTGTCAATAATGCAACAAAAATGCATCAACAATTACCGTTCAAAAGTTTATATTACAACACACTGTTTCATGGCCAAGTTCCTAAACAACCGCATTGCGGAAGTATTATAATTAATAACAAAAAAAATAATAATAACAATTTTGAAATAATAATAAAAAAAAGAACAAAAGAAATTACTTAAAACTAAAAATTAAATTTAGGGCTGGGGTACTGTTACAAAATATACAATGTTTGAGAAATAAGGTATTAGAAGTTGATTTGTTTTCAAAAAGTCTCAAAATCAAACCGGATGTTTTATGTTTCAGTGAGCATTGGCTAAAAAAAATGAAATAGATTTTTATAATTTTGACAACTATTATAGGCAATCTTTTTATTGAAGAGAACAATATAAGCATGGATTTACTCGTTTTTATAAAAATTAACTTTACCGTTAAAGAACTGTCATGGGTTAAAAATTTTAATATTGAGAAACAATGCGAGTTTACCGCAGTTGAAATAAAAAATAATAATTTAACAATACTTTTATTATATAGATCTCCTTCGGGTAACTTTGAGACTTTTTTAAATAACTTGACATCCATTTTAAACAAAATCTTTATTAATAGTAAACATCTTTTAGTATTAGGTGATTTTAATGTGTATTTTTTGAAAGAAAATCAACATAGATATGATGTTATCAATTTGTTAAAATCGTATGACTTACAGCAAACGATTTTTGAACCAACCCACGTTACAGCTATGTCAGCATGCTGCATTGACAGCATATTTATGTATACGGTAAACTACCAATCGACAGTGGTTAAAGATCATTTATCGGATCATTTTACGCAAACAATATCATTCTACACTGAGCAGAATGAAACCGATATTAGTATTAAACCAACATATTGCAGACCCATACCGGTAAACGGTCTCGATATGTATTATAACAATTTGCTAGCAACTGATTGGAAACTCATATATAAACTGAATAACCCCGATGAATGCTTCGAAATTTTTCACAATGTTTTATTATCTTTCCATTGCGCCTTTCCTATAAAAAAGACTAAAATAAAAAAATCTAACTGGTTCACTCCTGAATTACTTGAAATTAAAAATACGCTTGGTCTGATTTTTTATTTGTCAAAAAAATTTAACACCCAATATTTAGTAAACCCGTATAAAAACTTCAAAAAACATTACAAAACTAAATTAGCCATAGCAAAAAAACTTTATAACAGTAACTATATACACAATTCAGATAATAGATCAAAGGCTGTGTGGCATGTTATAAATAATGAATTATCCTCATCAAGCAAAGTAATGGAGACAAGTTTTACCCGTGAACAATATTTAGTAGATGTGGCTTGTAATATACACAATGAACTTCCACTTCCGAATGCTTCACCTAGTACTTTTTTAAACACAACATTTTTGAGTCCAGATTATTCCTTGTTTATGTATCCAACCGATGTACACGAAATAAAAACTATTATTAAAAACTTGAATAACAAACAAAGCACAGATATATACGGGTTCAACTCTACAATAGTAAAACATATTAGCGACATAATATGTCCACCATTAGAATTCATTTTTAATTTATGTTTGGAGAAGGGTATTTTTCCGGAAGCCCTAAAAAATGCAAAAATAACTCCAATACAAAAAAAGCTAATATCGATAAACTGGACAATTTCAGACCCATCTCAATACTTCCAGCTATCTCAAAAATTTTAGAATCAATAATAAAAACAAGATTAATGTCGTACTTTGAAAAAAATAATTTATTTACATTGCAACAGTTTGGATTCAGGCAGGGAAAGTCTACTACTCTTGCAGTTGTTAGTGCAATTACATTTTTGTTAAAGTTTTTTGACGAAGAGTTCGTCAGTGCAACGTTCTGCGACCTTAGCAAAGTGTTTGATAGTGTCTCTCATGATATCTTATTAGATAAATTATCTTTTTATGGTGTTAGAGGCATATCACTCAAATTACTATGTTCATATTTAACAGATCGCTCACAAATTGAAGAAATAAATAAAATTAGATCGTCTATCCTTTTTAATAAGCACTCTGTACCCCAAAGATCGACCCTCGGGCCGTTACTCTTCCTGATTTATATAAACGATCTACCTTCAAATATAAATAATTCTAAATCTATCTTATTTGCGGACGATACCACATTCTTAAACTCATCCTTCGACAAAGATGAAGCAAAAATTTCATGGCACAGATATGGCGATATATTTGTTGAAGTCAACTATAATGCAGTACCTACAGCGAGAGACGCCCGTATTCGCGTGCTTATTAGACCTTAGCCGCGCTTTTGAACGGGTGGATAGAGGAAAACTTCTACAGATACTCTTGAAGAAGAACGTCTGCCCTCGAATAACCTCTGTATCGCACTATTGGTTTGATAAAGAACAAAAAAGAGTTCGCTGGGGCACAGCTAAATCCAGTGCGTTTATACAAAACATAGGAGTACGACAGGGTGGCCTGTTATCACCTTCCTTGTTCAACATCTACATGGATGATTTGAGTCGACGGCTGAACGAGGAAAGGATTGGCTGTATGGTTGGCTCATCACCTGTTAACCATATCAGCTATGCTGATGACATGGTGATCTTTGCACCATCTTTGGCTGGATTGATGAAATTGCTGGCACTGTGTGAATTTTATGCTCTGGAGCATGGCCTAATTTATAATGTTAATAAAACAGAGTTTATTGTATTTCAGCCCAAGAATAAGAGATATACAGTGCCCGACATTTCTCTCAATGGTCAGTGCGTTAAGAGAGTACCTTCTGTGTGTTATCTTGGACATATCATCTGTGATGATTTAAATGATATAGCTGACATTGATAGGCAATGTCGCTCTGTATGTGTTAAAGCAAATATGCTAAACCATAGATTCTCTAGATGCAGTACTGTTGTACGTAAATACCTCTTTAATACGTTTTGTGGCAGTATGTATACATCTGCTCTTTGGGCTAACACCACCAAAACCGGTATTCGTAAATTAGTTGTTTGCTATCACAATGCATTTAGAGTTATCAATGGGTTTTCCAAATATTGTAGTGCAAGTGAAATGTTTGTTATGAATGAAGTTAATACTTGTATGGCTGTACTTAGAAAATACGTTTATAGTTTACGTAGTAGATTACTTAAATCTAATAACTTGTTGATTCGGGAGTGTCTACGCTTTGACAAAACGTTTCACACTTGTTGGTCAGCTCAGCTGATATATTAATATCTACTAACTTAAACTATAAATGTATTCTTTAATTTTTGGGTTCACAATTGTTAAAACTGAACTCCAATTTGTCTTGTTTTTTGTTTCTGTTTTTCGTTAAATGTATATATTATTTTGGCCTTCGGGCTGTTTAATAAAATTATTATTATTATTATTATTATTAATAGTTATATCGGGGGAGACACTAACGAACGCTGAGCACTGGTTTTGTTCAAACAAGTTAAAACTTAATCGAGAAAAAACACAAAACATGATTTTACAAAGTCGCATTGACTGTCATGATATGACTGATGAGTTGCGATTCCTGGGTTTACATATTGATAGTAGCTTGAATTGGAAACGTCACTGTATGAGTATCACTAGTAAGATCTTGAGGTCATTATACGCTTTACGTAAAATAACACCGGTAGTGCCATTTGAAACTGTTATTATAGCCTATAACGCTCTCGTCAACAGCCATTTGGCATATGGCATTCTATTGTGAGGCGCATCAACAGATGCTATAAAAGTATTCAGAACTCAAAAAAAAGCTTTACGAATCATATGTAAGCTCAGAAAGAATACTCTTGTAAACAGTTCTTTATTAAGCATTCAGTGTTACCTTTACCTGCTATGTTTATTTTATATTGTCTGATATATGTTAAATCTGAGTTTCAAACTTTTGATTACATAAACAAGAACCCTGAAAGAGAGACTAGATTTGGTAACCATTTGGAAATACCCAGGATCAGATTGGAAGTTTGTAACAACTCACCTAGATACTGGGGGACCTACATTTTTTAATCGACTGACGGATAGAATTAAAGTGATGGATCTTACGAGATTTAAATTTCCTGCCAAATCTATTCTCCTAGAAAAGGCATATTATACCATTGAGGAATGTCTATAGAATAATATTGTGTAACAAAATAGAAAAATGTCTCTAATTAATTAGTTATTATTCATTATTATTATTTTTTTTTTTTTGTATCTCTTATATTTCTGTGTATTATTTCATATTTCATTGTTCTGCATTTTATATTGACGTGTCTATGAATGTATCATTCTTACAGAACTAATAAATATTATTATTATTAATAACGTGTTGCTGGCAAGTGGTTTTGAATTTTTTTAATTTTGATATTTTTAAATGTTTATTATGGTAAAATAGATCCTCTTATTAAAAATCCTCGCTGTATTTACCTGCTGCTGATTAGTGGCTGTCTAGATCCATGGCTACCTATTCCTGGTATTTAACTGTATTACTTAAAGCACTTACCTTCGATAATATTCTTCACCAAGCAAGTTGCGTACAATGCAATAATTTCATGATTCATTTTTAATGATTTTAGTTAATAATAATAAAAATCTGTTCAAAATAACATTTAACACCACTCTACTCTAAAGTCCGTCGAGCAATTTGCTAGCGGTTAATCTAACCACCAAAAGGTTAACTTACATCGACGAATGTAAACATAGCGCGACTTCAGAATACCGTTTTTTTAACATCGTTCAACTTCGGCCGTAACCGACGAACATCGCCGTAACATTTTACTTCAGAATCGCACCATAAATTAAAATTACAGTATTTTCATTTTAAACACAAAATCGATAAGCTGTAGTAATTAACGAAAACTAAGCATCGGCACCCACCACGAAAATGGATTGGATGAAGACGTAGGAAGAATGCTGCACCTAACCAAAAAATGCAGACTGAAAATACAAACTCTTAGCTGAGAGAAGCTGCAGAAAGTAGCGTTCCATCCATAGGGCAATAGCATTCGTGATCACACCTACAGCTGTAAAATACGTGATTACTCTTCGATTACATAAAACCATGTCTGTAATCTTTTAAGTGAAATATATTTATTAAAATCATAAATAATATAAATACAAATAACATTAAATAAAAATTATTAACACATTTTATTAATAAAATTAAATGATTATCTAAATCACTGTTAATTATACATGTTTTTAACAATTCAATAAAAATTATATTATATTCGTAAATATTGTTCATTGCAGATAAAATCAACCCCTCTGGGAGGTTTTTGACGAATATGACATTAAAAAAAATATTTTCTTAAAAATAAATTGATCCACGCATTGAGAGGTATAATCTGATGCCATTAAAAATTTAATAAAAGATATATATATATATATATATATATTAGGGATGACAAACGTCTGTGTATGAATACATTAGCTCAACAAGCACCTTTATGACATTACGCGGAGGATTGCCAATACCGTTCAATACAAGAATATGCCTGTAAAAGACAAGAACGGTGTGCTATTGACTAATGTAGAAAAACAACTGCAAAGATGGACAGAACATTTCTCAGAGATTCTAAACTTACAGCGTTGTAATTTAGAACCAACGATACAAACGGAAATATGTCCTCTTCCAATACGAACCTCCCCGCCATCTAAGAGAGAAATTATTGTCGCCATCAAAAGTTTGAAGAACAACAAGGCTGCGGGCTGTGATAATATCACAGCTGAGGTACTTAAAACAGACGTCAACTTGTTTGCTGAGTGTCTTCATCCACTCTTCACCAAGGTGTGGGAACAAGAGTCATTTCCTTCGGACTGGCAAGAAGGCATTGTGATTAAAATTGCCAAGAAAGGGGACCTGACGGACTGCAATAATTGGCGTGGCATTAACATCTTATGCTCAGTAATGAAGATTTTTTGCAAGATAATCCTTGAAAGAATGGTCACAGCTATCGACAAGAAATTGCGACCTGAACAGGCTGGTTTCAGAACAGGCAGGTCTTGTATAGATCAAATTAATACCCTCAGGATTATCATCGAACAAGCAGTCGAGTTCCGTTCTCCCTTGTATCTTCTTTTCGTCGATTATGAAAAAGCATTCGACTCTGTCGATAGAGAATGCATTTGGGCTGAAATGCAGAATATTGGAGTGCCTGACAAAATAATATCTCTGGTTAGAAATAGCTACAACGGCTTCACGTGTAGAGTTCTACACAATGGTAGCTTGTCAGAACCCTTTCCAACCATTACAGGTGTTAGACAAGGTTGTGTGATGTCACCGCTTCTTTTTTTGATAGTTTTAGACGCCGTGGCTAGACGATCAACAGCTAACAAACCCAGAGGAATCATTTGGAATCCGCTAACACCAACAGTCAGACTGGAGTCACTGGATTTTGCAGACGATAAATGTGAGTTGTCGCATAAGCATGGAGACATGCAGCAAAAACTAAATGACCTCACGATTGAATCTGTAAAAGTTGGATTGAAAATCAATAGCTCCAAGACAAAAGAAATGCGGATAAATGCAGAAACCGATAGACCTTTACTGCTCGGTAACCATCAAATCGAGCGTGTGGATGATTTCCAGTACTTGGGGAGTGTTGTGTCTGTGGACGGTGGCGCGGATTTAGATGTGGAAAGCAGAATATGCAAAGCGAGAGGCGCATTTATCCAACTTAGCCGTGTATGGAATTCTGCGATCTACAGTACTTCCACGAAAACTACCATATTCAGGGCATGTGTGCCGTCAGTTATTCTGTACGGCTGCGAGACTTGGTTCGTAACAGAAGCTATCAAGAGAAGAGTGCGAGTATTTGTAAATCGATGTCTTCGAAGAATTCTTCGCATTTATTGGCCACGTAGAATATCAAACGTAGAATTGGGGGAAAGAACTGGTCAAATGGACATTAATTTGCAAATAAAAAGAAGAAAGTATGGTTGGTTAGGGCACACTCTTCGAAGGGCTCCTAGCGAAGTGTGTCGATATGCACTAGCATACAACCCTCAGGGCAGTAGGCGTAGAGGGCGACCCAAGAACACCTGGCGTCGCTCAACCCTGCTAGAAATAAATGCATGGAGCTCTCAAAACCAAGACAAAAGACTTTATAACAACATCACCGACTTGAAGCCTATGGCAAATAGACGAGTTAGATGGAGAAATTTTATTGACAGCCTATGCTCTTTTTAGAGGCAGTCCAAAATCACCCGATGATGGACAAGGCTTGATGATGATATATATATTTTTCATTAAATACATATTTTTTTATATTTATTTCAGGATGTGTTTTTTTTTGCACTCTCAGTATTTTTCCTAATATATTACTTATATGTACTTGTATCTTTGGAGTTGTATAAGCGTGCCAAATTTCGACTTTCTATGCTAAGCTGTTTGGCTACAATATCTACCGTAGAGGCAGACAAACATGCACATAAGTGACGCTAGAAGGGTTTTTTGGTTGTTATGCCTACAAAGTCCTAAAAACCATGTCTGTTACAATTTAAGAGAAATGTCTATATTAAAACAAAAAATATCATAAATATACATAAAAAAAAAACAATCAGTACATGTTTCAAAAGCAGTTTCTAGAACAAAATCTGTTGCGGGATTGGTCAAGTATCTATAAATAGGCATTAGAGCATTTGTTTCATACTATCTTAGGCTTTATCCCTCACCACAACTGGGAGCATTTACTAGGCTTCACAACATAAATATCAGACTCTTTAATATACATGTTAAATCCGTATTGGTTTACGGATGTGAATCATGGATAATAACCAAAGAACTAACGTATCGCACACAAGTTTTTGTGAATCTTTGCCTACGCAAAATCCTACATATATTCTGAAATCGATGTAATAGGGGCCCTATGTTCTCCACGCGAAATTAAAAGGAACACACACACGGACATACACTTGAACACGCTACCGCAAACGCACACGCTCACGGATACGCATACTGGAAAGGCCTTTCTGCAGAATACGTTGGTGACTAATGAGAACTGTTCTGAACTGCTCTGAAAATGCCTTCTTACATTTGGTACATATCATATTTGAAGGGTTTATCTTCAAAATGTTATTGTTTGTTTCTGTGGAGATTTGATGAGTAACAAAATGTCTTATCAAACACATAACATTAGAATCGCTTCTCTCTGCAATTTATTTTTTTGTGAAAAGCAACGCATACGGACGCTGAAAAATCACGCTCCTTTATAACACTGATCACATTTGTATAGTTCCTCTCCAGGCTGTAATTGTTTGTGAGTAATGAGACTTGAGGACTGTGCAAATGTTTTATCACACTGATCACATTTGAATGGTTTCTATCCAGAATGCATTCGTTTGTGAGAAATGATATGTGATGACCTAGAAAATGTTGAATCACACTTATCACATTTTTATGGTTTCTCTCAAGAATGTACTCGTTTGTGAGTAGTGAGATTTGAAGACACTGAAAATGCTTTATCACACTGATCACATTTGAATGGTTTTTCTCCAGAATGTGATCGTTTGTGTCTAATGAGATGTGTTGAATCGATAAATGCTTTAACACATTGATCACATTTGAATGGTTTCTCTCCAGAATGTATCCGCTTGTGTTTGATGAGATTTGATGAGCGTGAAAATGCTTTATCACATTGATCACATTTGAATGGTTTCTCTCCAGAATGTACTTGTTTGTGAGTAATGAGATGTGCTGATTGTGAAAATGCTTTATCACACTGCTCACATTTGAATGGTTTCTCTCCAGAATGTATTCGTTTGTGAGTGACCAGATGTGAAGACCTTGAGAATGCTTTATCACATTGATCACATTTGAATGGTTTCTCTCCAGAATGTACTCGTTTGTGAGTAATGAGACTTGAAGACACTGAAAATGCTTTATCACATTGATCACATTTGAATGGTTTCTCTCCAGAATGTATTCGTTTGTGAGTAACCAGATGTGAAGACCTTGAGAATGCTTTATCACATTGATCACATTTGAATGGTTTCTCTCCAGAATGTACTCGTTTGTGAGTAATGAGACTTGAAGACACTGAAAATGCTTTATCACACTGATCACATTTAAATGGTTTCCCTCCAGAATGCATTTTCTTGTGTCTTATGAAATGTGATGTTGTGGGTTGTTTTCGCTTGTTTATGGCCCACGACTCGCAACTCTCATCTGATTCACTGGAAGATGTTTCACTAGCTGCAAACAATTTTACATTGATTATTGAGACAAACTTTCAGTTGTTTAAATATAGTTATTTTCTTATAAATAATACATTTATTTAACCAATAACACATTACCTAAATGATGAGGTTTAGGCAAGATGACACATATAATACGAACTGAAACCACGCGAGTTCACAAAATAATTTTCCATGTAACATAATGTTTCAGCCATGCTATATATTGCGGGTAAGATAAGTATGGAAATGAATGAATAGCGATAAGGTATTGATTATTTTTAACAAATATTACGGCTTCTAATATATAAAAAGATGGAAGAGTTAATTCAGACAAAACTGGAAAAAGAGATCTGCAAGATGATCTAAAGGGACACCTGCTATTATGCGAATAGTAAGAATTTGAACTAGAATAGTATTGAAACTACAAGATTGAAATGAGAAAATTCGATGCGAGTGGAACATTCCGAGCGCGAGCCGCAGGTGACCGTGAAAAACCACGAGCATTCATTTTTCTCTTCCAACCGATTCATAGACCCTACTTTACATAACAAAGTAATTAATTATTTAAACTTATTTTTTTACTTTTTTTTTGTTTAATTTTAGTTTAATTTGCCTCACATCGGCCACTATCTTGTTACTTTTTAGTAAGTTATGTTAGTATATTTAAAAAAAAAACTTTGCATTTGTTAAATTTATCCATACGTCATAGATAACGTCCGCACTACTTTTCCGCGTGGAAGAATGCATACCTTATAGTGAACAATTACAACTGACAACAAGCATGAAATAATTATTCCTTAACTATTGAAGGAATGAAATACATGCAAAATGCATAAGAAGAACAGTATTTTAGAATAACATTCCAACTCCTGTGTTAGAATATTAACTTTCTGTAATCAAAATTGATTTTAGATTGATTTCTAGAATTCTCTAGCGGTCGTGGAGAAAAACTTTTTACGATACACATTCAAATATAATATATGACTTGCCGATTTTCATTGCAAGTGATTATAATTTATTCTCCCATCTCAAGAAATTTCTCAGTGGTAGACGACGAAATGAAAACAACCGTGAGAAATTGGATGATTTTTATGACAAACTTATCCAAAAATCTGTCTAAACTGTCTCAGTATTCTAAATGGTGGTTATGAAAAATTATAAGTAATAAGATACATCTTCATTTAAATATTCCATAATTTGTAGAAGAATGGGGGGTCCGGGCTCACCCCGAAAGAAAATTTTGAAAAATGGTTTGAAATAATTGCATTTTTTGCATATTTGTCTTCGCGGCTGGCTTTTTCTGTGACTGCCTACGTGCGTGTACACGTGTAGTACGAAGAAATTTTAGTTTTCAATTTGTAGTTTACTATGCCTCCTTATAAGGTAATTTATTTATTGTGCTTGGTTTTTGAAGAAAAAAAAAAAAAAAAAAAAAAAACAAGTAGCCCTGCGGTATATTTGTAATTCTGTCGCTGCATATTATTCTTTTGTATGAAAAATGGCTCTCGGCCCAGATGAGATTGATACCTGTTGTAGGATATTGATGTAAATATCAAAAAATTGATGATAATTTTATCCTTTACTGAAAATCAGCTGTGGCCACCACAAGACCGACCGCCATCACAAAGCACTTGTAGAAAATACCTACATTCTAGCAGCAGAGAAGAAATAACTTGGTCTTATATTTTCTAACAGATATTATTTATCATACCATGGACACCTTACAGTAAATCTATTTAGTACTGGCGTGTGGGAAATCAGTTTCGCGCAGAGGAAGAACGCATTCGGAAAGAAAGAGAGGGTCGAGCGTTTGAACTGTACAGTACGAGACACAAGTTTTCATCAAAATATTAATTTTTTCCACAATTTAATGGATTACTTTTTATATTTCATATTTTCTGTTCACTTCTTTCTTTCTGTTTTCTAGGTGACGAAAATGTGGAACATTCACATTATAAATTATATAACAATGAAATAAAAATGAAAAGCCTGTTAAGAACTGAACTAAGTTTACCAAACAAAATAAATGTTTTTGTTGAACAGCTTTGTTGCGTCTTATAACAAAGATATTTATTATGATTGTTAATTTAGAACGTGAAATTTCGGATTCTCTTGTTCAAAATATTTGTTCCGTCCGTGTCTCATCTTTGTATTAAAGTTATATTGTATTACAACTTTTAACTTGTCTAACCTGCAGACACTTTTTTTTCCTTGTTAAATCTACTTAAACTTCTTGCAGAAACGCCTGTGCACGCTGAAACTCGATCCAAAATATTCTTCAAAGGTATAATCACGTTCCCTGCTGCAGCTTACTTAGTCATAAAGTCAATCACATTACTAATAATCTCCTTACACTGACTATGGTTTACGCGCCCACATAATTTCGTCTTAAATTCCATTATACTTTTTCATCCGAATGTACTTTCACTGATGCTTGCAGCAAGATAGTCTGAAGTCAACTGACGTCCCCACTCCAATTTCTAGTGAATGCTACTGCGCACCCAAGGTCATCTGCCAGGCTTAAATAGATGGACTGTACAAATAAGTATGAAAAAATAGATACTTAAAAAAAAATTCGAAACATTTTTCAAAAATGTTTGGTTTTATCAAAAAATGTCTCAAATAAAAGTTGTTAGTTATTGCTTTTATAGCAACTTTTGTTCAATAAGTTTTTTCGAAATATTTTTCTGTTGTGAAATATTCGCAAAAATCTTAAAATCGACAAACACGAGTAAACTCCCATTTTTAGTCAACTGATTTTTACCAAAAGTTGATCAACTCGTGCCATTGATGTCAAAAGCTTAAATATGCAGTTTCATAAAAATCCTTTCCGCCGAATTTGCTTTGCACGTGTATACACACAGACAGACAGACAGACAAACGGACGGACGGACAGACAGACCGACAGACATCATGCTAAAAACAGTCAAAACGTTATGTAGGGACCTCAATTCGTGGAGATCCATTGAAATCCCGAAATGTCAAAATCGATATGATCACAATACCTCCTTTATATATGTTGGCGGTCGGTAATAATTTGTATGTTGTAAAACGTCGTGATTTTAAAGTACGATTATTTTAAATTTTTTAAATTATCATTTCACTGGCCTTAAAGGGGGGGCACGTGCCCCCCCCCCCCCGAATACGCCAGTGAAAAGCAAGGTATGTTTCTAACAGTGTGGTACTATACCTGTGTAATCAGCATTTTCTTTCTGTTCTTCTTCTACCACATCCACCACTCTTCTTCTACTACTGCACTGATCTTCAGACTGTTCACAGTTCGCCAACAATTCTTTTTGTTCTTCTTTATAATCCACCAGAGAAACACACAACTCACCGCTAATTTCAGATCCTGTTGAAAGTTGTGTAATGTAATTTATATATCTTTGCATGTTGCAAAAAACCTGCTCGCGGAATTCATCAAACATGTTCAATTTATTACAGCATTCTTCACATATTGCACCTTGGTTCAGTAGCAGTGGGGCGTACTGAAAATAATTGTTATCCTTATTTAGATTTGCTTACAGTTACTGAATAGAAAAGTAAAACTGACAAGTTATACATTGGGTCTGTTCATATCAGCCGCAAGCCGCAAGCCAGATCTCGTAGGAGTGAGTTACTATGCACTTGCATCTGATAATAATAAATAGGAATGGGGAGTCGAGGAGTCGAAGCTATCTGGAGGAGTCGGATGCGGAGTCGGAGTTGGGAGCCGGCAAAAGTTATCGACTCCCGACTCTTTAGTTCAATTTTTATCAAGAATGAAAACAAACCGAAAAGGACAACAAAATAAACATATTAGAGTCCACTTACCATAATAATGAAATGATGTCACATTTGAAAAACTTCTCTTGTTGCCACTTCGCTAATTGTCAAAAAAGTTAGGTTACATCGAACTACTTCTAAAGAGAGATTGAAAACCTATATTTCCCATGGAGGAAAGAAATTAATGTGAATTATGATACAGAGCAGTTCTTTCCAACCGATTTGTCGCGAAATTTATGGTTTAAATTATATTAAGTGTGTAATGTAGTACTACATTAATTAAATTGAAAATTTCAGTGTATAAGAATCATCAAAAATAATTGTTTTTAGAAATGTGTCGTGTTCTTTTCATCCTTTTCATACATGTTACTTTAATTTTTCGCCTGATGTCACATAGACACAGTGGGTTCGAGAAGCAAACTCGGAGTGTTTTGAGTCACTCTGTTTAACTCCAGACCACTCAAGGAAACACGTTTAGACCTTTTCTCGAACGCTGGGAGCTTGCTTCCCAAACCCACCTAAAAAGATCGGAAAGCAATGATAAAGTCAAATTTTTTATTATTCAAATAGAAATTTTTGAATATTTGAATTTCAGATGTTCGATACAATTTTACTTCGACTAATGAGTATTCAAATATTATTGCCAGTACGAACAGTTTATTCGAAAGTGGAGGATGAGGAAGAGGACTGTGAGGAACTACTCATGGCAAATATAGGATTTATGCATAAAACAAATATGTATAAATATTAAAGATAATATATACATAAATAAAAAATTAAAAATAATTGTTTTATTTACATAACCTAACTTAACTGTATATGCAAAATTTTAAAGGACGTGATATTTATTGGTACAAACCTGTATTATATTTTATAATTAAAAAAATATACTCTAATTAATTATTAGTAATAATTTAATAAATTCAATCCTATTAAATTAAGTTTTGAATAGTTGTTTTTCCGAAACGTCACTGTCAAAACTCGAGTTAAAATCGAAGGTTGAATACTAAACCGCCCATATTGGAGAGTTAAATAGTTTGTTTATTTTAATCCTAGTTAGAACTAACTTGCACATTAGAAACGCATTGTCAAACAAAACTTATAAACGACTGAACAGTAAAATCTAAACCTGGCAACATCTAAAAAGGTTACCAACATTCAGTAAATAAATGTACCGTGTGATCGTTATTTCTTGTCAGTTACATAACAGTAAACGATGAGTAAACTTACAAAACTGTATTCTATTTCACAGTTGAAAATTCCAGTTTAACAAAGAACCAATCAGATTACTTCGTTGTCCGAACTCACCCGAGCAACAACGAAATTAGTGTTCTTAATACTTGTTATCAACTCATTGGCGTGTAGAGAAAAATAGTGTTCATTTAATAATCAATTCGTATAAGGTAATAAAAATAGAATGTATAATTAAATGTTTCTGTCAAGTATTGCATAACGGACAAGATTTGTTGATTGCTCTGTACCAACTGTGTAATGGTTTGATGTTGGTTAAATCACATCATGACATTGGTACTTAAATAAACCAAGTGTGACGTCATTTCACTGTTATGGTAAATGGACTTTACCAGAATTTTTTAAAGCACCGAAACAGGAACTACATTTTGTTCTCAGTTCAAAAACAAAAATGAAAATCTATTTTTCTACCTGTGTTGTTTATATCGCGTTTAATAAAGTTTAAACGCGAATTAGTTAATTTTAGTCAAGTATACGGCGACTTTTTTGTTATTATTTCAGTATCGAATTTAATTTAATTGTATGACACTTGGTTATTTCACAAATTATATTTATAAATATAAACTAATTACATTTTATAATTTATTAGAGAAAATATTGTGAGCGCCATTTTACGTTGTGAAACCGTTTCTGACTGACTGTTGGTAAAACGCAATGAGGTAGTATAACATAGAGACTGAACGAGGACGAGTTGTTATGAAGCCAACACCTCTTTAGGCGGGGAAACGGGGGTTGCCCCGAGGAGTTGTACAGTTTGCATACATCAATGTTTTGCCGATAAGAATTGAAAGTAAAAATATAATTTAATACTGTGAATTGGAAATATTAATAAAATAAATTTCATAAATTATATTAAATTAACTTGAATTTATTAGTATATATTTAAGATAATTAGTAGGTTTCTAAATTTCATACATTTAAAATACAATATGATCGAAAAAAAAGTTTAGTAGGTCCTGAATTTAAAATGTTAAGTGGACATTTCTGTTAATATAAAAATAAATGATTCCATGTCTATCTAGACACCTTTTTTCCTCGATCATATTGTATAGCAATGCTTGAGACACTTTTTAAATTTAAAACGGGCATATATTATATCATTTATTCCATGATAAATTGAAATTTATCTGACAAATTATAAAGATATATTTCTATAATCTGTGCTGGGTAAAATACTTTTCTGATGTATTCCAAGTACTGAATACAAATACTTTTTTTTAAGGAAAAACTATATGTTTCATTTTAATTAAACATTACTTTTTAGTATTCAAAATACTACGTGGTTGAAATACAGTTCGCAACTCCTAAAATGCAATTTACGGCAATATTATTAAAAGTTGAAAGATGATGAAAAGATAAAATTGTAAAATAGAAAAAATAACACAACAAAACAATCATAAACAGAATACGGCGCCGGCGTTTTTCTTAGCAATAGCTGAATAAAATAAATGGAAATTAGGCAACTTGTTCTACTCCTCGGGGCAAATCCCCCTTCCGTCTCCGCAGGGTCATGGCTTCATAACAAACAATGCTAAGGCATAGAGCGTGCTGTGTCTATTCATATGACGTCAATGATAAAACACGAGAGTACAGTGTTGCCAACCTGACTTTTAATAAAGTAGCTAAAGCATTGAAGAAAAGTCGCTATTTTTAAGAAAAAGTCGTCAAATTTTTCAAATCCAAAATAAAAACACTATTTTATACCTAGCATTAATTGTGTTTATAGTGTTTGGGACTTCAGATATACAATGCTGAATATCTATAATGAATAATAATAATAATAATAATAATAATAATTTTTATCAAACTATTTGAAAACAATAAATTATAAAATTATATAATACAGTATGCATTTATAAAAAAACAAATTTATAGATGATAAATAAATATAATTAGATACAAAAATAAATAAAAAATTAGTACAAAAATAAAAAATCTCTATAAAGAAAATAGAGCAAACCCTCTTCTCTAACAAAGTTATAAATATTATATGGTAAATCATTGAATTCATCGTCATTTTTAAATTAGTTTTGTTAATATGTATGCATATACTTGTATGCAACGAAACGCTGAACATAGCAGTTTAACATAGGATTTTAAATAAGTGCGATTGTAAATTGGCTCTCCTGTACATTTTTAAGCAAAAATACAAGAACAAAAAGTCGAAATTTGATGCAATAGATGTCTAGATATTTGGAAAATACAATATGATTTCGTCAAAATTCAGATAGCCGTGGAAATAAAACATGAAACAAAATTTGGACTGGAAAAGGCTAATTTAGATAGACATTATGTTGAAAATACTTGTTTTTCTGACGAAAGTTCTTATACACTGAAACTATTTTGACGAAAACATCATATTTTATTTTCCAAATATTTAGTATACAGGCATTCTATATCATCAAATATAGACTTATATACGTTATATAATAAATATATAATAAAAAAAAAAGAAAAACAGAATAAGTGAAATCCTAAAATTCTTCAAATTTGTCGTCAGTTAACTTTAAAATACTCTAAACCCAAATGTAGTTTTCTTGTCGCTAAACGTCCAAATACCCTAGATTTGGCGACTTTTCCCCGTCTTTGGCAACACTGCGAGAGTCTCGCGACAGGACGAACCGTCAAAACTACGCAAGCGGATTGCCTACGTTCCATCATATATGTTCTGAAATGTCAGTGACAAATACCGTGCGTTCGTAACTAAGGATCGCAAACAAAATGAATAAAGCGAAAAAAATGCGCAAAAGAGACTGAATTTAAAACAGATAAAAGTATTTGTATAAACTGTTATCAGATATTGTCTTATACTTTCACTTAATATATAGCCTATAATATAACAACTCATGATCCATTCAACTCAGTATTGAATTTCATGATTTGTAAAAATCTTTAGGGCACAATCTAGCAAATAATGTGAAAAAGTCCTTTTTTCATGTCCTTCTTTTCAGTTTTCAAAATATGAAATTCACACTGTAGGTTCTTCACGCTCTTCTTTACTTTACAGTTAATAAAAACTTATCCTTAAGGGAATCAAATGTCAAGTTAAGGCATTCTAATTCAGTTCTATGAACTTGTTTAATATTATGCCTCAATTTTACAAAATTAGTAAATTGTACGTCACAGCTAGGACATTTAATTCTAATTTTCTTTTTTAAATTTGTTTTATTAAAAATACCGTGGACATTTGCAATATGCCTTTTCAACGAAGATGTATTACAAAGTATTTTATTACAGTATAAACAAATATCTTTATTAGTTACTGTTTTATTCATTTTGTGTACATTATAGGGGAACAATTTTAAGATCGTAGCGCCACGCGGATTTTTTTGAAACCATTCTAAATCAGATACCACTTGACATTTACTAGTAAATAATAGCGAAAAGTGTATCAAAAAACGACAAAAAATAAATAATTGTTTGGGATTTTCTGATTTTGTGAAGTGACATTACTTGTAAACATCTAAAATACTACATTTTGTGATCTGGTTTTAAGTTATGGCGGTTTTCCATTGTCGATTATTTTAACTATATTGGGGGTAATAATAATTCCCGTGTTGTTTACCAAGGGGTAGAAATCTACAATGCTGGGCATATAATATTGTGTGGAGTCACTGAAAAAAACAGAGAGTTCATAAAGATTTATGCATTATGCCTACAAACTTGTGCATTACAAACCCACACACAATAACAGGAATTTTCAAGATATGCGATAATAAATACAAAATTGAAAATATTTTTTGTAGTCACTATCATTAAAATGTAATGAGCAAACTTTGATACAAGGGCTCACTTTTTTTCCAATTTTTAAATTGTTTATCTAAACATCGCGTCGATTCCTAACCTCTTGCTTTCCCAATTTTGTTTCGAACCATACGGTGTCTGATATTAGTGGAAACAAATGAAACGATAAATCCCTATAGGGACTTGCAGCTAAGCACCCTACCATCTGGTGAGCGTTTCATGAACTTGTGTACATCATATAACATTTCGTTTTGTGTATTGGTTTTGTATGAAGTTTGTTTTTAAAGTTTTATTATAATCATTGAAAAATGTATAATACATATTGTTGTGTGCCTATGTGCAATTCATTGAAAAGAAGAAACCCGGAAATATCGTTTCATTTGTTTCCACTAATATCAGACACCGTACGGTTCGAAACAAAATTGGGAAAGCAAGAGGTTAGGAATCGACGCGATGTTTAGATAAACAATTTAAAAATTGGAAAAAAAGTGAGCCCTTATATCAAAGTTTGCTCATTACATTTTAATGATAGTGACTACAAAAAATATTTTCAATTTTGTATTTATTATCGCATATCTTGAAAATTCCTGTTATTGTGTGTGTGGGTTTGTAATGCACAAGTTTGTAGGCATAATGCATAAATCTTTATGCTCTCTCTGTTTTTTTCAGTGACTCCACACAATATTATATGCGCAGCATTGTAGATTTCTACCCCTTGGTAAACAACACGGGAATTATTATTTCCCCTAATATAGTTAAAATAATCGACAATGGAAAACCGCCATAACTTAAAACCAGATCACAAAATGTAGTATTTTAGATGTTAACAAGTAATGTCACTTCACAAAATCAGAAAATCCCAAACAATTATTTATTTTTTGTCGTTTTTTGATACACTTTTCGCTATTATTTCCTAGTAAATGTCAAGCGGTATCTGATTTAGAATGGTTTCAAAAACATCCGCGTGGCGCTACGATCTTAAAATTTTTCCCCTATATACACACGATACTACTGACATTTCCGACCATACGCGATGGAATGTAGGCAACCAGCTGAACATAAATTAGACTGTTCGTCCCAATGACGTATATCTCATTGGTTCGTCCTGTCGGAAGACTCCAGTGTAGTTTGGGCGTTGGCGCGTAAATTGTGGGACATTTGAATATGTCGGTTACAATTGTTATTTCTTGAATAAAAAAATACAAATATGTTATTTTTTAGAATAAATCGTTAAACGAATGTATTTAGATTATTTATATATAGCTATAAGCTAATAAATAATATATTATTATAATTATTATTATTATTTATTATAATACATTTCAAAAAATACTAACAAAATTACAAAAACAATTGAGGTTTTAGTTTGAAAATTATGTGTATGGACTTTTTTGTGTGACTGTATCTAGTTTTTAACTGCGCACTAGTTTGTTTTTCCCCGATATTAGCCCAATTGAAATTGCGCAATAATTTATTATTTCCTTTTTTGTTAAATATCCCCGACTACATCGTATTAACAGACTTTACTACATTTTAGTCCTAGTTTTAAATACATCACATTTCAAATATAGGATAATAATGAAAATGAATAGGTCCTTACCAAGTCCGGAAATAATGTCGTGAGCTTCGTGGCATAATCGCCCAAATTATCACTAGTGGTAAAAATTCTACGTAGATTTGTATCGTTACTTAGACAGATACAACAACAACTTGTTATAAAATACATTATAACATGTGTAAAACGTAGCACTCAGCTGTAGCATAACACAGGTATGCCCGTCTGTATCAAACGTTAACACTGTTGCCAACTCATGGAAATAGAAAGGCGCTATATACAGTGTTAAAAAACACCATAGGAAATGTAAAAAACACTAAAAAATAAACACTAAAAATAAATATATATTTTTTAAAATCGTAATTTATTTAATTTATTATTTAATAAGCATATTGAATTAATCACAAACAAAAATCACAGATACATAAAAATTTAAAGATTAAAAATCAGACAGTTCACATATAAATATTTTTATAAAGTCTGTTCCTTTGGTTTAGGAGGAACTAGATCAGTGGTTCTCAAACTTATTTAGCCTACCGACCCCTTTTCAGAAAAAAAAAATACTCAGCGCCCCCTGGAAATCCACATTCTTTAAACGAACAAACAGAAAGATATATGTATCTATATTTCTACCTACGTTCTAAAATATAGAAAAGAAAGATGTTGTAAATAAGACATCTTGAAGCTTGAAATTAAAAATTATTTATTAAAATCATATTCTCATCTAATGAGAAGGATGAACCTGGTGCGCTGCTATCAATGTATCAATCCTCGGCTCTATTTTTGTCAGCAGTATTCTTAAATCACCGCGATTAGCTATTTGCAGTCGGTTTCTTTTTTTTTTGTTAATATATTTGTGACCGCACTGAACCCACGTTCCACTAAATATGACGAAGAAAATATAATAGGGGATACGCATAAAATTTGATTTTCCTTAAAACTACATCATTTTGATATGTTAATGTTAGTTATGTCACCTAACAAAACAAAAATCACATTTTAATTAATATTATAGCCAAATTTTTGAATTAAAATATTGTAAATTTGAAATAACCCGACCATGGCGCGAAGGTTGCCGAGTAGAAACGACTGAGTATGACGTCAAACGATAGGGGTTCACGTCACAGATACAGCTACAACATAATCTTTACACGTGTGTATATTGTATTGTTCGAGAGTTTTGTATTTGTTTTTAAACAATTTTTCACGCATTTATTATTAAAATGGCAGATAAAGATTTTGTTAGGGCTCAGAGTGATAATTTACCCAACATTGATGCATTTATGCTCATGGAATATATGAAAAATAATGAATGCTACAGTGCTGAAGAAATACGTGGTGTCAAAGCAGACCTGTAAGTAATTTTTATTTTATATTCTATAACTTTATGTAAACAAACCCTGCAACTTTGTAAAATGTAAATATTTATGTAATTTAGATGTCAGAATTTTACTATATTGTTTACATGAAGTTACAAAACGTTAGAGGCATAATTGAAATACTGCAATATAGTTTATAAATTTTAATATAAAATTTAATTCCTTAAAACTTTATTTTAATTAAAATCACTCTAACTTTACATAACCTATAAAAGTTATACAAACAAATAAGTTCATAACAGACTATGAACGCTGGGTAAGCTAGTAGTGTCATGCGTCAGTTAGAAGGGGTATGACGTCACACGTCGTTTTCGCGCGCTACATACATTTATGATTTTTTTAAGCCTACAAATTAAAAAAAAAAAATTAAAAACTGTTTTTTATGTTTATATGCAACAAGAGGAATATAATAAAAAAAATTAAAAAAATCATGCCTATCCCCTATTATTGAAATTCTCCAGAATAAAATTGAGAACCAATTGACGAATTTAAATCCATTTCACGAAATTAGACCCAAAAGAGCACTCATAGATGATCTCGCAATTATTAAATCCATTACTGGAAATCTCGACCATAAAAATGTGGAAAAGTACGATAAAGCCATCGATGTTCTAAAGAAAACTCAAGAAACAATTAAAACCACTATTGAAGATCAAATCACGATACTGCAAACTACTATAAAAAGTTTTAAGTCATAATCAAGAAATTCTAACTTCTAGAATTTTGCAATTAGATAAGGTTATTCAGATTACACACGTAACAAAAGTCGATAATTCCCTATACTTCTTGTTAGCAATGGTAATTTCCCAAATTGCTAGCTCTTTACAAATAATATACGATAATCTCGAAAAAATAGAAGTGGCAGTCACATTTGCAAAATTAAACGTACTACATGACTCTATCATAGACCTGAAATTATTCCTGACAGAATTTAACAAAACGACAAAAGACTTGACGAAATGTAAATTTCCTTTCGAACCAAATATGAATAATATAAAATTATTGGAAAAAATTACTGAAGTTAAAAGTTACAGCAAAGGAAATGAAATAATTTTTATCATGGAAATCCCTACCGTAGAGTTGAGAAATTTTGACTATTACCGATTATATCCATTACCTACACCAACCGATATACCACATTCATTCAAGGTCATTATACCCAATTCCAAATTCATAATTTCCAATGAGCAATATTACGCATACTTAGAAGATAACGAGCCAAGAAATTTCCTTTGTAATGAAGTACATCTGACGAAAACTAGAGTTCATAAAATGCCCTGTGAACTGCAACTATTAAGGTACTTGAACGATACAAACGCCTGCTTACAGCTACCAGTTACCGTAGAAGAAATAGAAATTAGTAAAATAGACCGGAATAAATGGATTATCACTACCCCTAATAGCGTAGTAGCCACGCAAAAGTGCGAAGAAAATGAAGAAAATGTTCCCCTAAATGGAAGTTTCTTAATAGAACTTGATAATAATAATTGTGAAGTGCATGTTGGGGACTTTCTATTAAAAACTGTTGAAGGACACAAATTTAAAGAAATTAAATTACCACAAATAAAATTTAAAGGTGAAATATTAAATCAAACTCCTATCAAATCTGGGACACTTAAATTAAAATCAATTAAAATGGACGGACTAACACTAATACATAACCACCTAAATGAACAAAATCTAAAATTAAAAGAAATTAATAATGTCCCTATCTACTACGACAAAATCGACATATACACGATCGTGATCTACATTTTAATTGGGATCTCGGTCATCATCAGTACATATCGATGGCATCCACCTGCACCGACTCCAAAGAAGAAACATCAGTCGATCCAGCATCCCAACAAATTGATCAAACTCTGTGGTAACCCCATAGTTCTTCAGTAAAGTCCAAGGAGTTATATTCCATAAAACACGAGTATGTACACGGAATAGGACACCCGGACAACAAGCTGCATCAGCATGTCTTAGAAATATTATATATACTTGGTTTTTCGTAAAATCTTTAATCTTACTTGTAACCATTGTACTAACTACACGTATTTGTATAATAAAAATGTTGTCTTTTTAAAAAGGCCTTTGTAAGTGTCCGAAACATAACTGGCATATGATATTAGTGTTAGAAATTCTTGAATTATTTTTTAGGGTTTTGTAGGTATAACCAAAAAGCCCTTATAGCGTCATTTTGTCGTCTGTCTATCTGTCTGTCTGTCTGTTCGGTAAAAATTGTAGCCAAACGGCTAAACCTAGAGAGTTGAAATTTGGCATGCTTATACAACTTTTTGACCCGCACATAGGAAAAATACTAAAACATCTAAAAAACATATCCCCCTAAAAATATAAACAAATATGTGCTCATAAAAAAAAAATATTTTTTTAAAATTCTGAGTAGGGTGTCAAATGAAAGCCCTTAGTACGTGGATAAACGATCAAAATTTTATTTTTGCAAAATAAATTATTTTGATGCGATTTATGCCAAAATTGTGCAAAAAAAATTTTGTCCCACACCCTGTAGCCCAGATGGTTAAAACTAAAAATCTGAAAAAATTCTAAGTAATGTACATTGGTGTGAACCGGAATAGTACAACAGGAATTTTTTATCAGATTATGTTTTCGGAAAATAACGCATTTTTTGTGTTTTTAACTAAAATATGTGAAATATTTAATTCGCTATATAACACTCCAGATCAGTAACTCTGGTAGCTCAGTTGGTTTTGTGATGCACTTTTTAATTTGCATTGCGAATGTTGCAGAGTTCGAATCCTGTTAATTTTATTTTTTTCTGTTTTTTTTTTGCATTTCTATTTTGTTTAAATTATTTTGTCAAAATTCTAGTTATATTTTGGTAAATGTTGCATTTATTTTTTAAAAGCGTTAATTTAATAACCAGTGGGAAGTGTTGAAATTATAATTTAATTCTGTTTGACGAAATCAGAGGGCGGGACTTATGATATAAGCAACCAATGGAAGCCATAGGCGCAATTTTAAAAATCTTACTGAACCTTGCTGTATAAATAAAATACTGCACATATTTAGAAACATAAATAATGGTATTAGGCATTCGAATTAAAATTCATAAAAAAATATTTTGACATAAAATTTGTTTTGGCATCCCAAATATCTCATCATCATTCAGTTACTAAATACCTGCAAAACCCAGAAATGTGTGAAGATTCACACTTCACATAATATTTTTCTAATATCTATTGTTCTGTTGTATTAGAATTCATTTTTTCTAAGTACCAGGCATTTTTGGGTGCGGCTAATATAACAGACAGTATTGTTTTCCAGAGTACCTACCCACTATATTATAAACTGGTCTTTTTATTTTCTTTCTCCATCTTTTTTGTTCTTGAAAATCATTAATTTTGTCTTTAGAGTCGACATTCACCTCCAAATGCTTGTCTTCTTCCACCTTGTTTATTACAATTGGCGCATTTTTGTTTGTTTTATTAACATCAGATACGCGTGCGTAATCTCAATTGATACTTTCGGTAGCGACATCTTCTCATTTTTTTTAGAATTATTTATGATGACCGATTTATGGCCAATATCGGTAGCTTTGTTCTGTGTTGTGCGCAATATACTTAGCATAATCTGACTTATTCAACTGACATTTTAGCTGCTCATTTTCTTTTATCAGCAGTAAATATTTTTCATTTATTTCTGTCACTAGCACCTTGTATGCGGCATTTTCTCCTTGCAACAGAAGATTTTCACGTACCTTATCTTGGTACCTAACTTCTAATAGTGACAGCGGACCACTGGTATCTCCACAAATCGGACAGCAAAAATTAGCATCTTTTTTGGGATCACTGTTTGTATAACACTTGTTATGGAAACAACTATTGCAATTATTACACTGCACGCCATTTTTAACTTTTTTTTTACACTTTATACATTTGTAGTCAATAGAAACATTAACATCCAGATACTGGTTTGATTCAGCATCCGCCATTTTCTCTTTCTCAATACATTTTTGGTACATGCATCTAAAAAAAATTGATGTGAAGTGTGTATTTTCACACATTGCAGGGTTTCACAGGTATATAATAAGTGAAGCCGGCATGCCTGACAGTGTAGGACAAATTTTGCTTTTTAGTAACCATGGCAAAATGAACGATCTTTTTAAAATAATTTATTGTCTGTTAATCTCAGAGTTTTAAAAAACAAATTTTTGTTAAAGTATTTTTTTTGTTAATTTTAATTCGAATACCTAATACCAACCATTATTCATGTTTCTAAATATGTGCTGTATTTTTTTATATATCAAGGTTCATTAAGATTTTGAAAGTTATATTATAGAATAGAATTAAAATATAAATCCAACAATTCCAATAGGTTATTAAATTTACGCTCTTAAAAATTAAATGCAACATTTGTCAAAATATAACTAGAATTTTGACAAATTAATTTAAATAAAATAAAAATGAAAAAAAAAAATAATAAAATTGAAACCTCTGGCAGGCTTCGTACCCTATAAATCTGTGTAGCTAACAAGCAACGAAGCCATTAGACCACGATGTGCTTTACAATGCAACGTGTTATATAACTATAGTTTTTGTGCATCGTCAACCAAAAAAACACAAAAAATGCGTTATTTCCAGAAAACATAATCTGATCAAAAATTCCTGTTGTACTATTCCGGTTCACACAAATGTACATTACTTAGAATTTTTTCAGATTTTTAGTCTAAACCAACTGGGGTACAGGGTTTGGGACTTTTTTTGCACTATTTTGCAAAAATCGCATCAAAATAATTTATTTTGCAAAAATAAAATTTTAATCCTTAATCCACTTTTCATTTGATACCCTACTCAGAATTAAAAAATTTTTTTTTTTGATAAACACATATTTGTTTATGAGTTGTATAAGTATGCCAAATTTCAATTCTCTAGGTTTAGCCGGTTGGCTACAATTTTTACCGAACAGACAGACAGACAAAATGACGATATAAGGGGTTTTTGGTCATACCTACAAAACCCTAAAAAAACAAATTGAAGAAGTTAATCAATATTACAGGTATTATAATATTACTTATTATATTGCTATAATAAATTATATAGTAATAAAACATAATTTTCAAACTAAAAATGTTGTTAATTGGTAAATATGTATAAAACTGTACATTAAAAGTCCAATCCCCAACAGGATTGGAAAAAATTCCGCGCGGATCCTGCGGGATTGCAATCCCTACCTGTGAGACACGTGCATTTTTTTTTTCTCAGACAGCCTTCTACAATGTTGAATAGGGGTAGATATGACTTGTAGTGTTTTAGGAGTGGAGGATATAGACAGGTACTGCTGTTACACACACAGGTCTACAAAAGCGTGTATGCATTAGTTTTCAGTGCATATTGTGCAGAGTGCAGAATTCTTTTTTAAAATCTTGTGGCTCTGAAAAGAGCCGATTTTGAGCTAAGTATGTAGATCCATTATGCCCGGGAGATGGCCAGGATGTCTTCACAAACCAATCATTTTTCTTAGATTCGTTTCGCCAACTCGTTCCTCCAACATCCTTTGAATGAGTTCCAAGGTCTTCCGATTTGTATAAATTAAGTCACTGTAAACAAAAACAAATAATAACAATAATGTAGCGCCCGCCTACGTTGGGTGGTGACCGTAGGACAAGACCGCGTACACAGTGGTCGACAATCTAAAAACTCGAAGGACCGATATATAGGAAGCGCAGCGCGCCGGTAAATTGAGTGGTCTATTGTGTCGCGGACGTACGCGCAGTGAGTTGAGTAACCGCCGGTTTCAACCTTAAGGAAAGAGGGGGGATTTTAATTCTTCTGCTCCTAGGGGCAAATCTAGGAGACTGCACAAAGGAGTGGAAGCCCTCGCTGGGGAGAGAAGGGTTAAAGTCCAGGCCCACAAATAAGGTGATAGGAGGAGCCAATCCTTGATGTTTCCCTCGATGACTCCTACCGACGATGTACCTAACACGAAAATATCGTAGACTCAACTCACTGGATGTAAAGTACACCTGGCAAGATACGGTACAATGTAAACTGGCCAGTGTACCTTGTCGGACACAATACAAATAAACTGTACAAACTTATAATTTACACTATAAATAAATGTGTTTTGGTGAAAGCCAAGCCTTAGTTCAGTATTAATTGAACTACAAATAAATATGCAACAAACAAATGGTTAAATTGCATTAATAATAAAGAAATATCAGCTGAAGGCACGTGAAAATAAACTACAATTAATTAATGTTAATACTAGAACATTAATATCTGCAAATTAACAATAATATGCAGTATTATTGTTACTAAATTATATTAGCTGAAGGCTATACTAGGAATTTAACAACAATAATAAATCTTAAACTGAAATTTAAGTAAGTTCGGAATGAACTACTCTAATAAACAATATTCTCAAAACAAAATTCAAAATGCAATATTTTCAAATACAAATGAATAGAATAAAACTAGTGTTCGACACTTAGCTGGATTCTGGATCTGGATTCTTCCTGGTAGCCGGATAGCTCGTCTGGATGAGTCAGCTGATCTGGTTTTCACACTAAATTATAAGATGCACTATAAGATTTGTCAGGTTGTAAATCTGACAAAGAGCGGTTTAAATCACTGATATTTCGGGTTGTAAATCCGAAATATACACGGCATAAAAAATAGCCGGGAAGCAAAAAAAACTGATTTATAGGTTAAAAAACCATGCGGTCTCGAAAAACGTTATATTAACGAACGGGTTAATTGACAATGAACGGTCAGCGACCTGTTAATTGCGGTTAACTAATGAATTAAATTTTCATAAAAGTGTAAAGAAAAATTGGCAGATGGCCCTAGTTGGCCTAAAACATAGAAAATATACATAAATTATGTTTGAACATTTAAATAAATTAAAATTACTAAATAAGGAACTTGGGGCGCCTAGCGGGCCCAACAAATAATATTCATGATAAATTCAAATATGTTGCTTTATATACATAAACACTTTCTGAAATGATGAAATTCAGGTAAATATTTACCTTTCCATGAGCGATTTTCCCACTTGATGTTCAACGTCTATTACTTCAATGTGTGTCCTCTTAACTTGGGCCCTAATAAAATTGTTGTAGGACGATATAACTTTCGATACTTCATTGGAAATATATAGGTTTGGAAGAGTTAATAAATAAATTTTCTTGACCCCACGATTTTTAACTTCACTTAATAAAAATTTAAGTCTGAACTTCATATTTTTGTAACGGCGTTTCTGTAAATGTAAACATCATGATTATAATACATTGTTATTGTTACAATTTCTGTGAATGTCTTTACCGTTAGAGCATCCTGTATTCCCGTAAGTATGACGACTTGATGGTTTAGTTTGTAATCGACTCCTTCGTGCTTCGAGTAGGTAACTTTTTTCCTCAATTGGTCGATTGTCTGTCCGTCAATCGCCAACTGAATGGCTTTTTGCGGGGCTCTGTTGTGTTTTACTGAATATAAAAATTGATTAAATGAATTGAAAAGTTAAAATTATATTGATTTTCATTTCATACCAAGAGTTCTGGCAGCCAGACCATGTATGTTGGACAGAAGACTCCTCAAAATGTTATCCCCAAGGAATGAAATCTGGACATGACAAAACACGCAAATTGTATTTATTAGTTTCGTATTTTCAACACATATCACTTCATAAGATGTTGGTGTTAAAATAAGGCCGCGGTCTGACTGATCGAGTGCTGTCAATCGTTTGCTGTCGAGCAAATTTCAAACACACGTTAACTAAGGGCATGCGTCGCACTGAACCATCGTTTGCTGTCAAGTAGCTGTTTGCATTTCAAACCGGTTTGAATTTCACACGACGCCCGACACAATAACACATGCGCATTTAAGCATATACAGTCCATAACCATATATTATTTGACAGTTGGATTGTCAATTTTTGCGCATACATACTAATATTGTATAAAAAACAACTTATGGCCCAAATATTACCTCAAAAGTAAAACTTAACTGTTTGATAGTATTATTTTAGGTTCGAATATGCAATATTTGACAAGTGAGAAACAAATTTACTTGACACTGAATGATCGGTAATACTCGGTCAGTCAGACTAAAGTCACTAGATTGTACAAAGTACCGCAACGGCGGACATGCTGGGGTTAAAAATGTCGCCAACACAAATGATGTTCAGTGATTCCAACATTACAAAAATAAGAAATTTTTGTTTTTATTTTAAACATTGTAATTTTTGAATCAAAGATGCACTATAACAAAATTGTGGTATAATTTCAATATTTTTTTTAAATTTTATTAAATAAAATGGATATAATATATAAATTTAAATTAAACTTAACCTTAAATATTCAAACCGCTGACAAAGAAGGTTAAGGCGAGAGAGGGAGATGTGACAGCGCAGACGTAAACTTAAGAACGTAAAAATTGCTGCTTTAGTTTGCTTAATATGGGAAGCAATGTTGCCAATCAAACCCTGGGGTCTGTCGGCTTCTTCAAAGGCTTGCGGTACTTTGTATAATCCAGTGACTTTAAGTCAGACCAGTTATTAAATTTTTAAATGAAACTACACGACTTGGCGCTCGATCAGTCAGACTGCTGCCTAAGAGTCAATACTTACAACAGCTTGTCGATTTTGAGACATTTTGGAGGAACACTGAACGTCTAATGCACTTATGTAATTTCAAATTAAATACAAGAATTGTAAACGATGAGTTCTCACAGTGATGTGTTATATATTACATGGAGTTCTAATGTTATATACCCATCACTTTGTATCCCCACCACCACCACCTGAAAGGAGGATTTGTGTGCAGATGAATTACTGCACTAATCTTCTGGGGAAATAGAAAAAATTGTAATTAGACCTATGGTTAATCCTTTAGCGGTCATTAAGACAATACCACCATTTGCGAAAATCTCCATGTTAGCCAGGTAGTAGGTAATCCCATAACTCATTATCGCTGCAAGTAGGATTATATTTGGTTTTTCTGATAAAGTAAGATTAAGGAGTTTGAAACTCATCTCATCGGTTTCTTTAAGTTACAATAAAACTAACTTCAAGCCTCTCCCATTTATATTGCGCACATGTAGGAGATGTGAGTTGTGAATGCCATTCAAATCGGCTATCTAACAATTTTCTAGTACAGTGTTTCGTAACTCTTCTGCCATAGCGGACCAGTGAAAAATAAATAACCCCCTGCATCATGGCAATATAAATGTACACATTATAAATTAAATGAACTTTCTATGAGTACAATATGTATTATTTATAGGCAGGGTTCCCAATAGCTCCCAAAATATTAATCTTATTAAAAACTATCTTGAACAGAAAAGAAACATGTCTTCATTCTAAACAAATATTCTAATACATTATAGTCTATCTCCGAAAGACTGATAGTAATAAAATTTATTATATGTAAAAAGTTATTGTATTATCACACAGAAGCGGTAAAACAAAAGCGACAAAATATGAATAGTTCGAAACTAAATATTGTTAAAAACAAGCGAGTGTGCCGCACATATTACATGGGAATACGAACTAGGGTTAAAAACAATAGACCATAAAAATTTGACCCTCAAATTTTGAGGAAAAATATGGTCACAGGGGTGTGTTTAATGATATGATAAATATGGTCACAGGCGTGCGTTTAATAAAATGATAAATAGTAATATAGACATACACAAAACCAATTTAAACGTGTTTAAAATGTGCACGCCACTGGTAACTGCCTGTCAAAATGATTTATTACTATCAGTCTTTCAGAGATAGACTATAGCAGTTTACTGCAGAGGGGCAAGAAGCACAGGATTTGGCCTCTAAAATCTTAGAAGCTTCAGAAGGACAAAAACAAAAGGTATTGTGAATTTATATCTATTTTATTACTTTAAAAAATTGATGTGAAGTGTGAATTTTCACACATTACAGGGTTTCGCAGGTATATAATAAGTGAAGGCGGCATACTGAGTGCGTAGCACAAATTTTGCTTTGTAGTAATCACGGCAAAATGAACAATATTTTTAAAATAATTTATCGTCTGTTAATCTAAGAGCTTTAAAAACAAATTTTATGTTAAAATATTTTTTTGTTAATTTTAATTCGAATATCTGATACCATTATTTAGATTTCTAAATATGTGCAGTATTTTTTTATATAGCAAGGTTCATTAAGATTTTGAAAATTGCGCCGATGGCTTCCATTGGTTGTCATATGCTCCGCCCCTTTGGTTTCGTATACATGACACATAGAATGAAAATATTATTCCAACATTCCACTGGTTATTAAATTTACGCTCTTAAAAATTAAATGCAACATTTGCCAGAATATAACTAGAATTTTGACAATATAATTTGAAGAAAATAAAAATGGAAAAAAATAAAATTGTCTCCTCTGCCCGGGAGCTAACCCTAGAATTCTGGGTAAGTAGCGAGCATGCTAACCATTAGACCATGATACGTCTTCTAGTCTAGTGTGTTACATAACTATAACTTTTGTAAATCGTCAACCAAAAACACAAAAAATGCGTTATTTTCCGAAAACATGATCTGATCAAAAATTCCTGTTGTACTATTCCGGTTCACACCAATGTACATTACTTAGATTTTTTTTTCAGATTTTTAGTTTAAACCATCTGGGCTACAGGGTGTGGGACAAATTTTTTTTTGCACAATTTTGGCAAAAATCGCTTCAAAATAATTTATTTTGCAAAAATTAAAAAAAAATTGATCGTTAATCCACGTACTAAGGGCTTTCATTTGATACCCTACTCAGAATTTTTTAAAAATATATATTTTTTTCGATTTTTACTATGTGCGGGTCAAAGAGTTGTATAACCATGCCAAATTTCCACTCTCTACGTTTAGCCGTTTGACTACAATTTTTACCGAACACCTTTTCCTTTAGGTTTTTCCTTTATTATCTTGTTTGTTGTACCTACCTGTTGGTATATATTTCAGTAATGTATGTGATTTATTTATTCTGGAGATGACTTTGTAAGTCCAAATACGTATCAATTCATTAAATAATTTTTGAAACAATAAACCGAGTGTTTTTATTTTAAACTTTTTAAATCATCATTCACTTACTAAAAACGTGCGAAACCCTGAAATGTGTGAAATTTCACACTTAATATACATATTAATAAAAAATAGAATATGTAAAGGCTATTTCAAACCTTTAAGTGGAACTACATATTGCAATCCAGTAACTTTTATAGTTTGATTCAAGCTTCTGACCATTTTGGTTTAGTTTTGAAAATCATACTTACAATAAACATTTTTAAGTTAAGGTTAATATCATTATATAATGTCAATTTCAGTATATTTTAATTTTTCTGTCATTCTTAATACAAATTTCCAGTTTATTTATTTTATTTGTCTTTAAAATAAGTAAAAATATGTAATATTTTTAATAAATGTCATTCGTTTCAATGGTTTCACTGTTGGAATTTTAAAATTTCGTATATAGTAAAGTTGGTATAGATGCCCCAGTGGGATAAACGCCCCACTTCGCATATATCCATAACGGTGTGTGTTTGTATCATTTCAGTACTGACAGTTTGTACGAGAAACACAGTCTTCTGAAATAAATGTGTTAAATTATCATCAATGTTAATAGTTTATGAAAAATTAAATTGTAAAGATAGGTGCTCATATGAGTATTTGTATTTCAATAATTACGACATTTTGTCTTAAGGTTTTATGACGTAACTATAACTTTAACAAAATTAGTTTCATGGCACTATTCTACTTTAGCAAACCCACTAGACAATATTGCCAACTATAGTAAAATTAAAACAAGTAAATTTAAACTAAAATCAAAATAGAATTAAAATTATTTGTATAATAATGCTTAACTTTAAGTTAAATAAATCTAATTAAATTAATATTCCGGTATTTTATAATAAAAAAAAATAATAATATTACATTCACAGCCGATTAAAGATTAAAAAAGGGGGAACATAATTTAATGCACCTAAAAACTGGGTGATTAGGTTAGGTTTAGTTAGTAAAAATCTAGGACAGCAGAAGCCGAAAAGCTCAAAGTAAGCTTAAAAAAGTTTGTGTAAAAAACGTTTGTGCGGTGTAGGATGTAATTCAGCAGTTATACCTTTATCTTGTTGTTGTTATATTTTGTAAAGTGTATACATTCTTTATATATATATATATATATATATATATATATTTTTGTTTTTCACACGAACTCCTTTAAGTTTACTTTGAGTCTTTCGGCTTCTGTTGTCCTAGATTTTTACTAACTAAACCTAACCTAATTACCTTGTGTTTAGGTGCACAGTACTTAATTTTTCCCCCACATTAGCCTAATTAAAATTGTGTATCATTGTGCATACGTTTATAACATGGTGGTGCAGAGGGCTAGTTCATTGTCCACCTGAATTAAAATTTTTAAAAATATCTATACAATGCATAATAAATAACTACAACAGAAAAAAGTGAAAATAAATAATATTAAATTAAATTTAAACTACATTTATATATTAAAACTCTAATCACAGTAGAAATTAAGGGAATATTACTTATTTCTATATTTCTTATAAATAAACTCATTTAATAAATTGAATTTAAATTATTAAAATTGATATATTACATTTTACTATTGCCAACACTGCACGAATGCGCAAGAAGGTGGGTTTGCTAAAGTAGAATAGTACCAGTTTCATTACTAGGTATCAGAGGACACTTAACCTCACATTATAGAGTAGAAAATAATGCTCAATATTGTATACATTCGAAATAAACAGATGGGGCATCTATCCCATAGAAAAAGGATATAAGGCCGCAATAAATGTGGGATATATGGCTCGGGCATTGTATATATAATCTTATAATAAAAAATATATAAATGTATATATAATCTTATACTAACATTTTCCCAAGGACACGCAACAACATATATGCCAAAATAGATACTTGGAAAAAATATCGCAAAAATATGAAAAGTTTTAAAAATTTATTAAGTCCTATCAAAAAATGTTTCAAATAAAAGTTGTTAATTATTACTTGTATAGTAATTTTTGTAGAATAGATGTTTTAGAAAATTTTCTCTGTTGTGAAATATTCGCAAAAATCTTAAAACCGACACGAGTAAACTTACATTTATAGTTGACCGATTTGTACCAAAAGTTGAACAACTGGTGCATTGATGTCAAAAACTTAAATATGAAGTTTCATAAAAATCCGTTTGGCCAAAATTGCTCTACACATCTCCATGGACCGACAGACACACAGACCAACAGACATCATGCTAAAAATAGTCAAAATCGGTATGACCACTCCGTATAAAGTCTGTTCCAAACGGTTAGGCGGAACTAGATTTTGCAATCTAGTTACTTTCATCGTTTAAATCACGCTTTTCAGCCGTTTTGTTTAAGCTTTGTAAATCATACATGCAACAAACATTTTTTGGTTAAGGTTAATATCATTTTAAAATGTCATTTTCTTTATATTTTGATTTTTTATGTCATTCTTAATACAAATATCCCATGTATTTATTTTTTTATCATTAAAATATGTAAGAAAAATAATTTAATTTTGACATGTGTCATTCGTTTCCATGGTTTCATTGTTGGAATTTTAAATTTTGACATTCCAACGTAAAAAATGAAATAACCCAAGCAAGGTCCCTTTTTTTGACAACCTAAAAGAACGAAATTCCCATTTAGTTCCGCCTAACCGTTTGAAACAGACTGTATATGTTGGCAGTCGGTAAAGAAAAAAATAATAAATTGTAATTTTTAATTGTTATTTTAAAAAAATATTAAAATTGTTGGTCAAAATCAAATGTATTATTTTAGTGAGGCATAAATACCACCATATGAGACAAAAATCCCATCGATATGGGATATATGGCCAATTACAGTACTATTTTAAATCATGTGAGTCTGCCTGTGGCAGTCGTTGAGTCAACATCTAACTAGTGACAGTGCGAGTAATAGCTGAGCCGCTAATTAGTTTGCCTCATTAACTTAATAATCTGTTTCAAATTCGCAGTCTTATTCTGTAATAATGACAATTAAAAGAATAAATACGTTTGTTATAAACTTTCGAGCCTTACCAAAAAAACCATCGCCGCCTAGCATACACCAATGGATTTTTGAAAACCTCAATATAAATTTCCAACAAATGAACACTATTCAAATAAACCATATATACAAGCAGGTATTTATAAAAATGGACACTTTGCAAGCAGCAGTTGACGCATGCGTAGTGCACAAAAACCTGGGGTATATGGATGAAGATGGCATTATGTTTCCTGTCAAAATCGCTATGGCGGATGGTGCGGTAGAAGTGAAAATTTATGATCTGCCACCGGAATTAGAAAATGAGAAAATAAAGAACGTTCTGGCCGAGTTTGGAGAGATCCACTCCATTATTAATGAAAAATGGAGTAATAACGTAAAGTTCCAAGTTTCAAGTGGCGTACGAATTGTTAACATGTTACTTAACAAACCAATACCGTCCTTTTTAACAATAGGAGACATAAAAACCTTGGTAACTTACCCCAACCAAACTCCAACGTGCTTCCATTGTAACTCAGCCGACCATGTCGCTCAGATGTGTCCAAAAAAATCTATTAGCCATGTAAAAGACTTAAATGATCCAAAATTTAGAGCATCATACGCTAATCGTGTCAAAGCTACTAACAGCCATATTCCACAGCAAAATAATCCAGGACAGATAACTTCAACCCTCACAAATACAGAAAATAGAAGAGAAAACAACGAAGAAATAAATAGTATCCCCAGAAAGGAGACATTAGAAATAATAATGCCAATAAGGGAAGAATCCTCAAATTCTAATATAAATAAACTACCGAACACAGAAAATCAATTATTAGATCAAATAAATTCAAAAAAATCTAACGAAACAAACAACAGCCGAGAAGACACCATGAATACAAAATTGCCCCCAGAACACACTATAGAAGAAGACAGTAAAAAGCAAGATGTTCAGGAAGAAATGGAGCTAAGCGAGACATCCGAATATGACACATCCTCTTCACAAGAAACCGGCCACAATCAACCCCAAAGGAAAAAATCAAAACGTGCCAGAAGAGGCCAGCAGCCTCAAATTACCACTTTAAATAATTAATTATGGACAACAACCTAACAACTACAACAACAACAATACTCTCCTTAAATATAAACTCCATACAGTCAGATTTAAAAATAAACATACTACAGAATGTACTGAAAAGCAACGACATCGACGTAGCATTATTCCAAGAGGTAGCGATAAAAGATCTAACAATATCTGGTTATCATGTTATCAACAATACCACTGAAAATTTAGGAACAGCAGTAGCAGTAAGAGAAGGAATTCTATTTAATGACGAAATCAAAACGCCAGATTCGAGAGCTATTGCCATAACAATAGGAAACACTAAAATCATAAATGTGTACGCTCCTTCTGGGTCACAAGCAAAACAACAAAGGGATTTATTTTTCTCTCACACTATTGCACCCCTGTTCGACCAACCAGCGGAAAATATCATTCTAGGTGGTGACTTTAATTGTGTACTCAGACCACAAGATTCTCTTAACAGCTTTAACTTTTGTCAGAGTCTAAAATCTCTCACAAGTGGACTTAATTTATTGGATATTTGGCCACATGTTAAGCCAGACGATCCAGGATTTACTTTCATCAGATGTAACTCTGCATCTAGAATTGATAGAATATACACATCTATGAACTTAAAAGATAAAATTAGTTCAGTTCAAATTTTGGTATCCGAAATTTCGAATCACAATGGAATTATTGGTAGAATTCGTATTGGAAATCGAAAATTCACACCGTCGAAATATTCCTGGAGAGTAAATTTGAATTTTATGAACTCTAATAATATAGACTTGGACGTTTTAAAAAATAAGTATAGATACTGGCAAAACCACAAATACAGGTACCATAACATCATTAGCTGGTGGGTCAATTTTTTGAAACCACAACTAAAGAAATATTGTAAATGGAAAACTAGCGAATACTTCAGAGAAATAAATCACACCATTCAATTTTGGAATTTTACCCTATATAAACTTAATAACAATAACCCCTATTTGGAAGAAAACTACATTAAAATTAAAATGATAAAAGCTAAATTAATCAAGTTACACAAAAGTAATCTAAATAAAATTAAAAATTATGCAGATAAAAACTTCATTCAAAACGAAGAGGTGTCTCTGTACCATTTAATCAATCTGGAGAAACGTAAAAAGAAACAATATATTTCTAAGATAACAACCGATGAAAATTCCACTATCTCTGGAGAGGCAGAAATTTCCCAAGCCATCAAAAACTATTACACCCAACTTTATGACGAAGAACCGATTATAGATCAGGAAAACTTTTTAGTAAATTTGCCAAATATACAAGAAGAAGATCAAGAATATCTGTCCCGTAGAATCACTGAAGACGAAATACACTCACACTTAAAAGCAAGCCAAGCAAGGAAATCCCCAGGGCCTGACGGCTTCACAAGAGAATTATATTTAAGGATCTGGGATATAATAAAAGAGGACCTTACTGAAGTAATAAATACTGCCTTAAGCAACGGAAACATCCCAGACGCATTCAAAGAAGGTAATATTATTCTTATTCCCAAAGTACCAAAAAGTCATGCAATAAAAAACTTACGACCAATATCTTTATTAAACGTCGACTACAAATTACTTATTGAAAGAGAGTCTTGAAAAACAAAATAACGCAAATATTGCCCGATATTATTGTAAAACATCAAAGTTGTGCAAGGCCAGGAACATGCATAGTAAATAACACAAATGCAATAAGGGATAAAATACCAGAAGCCAACATAACAAAAGAAGAAACAATTATTATATCGCTGGACTTCGATCACGCCTTTGACAGAATTTCACATACATATTTAGAACAGGTATTAAAACACATAAAACTAAACAACGCAATTGCTAATTTTATAACAAGCTGTCTAAAAGATGCAAAATCAAGACTTATCATAAATAACAAGCTAACGGACCTTATCAAAATAAAACGCTCTGTAAGACAAGGTTGCCCACTATCGATGATTTTATTCGCATTGGCAATAGAACCACTAGTAAGAAATCTTATTAATCTACTTAATAACACAAATAGTGTAATTAGAGCACATGCAGATGACGTCACAATCATCACCCAACCAAAAAATATAGATAAAATAGAAAAAGAAATCAAAAAGTACTGTGCAATATCAGGCTCAAAACTGAATAATTTAAAAACAAAATTCATGGTCATTAATACTAACGAAAACAAAAATTATCATTGGATGACTCAAAGTGAATCACTAAAGATTCTAGGCATAGAATTTTATAAAAACATTAGATAAACCATGACTGAAAACTGGAAGAAAGCCACCAACACGATCCAAGTCTTTATGTTGATAAATAAAGAAAGAAAACTAAACATCATCCAGCGCTCTCAATTTATCAACATGTATGCTTTATCTAAATTATGGTATCTAGCGCAAACATTACCACTCCAAAAAATATATCAAACAAAAATTATTTCCTCTATTGGCTGGTTCTTATGGTACAAAGAGATACTAAGAATACCAAGACTTCAAACCACACTTCATTACAGGAACGGTGGCTTAAATATAATAAATATTGAAAACAAAACAGCAGCACTCTTTATTAAAAGAACCAATCTACACATATTCGGACAGGGTGATGACTTCTGTAAATCCTTTCTTCAAAATTATATAAACAGTTACAGCCTACAAAACCCGCCTTTCATAAAAAACTTCTCAAAAGATTTACAACACATAAAATATCTTACTCAAACCATGGCTTACTTACCGGCAGAAATTCAATCAACTACCAATCAGAAAGAAATATATGAACAACTGAGGCAGAATATTCCAGTCCACAAATTCCAGACTGAAAACCCTAACGTAAATTGGTCCAACATCTGGAGAAATGTGAACTCGAAAATACTCAACCAAAATCAGAGATGTATCTGGCTGAAAATAATTCACAATATTCTCTCCACAAACGAAAGGCTACACAGAACTAACAGAAGAAATGATCCTTTCTGCGATTTCTGTCCCTTTTCAGTAGATGATGTCAAACATAGACTGATAGAATGCAGGATCACAAAAAAGATGTGGAAAACAGCTATTGACCTCCTATCCATATTAACCGGAATCGACCGCAAAGTCTTCTCATTCAAATTTGTTATTTTCCCCGATTTTCACTTCTGTAACAAAGAGGTCCATAATTCAGTAATGTGGATAAGAGGCTTCTATATAGACCATATTTTCAACTTTTTCGGAGAGAATATGGACACCCGTCACTTCGTCGCAAGACTGAATGAAGAGAGAAGAAATATATCACCCAGTCAAAGAAGAAGACTATTTAACAATAGGATATAAAAAAAAAAATGAATAAAAACGGAGAGGGTGATTTGTATGTGTGTGTGTGGGTGTGAGTGTGAGCACATACAGTCACATACACACATGCAAACATGATTATTGTTTTAAGTTATTTAGGTTAGAGAAAAATAGTTTTTATATAATTTTATGTATTATATAATGGTTTAAGATAAATGTAGATAAAAATGTGGAATAACGAGTATTTTATAATAAAAAAAAAAAATCATTAATTTTGTATATTTAGAATAATTATAAGTGTTTTAATCTTATGTTATTGTGTAGTAAGATTATCTAAGAATTATAGAAAAGTAACAGATAAAGTTTAATAATTAAGATTAATGCAACACGATTGTTTTTCTATAACTGGGGCATCTATCCCACCTTTACCCTACCAACGTGAAAAATGAAATAACCCAAGATCCCTTCTCGTGACAACCTAAAAGAATGGAATTCCCATTTAGTTCCACTTAGACCAAAGAAATGACCTATGGTCTATTTCAAAGTAGAAAAAAGTAAATAGCGCTGCGAACCGAGTACGATTTACACTGGACAAATACAGTATAGCGGGAAATTTAAAATAAGTTACAACTAGGGCATGGGCGTAGCAACTGGGTTAGCAAGTGATTTTTTTTTTTTTTTAATATAAAAAAGGTTAATAAGATATTGAAATAAACAAGGCAGATAATACACTTACGTTATTTATACGACATAAATTCAGTTTAATGGGAAATTTGAAAAAGTTAAAAAAATATTCATTTTAAAAATTATGTACTTTATATAAAAAGAGAGATTTGGCTAAAAGAGTTTAAACAAAGCAATAAAACAAACAATATATCTTCAGAGCTAAAGTTTCTTATTTAAATAATTATTGTAAATAAAAATTAAAAATATATGTATATACGAAGGTCTAAAAATTATATCAATAACTTCTTCCTTGGGCACAATCAGCTGGGCTGTCTTTTGGCCTCACATTAGTCCTCTTTCTTGATCTGTTAATTATCAACTGTCAAAAAATATTTATATGTCAGATAACCTAAAAAATATATAGCTGCGTAAAAACAAATTACATGGAAAATTTTCTCCATAAAATCTACGCCAAGAATATAAATAAAAGTCTAAATATGTAAATAATAACAAAATATATGAGAAAAATTAAATAATATAAATAATATATATTTCCAATGTACGACACTGACCATCTGTCAACTTGGACTAAAAACAATATTTTTACAGTGTAACAGGGATGACGATCTAAACCAATCCGAAGCAAGGAGAAACAGCTCCTATCTTCTTACACACATTTTTCTACTTTGAAATAGACCATATATCATTGTATAGATGTTACAATTTACTAAATATCAATATGAAAAATAAAAAATATTTTGTCCTTAAGAAAATCAGTCTATATTTTTGAATAACAAAATACATTAAATTTCACCTTTAAGATTTTTTCTTTCTTTTTCTTTAACTAAAACAAAACCTATTTTATCATAGCTATTCCTTCGGTTTCTTATTATTTTGAATTACTTGTTCATTAAGTTCTCTATTACTGGTATTCAATAACTAAAACTAACTTCATTATTTGACAGTTTACATTCTTGACAAGTTTACCAATTGTTTACATAAATTTGCACGTAAACGTAAACAAAAAGTTTACGTATAAACGCCCATCCCTGCTTAAAAATACGTTTTGCTACTTAAAATTGATATAACAGAGATATATTTAAAAAAGTGTACTCACATAAAATGAAAAAAAAATCAATATACGTACTTGTTTAAAAAAGCACAACAAAATAACATTCAACAACAAATATACAATTTTCAGCTTCCGAAGTTTCTAAAAACACGAGCTAGATAAATTGTCGATCAGTAACGAACTATTACGGAAAATAACGAAGTGATTTTCAGGGTTAAATAAATAACATGAGAGGATAAATCTGACGCTCGATTGACACATGTGCGCATGCTTCAAAATGATGTTGCGCGGAGATTAAAAATATAAAATTCTGATTTATTGCAGATATATTTAAGATTATCCTTAATACCTCAATAATAAGACAAAAATAATCATCAATTTATTATTTATTTAATAGAACCGCACGTAGCTATTATGAACAATAATACAAAACAAGACAAAACAAAAAACAAAACATAAACAAAACAAAAAGGAACAAATATCACAGTATTGTCCATAATCATAAAATTATTGTTAAGCTACAAATAATTCATTCGTAAGTTATAATTTGCTTAAATAAAAACAAAGGAGATAAAATGAATGAAATTACACGTGTGTGCGTGTAACTGTTCACACAGTTAAGACAAAAAAAAGTTACTTCTGTATTTTTTCAATAATATTTTCTTACTCTTGCGTTGTCGTTTCTTTTTTTTTTAATGAACAATAACAGAAAAAAAAAAACAAAAAGGAACAAATATCACAGTACTGTCGAAAATCTTAAAGTTCTCAACTTTTTCCTGGTACTAAATAAAGAAATTTGTTTATTAATTTTTTTATTACATGGTTTAAATTTTCTCGTATCTAGTTGGCGTTTCAGTTTTTTCTTTTCTTTATTAATTTACATCAAGTTTTTAATTTTTTTTAATAGTGATTCACTTCTGTTAAAGTTTCCGTATCATTATTTTACATCAATTTTAAACAATCATCTTGTATTTCTTTCAACACTGAATTTACTTTTACATATGTATCATTTGGTGTGTTGTTATTTTTCTTTAATGTTTGTAGATGTGTCGTATTTTCATTATTGCATATTTCTCCAACTGGTTCATGAAACTTCAAAGAATCTCCGTATTTTAAATGAACAAAATGAATATGTTTACATATTGTATGTTTAATGTAATAATCAGTAGAGCCCTGCAAATCCCCGGGTATCCGCGGATTATCCGCGGATTATCCGCGGATATCCGCAACTTTACTGCGGATGCGGATAAATTATCATTTAAACCATGCGGATGCGGATCGGATGCGGATTAAATGTCATATCCGCTTATCCGCAATATCCGCGTGAACATTAAATCTTCGGTTACTTTCGGAGAAACAAGCAATTGTGTTCTGACTACGCAGTCCTCGGTTATTTTCGGTTGTCTGTATATACATGATATTTTGTAGCATTCAATCTCACTTTATGTTATTTTTATTAAGACAGTTGTCCATGATCAAGAAAAAAGTCCTAAAAATATGAAACACCTTCTAACAAGTAACTTTTCTGATTTTTTTTTTTAAATTCAATATTAAAAAAAGCAGCACGCCACTTACTCCCTACGAAAAAGAACGCTTAGGCCCCCCAAAATTGTTATCTCTCTCTAGATTTAAATAAGTTATTAGCGCATCTAGGCCTTAAAACTTTTGGGGTCCCTTAGGTTAGGTTAGTAATAAATAAGCTGGTAAATCCAAAAATTTTCAGTAGCGTTTTAGAGCAGAGATTACCTAAACAGGCGAAATATGTTAGTTCTTTCCAAACTGACAGCAAAACCTGTAGTGCGGATAGTGCGGATATTTTTGCGGATGCGGATCGGTAGCGGATTTGTTATTTACAAAAGCTGCGGATGCGGATCGGATGCGGATACAGAAAAGCTTATCCGCGCAGGGCTCTAATAATCAGGACATTCACAACTGCATGAGTGGACGCAGATGTCACAAAAATTACATATCAATATACAGCATAAAGATTTAAGTTTAGTGACTTCATAGTTCTTTTATCCAATTACTAGAAATTTATTTGATGCTGTTATTCTTATATCATATTCCAATGTTAATGCAATTCGGTGCCTTTTAATTATGTTTCCAATGTGAGAATTATTTTTTCCCTTAATATTTTTGATAATTCTGTCTGTAATTTTATCTGGAATTAAATTCACAAATGCAGAAATACCTTTATCTAAACGTTGCACTTTTCTTGCTTCTAAATAAAAATACTTTAAAGTTTTATGCATGGATTCAAGGTGAATATTAGTGTTAATTTTTAAATATTTTCTATAAGTATAAGCCCAAAGATTGGCCTTATTATAATAATTTGTAAAAAAATATTCACCAAATTTTGAAATGTCATTATCTAAAAGTAAAAAATCTATTGCTTTTGGTAACATTTCTATAAATTTTGATCCTTCAAGGGTTATTTGTAAAAACTTTACAAAGTACTTTCTTATGAACACTTTTTAAATGGACATTTAAATTATATTGTTTTGAAAATATTTAATTGCAAATTAAGCATATAACAGTCATATTCAATATATTTAAAAATGCGTGCGCTGCATATAGTAAACACATAACCTTATTTTAAAATCCTAGTTTCCCGCTACACTGGAACGCATGCGTATACGTGTCAATCGAGCGTCAGATTTATCCTCTCATCTGTTGGACTGTCTGTTAGAACGGTAAAAATTATGGCCAAACGGCTGGTTTTTTTTTTTTTTAATATAGATAAAATTCTTTTATAGACACCAATATTGGTAGTGTCGGACTCACTATACATTGGCATGGTATACCGACTAAAAAAACCTGTTTGCCACTTGATTGCGCCAAGGAATTATGCTAAAAAGGAAATAGCTGGGTCTAGAGAGTTAAAATTTGGCATGCTTATACATCTTTTTGACCCCCATATAGAAAAAGTACTAAAACTTCTAAAAAAACATATCAACCTAAAATTATAAACAAATATGTACCGTAGTCCACAGGCTTCAATCTAAACATCTGAAAATAATTAAGTAATGAACATTGACGTTAACCGGAATAGTACAAAAGGAATTTTTGATAAGATTTTTTTCGGAAAATTACGCATATTTTGTGTTTTTAGAAATAAAAATATTATTTATTATTTGTAGAAAATTATGGATAATAATCTAACCACAGATTACTACAGATGCGAAACTCCCCATTCTACTTTTCTTATCGCTTGCGCCATTTTGTTATTGGTGTTGTATAGTTACTGTCAGTTAACGCGCGCTTTTAGTTTGCTTGATTTTTATTGTTAATAAAAAGGGACAAAATTAAAGAATCAGTTGGTATTCGAGGACGAGGTGGTACTTGGTGTATGGTACCTGGATGTACTTCCAATACAAAGCAGAAATTATATAGTTTTTTTGGACTACCGAATGAACCAGAGAGGTTAGAGTATACCTACCTAGTGTTTTAGAATTTCATATAATTCTGATAATATTTTTATAGGTTTAGAACATGGTTACAAAAAGCTGGCAGAATGGATTTGCTTGATATCGATATTGGAAAACGAAAGCATGTAAACATCTGCTCTTTGCATTTTGAGAACAGAATGTTTTTAAATGATTTAAAAAATAGGCAGTCCGAACTTTGTTATTGCCAGCCAATGTTGTTTCAGGTATGGTTTCATATATTTTTGTCTTTGGGAAATAAATAAAACTTGAAATGGAAATTTTTAGAAATAACAGAAACTGATTCAAGTGAAAAGAACATCACGGATGCAGAAATAGTCACAGATGTTGTGGGAGCAAAAATTAATGTTTTAGATGTTCAATATTTTCCTCCAAGCAAACCATTAGGTAAAGTAGTTTCAAATATGAAATTTTAAATATAATTACTTAAATATAACCTCTAATACTAAGTATACATTTTTAGTGGTTTCAAGTTTGCCCGATTATCAGCAGCCATCAACATCAAGAGCATCGCTTGATTTCCATAAAAATATTTCTGAATCGGATGCTGCAGTTCAATCCAGCAGAAAATTATCATTTGATACTCCGCGAAAGAAGAAGTTAAAGCAAAAAATCAAGAACCAACGGGAACAATTGTCTAGATTGGTAACGAGATCAGAATGTGAAGAAGAGACGGTTAAAGAAGAACTTGTTTTACTTCAAAAACTGTGTTACAAATATTTTCCCAAATCATTGGCCGATGTTTTAAATGCACAGATTACGTTAATCGGAAAATCAAATAAGGGTTTTAGATACTCTGACAAATTTAAGCAATTTGCTTTAAATATATACTTTTTGGGGCCAAAAGTCTATAAATACTTACAAACGATTTTAAGTCTACCTTGTAAACGTACTTTACAGTATATAACTGTAAATTGGTGTATTAAGCCTGGATGTGACCCATTAATTTTTAATGTTATAAAATCCAAAATGCAAAATTTTACAGTCGAGGGTAGAGATTGCGTTTTGTGTATGGATCAAATATTCCTTTAAATGTAATCTTTTTTATAACATTAAACAAGATGAAATTATTGGATTTCATCAATCTGAAGGCATAAAAACATACGAACCTGCACAATTTGCATTAGTGTTAATGTTGAGGGGAATCCATTGCAAATGGAAGCAGCAAATTGGTTACATTTTTGTGTCCACTACGTGAAAAGGCAACGAATTACATTATTTAATAACCAGAGCAATTAAATCTTTACAAGAGAACTATTCTATGGTTAGAGCAGTTGTCTCCGATATAGGTTCTAATTTTTACAAATTATCTAGAGATATTGGAATTACCCCTGAAAAACCATATTTCGAATAAAATAATAATAAAATTTTCTATATATCGATCCGCCACATTTAATTAAAGCAACACGAAATAACTTTTTTAAGCACCATTATAAATACGATAATTATCTTACTGATAAAAATGACATTCAAATTTTTTATGATCGGGATAAAACTATGCCCCTTAGATTAGCCCCGAAGCTTACAGAAAAACATTTAAATCCCAACAATTTTGATAAAATGAGGGTAAAATAAGCAGTGCAAATTTTTATCTCTACAGTAGCAGCTGCTCTAACCACACACTTATCTTTTGGGGCCCGGCCACCAACTGCCGTTGGAACAATAGATTTTATTGAAAAAATGGACAAACTTTTTGACATTTTAAATTCATCTTCAAGTTCATCTTCCAAATTTTACAATAGACCATTTAAAGGTGAATCTTACCAAATAATTTTTTTCCATGAGATGTTAAATTTTTTTCAAAATGTTCTAGTTTTAACAAATACAAAAAAAAAAACATAACAAAACGAATTAAAAGTATGTGGTGTTGGCAGGTAACTATTTCAGCTATTTTGCAGTTATGCACACTTGTGGATAAAAAGATACTCTATACCCGTAGAATTAATCAAGATTGCTTAGGTGTATGGTACCTGGATGTACTTCCAATATAAAGCAGAAATTATATAGTTTTTTTGGACTACCGAATGAACCAGAGAGGTTAGAATATACCTACCTAGTGTTTTAGAATTTGGGGTTCGTATGTCTTTATACCTTCAGATTGATGAAATCCAATAATTTCATCTTGTTTAATGTTATAAAAAAGATTACATTTAAGGGATATTTCATCCATACACAAAACGCAATCTCTACCCTCGACTGTAAAATTTCGCATTTTGGATTTTATAACATTAAAAATTAATGGGTCACATCCAGGCTTAATACACAAATTTACAGTTATATTCTGTAAAGTACGTTTACAAGGTAGACTAAAAATCGTTTGTAAGTATTTATAGACTTTTGGCCCCAAAAAGTATATATTTAACGCAAATTGCTTAAATTTGTCACAGTATCTAAAACCCTTATTTGATTTTCCGATTAACTGATCTGTGCATTTAAAACATCGGCCAATGATTTGGGAAAATATTTGTAACACAGTTTTTGAAGTAAAACAAGTTCTGCTTTAAACGTCTCTTCTTCACATTCTGATCTCGTTACCAATCTAGACCCGTAACTAGGCCCGTTGGTTCTTGATTTTTTGCTTTAAGGGGGGGGGGGGTATGGTCAGAGCAGCACATTTTATACCCATTTTCAAGATTTTTTTTTAGAAAACTGTTAATAGTAACTTGATTGGGATAATACCTACAGTAAAGAACAACCTTTGAAGAGTATCCAAAAAAAAATTTTATTGAAAAATATCGAAAATTAAGCTCGTGACATGAATTTGAAATTTTCGTTCAGGACAAAGAGTTGATTTGCGGTGAGACACATAACTAATGACTGGATCATCTAAAACAAAAAAACCAAAAATATTGCGTTAGTTTATGAGTTTCTTGAGGTAACGCTGTCGAGTTTTTTCAAATATCTAGATTATTTAATTTTAGGTATAAGTTTGAAGTCAAAAAAACGAAAAAAACGGAATTTTTTTTTTCGAAATTTCTGTTTTCAGTTGTAAAAAATTCCATAAAAAAAAGCAAGAAAAAAAAATATCTCGACAGCGTTACCTAGTAAATTGCCTACAGAAATAGTGTGCAAAATTTCAGAAAGATCGGTCGAGTAGTTTTCGAGTTACATGTCTCACCGACTTGAAAAATAAACTTCCTCAAAAAACGCGTTTAAAATTTTTTTTTTTTAAAACATGTTAATTTTTCTTCATACTCACACGGAGTCATCAATTCCGGGTCCGTAAAGTGTAGGGCCATCGGCAAGGATGTCCAATGCATCTTTTTGCTGTTGTCTTCTTAAAACCCGAGCTTCTTTAGTAGCCTCTGCAGCTTTTTGATTAGCTCTGCTAATCCGAAATTTATCCTCTTCGCGTGCCCATTCATGAGAGCTCGTCCCTACGCTTATGCCCATCTCTTCCATAAACGTTAGATATGCGTAATTGCCTTCATTGAAATAACTAGCTGCTACATCAGCTGCAATTTCAACAATTGTGGAGGTTCCACTCAGTATTTTTGGACTTATTTTCCAAATAAGTTGGTTCAAGCTCTCATTATTATTTTGAGTGAAACCTCCAACACAAATATAGCACAGACAGGTGTGGATAGAGTGGGAAGACTCTACTATTACGTATATGAGAACTGCGCGCGGCTAATAATGCAGCGTTCTGAAAGGAACGCTATAACACGCGATTTGCGCGAAAATATGAATTTGAGTTATTTGTATTGTTAAGCCGATAACTTCGTTAATTTTGCTCGGATCGACCTGAAATTTTGTATGGACACTCCTGAGTCACTATACAATCGATTAAAAAAAAAACGATTTTCTGACCATACCCCCTCCTTAACTTCTTCTTTCGCGGAGTATCAAATGATAATTTTCTGCTGGTTTGAACTGCAGCATCCGATTCAGAAATATTTTTATGGAAATCAAGCGATGCTCTTGATGTTGATGGCTGCTGATAATCGGGCAAACTTGAAACCACTAAAAATGTATACGAATTTTTTTGGAATTGTTAGACAACAATGTGGAAACTCCAGAAATCCTACACCGATACAATTTCAAAGGGCTTTCAGAAAATTATTTTGTATGAACTTTTTTGGTCATTGTGAGGGTGCTAATTGTATTGACGATTTGGATGAAATTTTGCAGCATATAGGAAAAGAACAAAATAGATTAAACTCGGTTAAGCTTTCAGAAACCGGCCCCTAGTGTGAAAAGGGTATTCGCGACTATAATTACCGAAACGGCGCCACAATCGCCTTGTGAACTTTTGACACGAAAAAGGATAGTCATCTGTCAACGTATGTAAACAGTATTGGTTTATAATCAATTTTTGGTCTAATTTACGTTTTCTTGCTGTATACAGTATATTTAAATTATAACCGAGTATTAAAAAAGTGTATAAATATATGTGAATCCATTTTATGATAAAATTTGCTGCTTGTAAATGAATATTTTCAGAGGTTATATATTGTATGTTGGTGCCGGCTTATACTCACAGAGAAAATAAAATGTTATACTTTGAACTTAAAACATTTATTTGAATACTTAATATCTACACATATCTCAAGAAATTTTATAGAAAGAGAACTTGTAATTTATTCTACACAAAAAAACTGTCAAATATTTGCAAACTAACACAGTTATGGAATACTCCCATGAAATAACATGGGGTTTTAATTATATTAACAATAATTTACACAACATTAAACGATTTTCTTGCACATGTGAGACAGGGAAAATGAAAAATTCAACGTTAAAAACTTGTTTAAAATCATCTGAACAGTATAAATTCCCTTCAATTGAAACAAAATTTTAGAATCACTGATAATCTTTCAATCTAATATTCGAAGATGTTCTTCCTGTGATTGACTACCATACACACAACAAGGAGTATTTAATCTTTTTTTCTTAAATTTATCACTTTATTCGCTGTAAAAATGGAGTGAGAATGGACAGAAACAATAAAACACATGGTGAATTATACGTCAACAATGACAGTAACCTTTTTCGAAGTGTTCGCTTTTTTGCCGCTAGAGAGATACGCGTTAAGTTGAGTCGCCAATTATGCAATCTCATTGGCTCGCCACGGATAGCTACATACTGCATTGAATTTATCAGCTGAGTAATTTTGCTTCATAGGAAATGGAGACATATTTGTAAGGAATTTAAAGGTGAAATATATTTAAAACAGGTATTTGTTGTATCTGACTTAAACATAAAAAATACTTTCAACTACGACAGTTTTGAAACAGTTATTATTTCTGGAAATGGTAAAAATATGTAATTAGTTTTCACTTTCATTAATGTCCATTATGGTGATTCAGTCTGACAACTGATTCCCATTACCAGTGGATCATTTCAGTTTAGATTTAATTAGTTTTAACATACTAATAGTAGAGATGTTAAATAACATTTTAGATTTATGCATAATTTTTTTAAATGTTTAGTGACCATTCCATTAAACAAGAAGATAAATCTAGAACCACGGAGCAATATGGCTAGAATGCTAGATTTTATTAAATGAATTTATGTGAAATAATCAAACATGTAAATTACACATTGCAACTAAGTTCTGTCTGTGAAATAAGCGAAGAATTGTGTATTTGATGGAGTTCAAAATGGAAGAGACACAGCCCATGGAGGCATTGGAGGAGATTTACATTAACTGTTACACAGTAAAAACAGAAATGGAAGAAAATGATGATTATGCAGGTATTGTACCATCCATTTTGCCATCTTGATAGTACTGCAGTATAAGAGTATAAAATTCGTTCTACATAATACTTTTTTGCGTAGCACTACAGATTTTTTGCATAGTACTGATGTAAAAAGTATAATGTGAAACACAATTCTTCCTTTCAACTTTCGATGCTACACTTCAAACTACACTATTTTCAAAACTACCTCCGGTCAAATTTTTGGATGACAGTTGTATACTTCTCAGTCGTACCAACTACCAACTTTTTAGTTTTTGTTTACAACTTAACTTTTAGAAGTTTATTAAGTTGATAAGATGTTTATTTAGAACATAAAATTAAATATAAACTTAGCACAATTAAACAATATTTCTAAATTGGTTACTAGAATTGGTTCACCTGAACCTAAATTTTTTTAAGTTGGCATTGAAGAGTATCACAAAGTAATAAAAGATGGAAAGTATCGCTGTCTCTTATTTCTTTTTCCCCCCTCTATATTCTGTAGTATCAAAAGTTGAAATGACGTCAGAATTGGATAGTATTGAAAAAGTATAATGTAGAATGGACTTAAGATGTATGCATATGCTTACTGAAGCCATATTGTGCTATAACCTTAATCGTATTTTTAAAATTTGTAACAGTTTTATATGAAATTGAACAGCAAATAAAATATATCAGATGTGGGCAAACCTAGAAGTAGTATGATCTACTGTTTACTTCTTTATTCATTTTTTGTCTATATTTTCCTTTGCAGTTTATAATGGCCCCTAAATATTTAAAACGCTTTAATTGTGTAATAACTTCATTGCTCATATTAATTAAGTATTTCTAATTCCATTATTATAGAAATTGACACGTTGTTACTATCTCTGCACTTATATCTAATCAGAAAATGGTGGTCATTAAATTCAGTAATTTAAGTATTTGTTTATATGAAGATGGAACAGACATTAGCAAGTTTAAAAAAAATCTTCAGATAGTTTACTCGCAAAATGAGAGTGTGTGTATGGGTTTTCTGGAGGTTGCATGACAGTACATTTCTGTTCCAGGAATGAATATGGATGATGGAACAAGTTATGACTTGCATCCTGATGATACCGGAGACAGTGATATTATTAAAACAGAGAGTGACATTAAGACAGAGTGTGAAGTTAGTGAAGAATATGAAGCTGAGATTGAAATGAAGCTCACGCCTCTATTGGAGAATGGTCAGTAATAAGCTCAGTCTCGCTCTTAATACTGTTATTCATATTTTATTGTCACATTTCAGACGAACACCAGCAATGTTTTATTATGAATATTCTGAACAGTATATTTTTTACGTTGTAAATTTATATTTCACAGATATGAGTTTATTGCAGGAATCCGAGATAGAGTTACAGACGGGATATATCATGTTAACACCAATATTGGGAAGTTCCACTGTAAGTCTGAACCTGCAGACACCAGTGACTGTGAAGGAGACGAAGTGGAACGTGCAGCTGTCACCAACACCGGTCAGTAGAGCTAGTTTTATCATGTCTCTGTTATAAATGAATGTTTATGGTGGGACGAAATTAAGATCTTGTAGTTCTCTGTAGAACTGAAAGCATCTGATTTGATGACTATGCTGTGTTTATTGCAGGAACTAGAGACGGAGCTACAGGCGACATGTATCGCTACTACCCCCAATCAAACATAATCATCACAGAGGAGATCGACATCAAGCCTGAACCTGCAGACACCATTACATGTGAAAAAGAACATCTAGAGAGCGCAGCTTTCACAAACACCGGTCAGTACATATTATTTAATTAGTGACTGAATCACTAACATTAGATTTCAGTGGGATCAGAGTTGGGCAAATTACAATCAGACTAATGATTGAGGATTGAGATTAAAAATTTAATTTCAAGACTTGATTAATGAGTAAGGTACATCACTCATAATGCAGTTATTCACACTGGTAACTAAATTAAATATTTACTCATTATCATGATTAAATTTTTAGTTATGATTGAAACTAAAATCAGGATTGAGATTTGATTTTTTCACTCTCACTGTTCATTGGAATTTAGTGTTTATACATTGTAGACGTCTGACGCAGATTTAATTGGTGAAAAATTTGAGTGATATATTTTACTTTTATATATTTGTATTTTTTCACTAACATTAGTGACAGTGATACTCGTGAAAGTTTTAATGCATCGACTCTTTTAATATCTGAAGCATCAGGAGCTTCAAACTCTTCTCAGTAAGCCGATGTTGGTAAGAGAAGAAAAGTTTTATTTAAATCGAAAACGGTAGATGATGATACTTTTTTCAAAATTCAATATATTTCAATATTTAGCCACATGCAAGAATATTTTAAATTATATATTAACTTTATTCCAACAACCGTATTTTGTCTCATTCATCAATGAAAATTTGTTTGCAGCTAAAGGAACATCCAGTGAATCCGATGAGAACAGTGTGTCTTTGACCTTTAACAAGTACAAACAATCTACAACAACAAAGTCATCACACCTGATTGGACACAAATCTATAAATTCCAAAGAGAAATTATTGTGTGATAAAGCATTTTCACGGTCAACAAGTTTCAATAATCACAAAAGAATGCATTCTTGGGAGAAACCCTATAAATGCCATCAGTGTGATAGAGCATTTGCAACGTCGTCAAATCTCAGTGTTCACAAGCGAGTACATTCTGGAGAGAGACCGTTCAAATGTGATCTGTGTGATAAAGCATTTTCACGATTCTCAATACTCAGTAATCACAAACGAATACATTCTGGAAAGAAACCTTTCAAATGTGATCAGTGTGACAAAGCATTTGCAGCGTCGGCCAATCTCAGTGTTCACAAGCGAGTACATTCTGGAGAGAGACCGTTCAAATGTGATCTGTGTGATAAAGCATTTTCACAATCCTCAAATCTCATTAATCACAAACGAATACATTCTGGAGAGAAGCCCTTCAAATGTGATCAGTGTGAAAAAGCATTTTCAAATTCATCATATCTCGTTATTCACAACCGAATACATTCTGGAGAGAAACCCTTCAAATGCGAGCAGTGTGATGAAGCATGTATATCGTCTGCACATCTCAATGGACACAAACGAACACATTTTGGAGAGAAACCTTTCAAATGTGATGAGTGTGATAAAGCATTTTCACAATCTTCAACACTCGTTAGTCACAAACGAATACATTCTGGAGAGAAACCTTTCAAATGTGATCTGTGTGAAAAAGCATTTTCACAATCATCACATCTCGTTATTCACAAGCGAATTCATTCTGGGGAGAAACCCTACAAATGCGATCAGTGTGATAGAACATATGCATCGCAATCATATCTCAGTAAACACAAACGAACACATTCTGGATAGAAACCTTTTAAATGTAATGAGTGTGACAAAGCATTTTCAGTGTCGTAAAATCTCATTGATCATAAACGAGTTCATTCTGGAGAGACATCTTTCAACTGAGATCAGTGTTATAGAGTGTTTTCAATGTTATCACATCTAAATATACACAAGAAATTACGAGGGCAGTTCAAATATGATCGAGACAAACGCTGTAGATGGCTGTATGATAGCTGGGTCCCTTACGATCAGTGTGGCAATAGTTTTCGTCGCGAACGCATGTTTAACGCGCGTGCTACAACCATGAGTGAATGTCAAGTGCCGACCGCTGTTGCGTAACTTATTGTCATTCGTTTTTTAGGGTGGGAAGGCGTTAAAAACACGGAAATTTTTCTGCGTTTGCGGTTCGGTAGTAAGTGCCTGAGTAGGGCTGCTGTGTTTAAATGGGCCGAAGCGTTCAAGGATGGCCGCGAAACCGTCGAAAATGAGCCGCATGATCGTCGACCGCGAACCAACATCACACCACACAACGTTCGCCGCGTAGAACAACTCATTTTGGAGGACCGTAGGATGAATGTTCGAGACATTTCGGCTGAACTCGGCATCAGTGTTTGTAGTGTAGAATCTATCATCCACGAATACCTTCAATATCGCAAAATAACGGCGTGATGGGTTCCCAAACTTCGAGCAAAAATTCACACGGTTGGAAGTTTGTCGCCGCTTGCTGACGCGATACGAGGCGGAAGGGGACGGTTTTTTGACGCGAATCTTCACTACAGACGAGACATGGGTACACCATTACACTCACGAAAGCAAGGTGTCGTCTAAAGAGTGGAGGAAGAAGGAGGAAGGGGCGCCGGTTAAAGCGAAGACAACCAGGTCCGCGGGTAAGGTTTTACTGTGTTCCGGGACCGGCGGGGCGTGCTGTACGTCGATTTCTTGCGCAGACAACGTTCCATAAATGCTGCATACTACTCTAATCTTCTGAAAACACACGTGAAACCTGCTTATCGCTCGAAACGGAGGAGCATTCCAGCGCGAAGTGCGATTCTTCTCCAGGATAACGCGCGCCCTCATACTGCGCGTCTCACGCTGGATACAATATCGGAATTGGGGTGGGAGGTACTAGAACACCCCCCCTACAATCCGGATTTATCACCCTGCGATTACCACATGTTTGGACCACTGAAAGAAGCCCTTGGAGATCAAAGATTCAACACCGACGACGAGGTAGAGGAGTTCGTGCGCACATGGCTGTCCGAGTTGCCCAAGGAATTTTTCTATACCGGCATCAAAAAGCTTCCGGAGAGGTGGAACAAATGTGTAACTTGTGAGGGAAAGTACCTAGAAAAACTGTAAATTTTTGTAAATGTTTTCGATAATAAATAAACGTGTCAGAGCATTTGTCTCGATCATATTTGAACTGCCTTCGTACATTCTGGAGAGATCCAACGGAGTGGCCGAGCGCATTGAGTCGTACAGTTTGGACTGGTGAAAACAGTCTGGATTGTGCGGCGGTAGTTCGATTCTCCGTTGGTGATATTATTCGGGCGAGAATAATATGTTTACATTACTCTCATTTCACAATCATTCACCCCTCATCCTGCCTACTGACTGCTGCCCGCGGACAGTACGATCCCAACACGCCTTCTTTGGCCTCAGATTCGGTAAAACGGGAGGCTGAGTCTGGTCAGCTCAGTCAATCGGCTGGTGTCACGGTTCATGAATAGAGTGGCTCCACTACTGGATCGTGGATGCTGGGGTAATGCCGTGCCACTAGACAAGTATTCGGGGGTCTGTGGGAGCGGCTGCAGCTCGCAAGGTTCCAGAGTTGGCTACTCTTGGTTCTCGAGCGGGTCTAGCAGCCGGTGACTACTTCCCCCGATGCTATATCATCCTGACATGCCTAGCGCAATGAGCCGGTTTGCGGCCAACGTCCCCTGTGTGGGGCTCCCTGGTGGTTGGGCATGGTAGGGTGATGAAACTTAATATACGGGTATGGCGACTACCCGGAGGGATAATTTTTCTTTAAATTTCGCCAAAGTTGAGAGTAAACTCCGTAAAAAATCAAACAAGAAACCTCGTCGTGATGCTCAGTCATCCGATGAGGGATGTGTTAGGACAGCTGCCAAAAAGGTAGAAGGTAAAAGGATTGTTGAGTTTTGTGTGCCAGTCCACGGTTTCTCGTCGTAAAGGTACAAGAAGAGGGTAAGTCTTTCAATGAGATGGCCCTCTTCTTTGTTGCCCGAACGTTGAGAAATACGTGCTCTACTGGTATGATGTCGATGCGTAAGTTGTCGGACGGTACCCTGCTTATCGAAGCAGAAACAGAGGCGTCGTCAACTTTACAGAAATGTGTTAAGTTTGATGAGTTTGGCATTTCAGTTCAGCCACACAAGGCACTGAATACTTCTAAAGGCGTCGTAACGAAGCGTGACCTTGCATATGTTGCGGAGGAAGAGTTCGTGCAGGAAATGGCATCACAAGGTGTCATTGAATGCAGGAAGCTCAAACCCCAGACCGGCAAGCCTTCGATCTCCATGGTCATGTCCTTCGCTGGTACTAGGTGTCCAACATCGGTAAGGGTGGGGTATAACGTTTGTAACGTTCGTCCCTATTACCCCAATCCGATGCGATGCTATAAGTGCCAGCGTTACGGTCACACCTCATTTCGTTGTGGCAAACAGTCCATCTGTGCCAACTGCGGACAGGACCAACATGAAGTTGATACCTGTCCAAACGCGGCACACTGCGTGAACTGTAAAGGTGCTCATGCATCTACATCACGCCATTGCCCAACGTACTTGGAGGAGAAGGCAATACAGGTCATCAAAACGCAGGACAAGATACCGTATTTCGACGCCAAGAGGAAATACAAATAGAGCGCGCCGGTTACCTTTGCGAAATCTTTCACGCAAGTAGCTGCAAAGCGAACTACAAGTGTCCAAACTCAGACAGAGATAGTGCCTCGTCCGACAACTGCAGCACCAGTTACAGTTGCAACGAATACTGCTAGAGAAAAGGTAGTATTGGTCCCAGAGACCAAAATTCAGACCCCACAACCTGGGGGATCGGGCCTGAATAAATCCCCCTCCCCTAAGGGAGAACGCACTCAACCTCAATTCTCCCCACCACCTAAGGAGAAGACCCCACAGTCTTCTCCACAAACTAGAAGCGATCAGAGTATGGTCGCTTCTACAAAGCCCTCATCAGTCACTCCTGAAAAGTAGATTGATAAGGGACCCGTTGGTTCTCACTGGATACCAGTGAGAACAAAGCAATCAAAAAAGAAGTCCAGTGTGTCCATCAAAACACCTGGACTACCAAATGAAAGTGTAGCCGAGAAAATGGCTGTAGACCCAAAACCTTAAAGTAAACCAAAAATCATTAGGTTGCGGGGTAACTCCCCTAAACAGAAATGAACGGCCCACTACTCCAGTGGAACTGTAACGTTGTATATCAACGCTACGAAGAACTGCGACTTTTAATATCAGATTTTGCGCCTTCGTGTGTTTGTCTACAGGAAACAAATTTCAAGGAAACCGGCACATTCTCTCCGCGAGGGTACTCCGTATTTCGTACGGATTTCCTTACTGGGGCAAGAGCATGTGACGGCGTGGCAATTCTCGTTAGAGACACATTGTACCACGATCCTGTAGACATTGACACTGAGTTGCAGGTCGTAGCAGTTCGTGTTGCACTTCCCGTCCAGGTGACGATTTGTTCTATCTACCTTCCCCCTGGTGTTCGAACTGACATCCGAGATGTCGTGAATATCATCGATCAACTCCCACCACCCTTCATACTGTTAGGCGATTTTAACGCCTACAATGTGTGTTGGGGATTGGTGCGGAACGATCGACGGGGACGTCACCTGGAGAATATGCTGAACGATTTGAATCTGAGCTTTTTGAACGACGGCAGACCCACGCACTTCTGTGCAGCAACGGGTACATTCAGTGCTATAGATCTTAGCGTCGTTTCAGGAGCTATCGCTCCGTTGTTTAAATGGGACGTGCATCACGACCTGTGTGGTAGTGATCACTTTCCAATCCTCTTAAGGCCTCTGTTCAATACTGTTACCGAATCCCGCTGGCCACAGTGGGTTCTTCGGAAAGCAGATTGGACCAAGTTCGCAGAAACATTCTCTCACGAGGATATTCCGAACTTGAGCGTAGACGAGGAGGTGAATCATTTCACGGACTCCATCACAAGCGCGGCTAAAAACAGCATACCGCTGTCATCCACTCAGCCCCGTCGAGTTCCCGTTCCGTGGTGGAACGAGGAATGTGACTTGGCGCTACGTGAAATGAGACACCTCTTCAATACATTCCGTCGTCTTCCAACAGAGGAAAACATTATAGCCTTCCAACGAGCGAAAGCTCGTGCTAAGAGGATTGTGAAAGAAAGCAAGCGCGAATCATGGCACAAATACGTATCCACCGTTACAGTTGCCACTCCAGTGGCCAAAGTTTGGGAGAAGGTCCGGAAAATATCCGGCCTAAATACAGCTACAACCATTGCTGGCTTATCGGTAAATGGTAACGTAGTTACCTCAGCGGTCGAAATTGCTAACACTTTGGCATCTAACTTTGCGTTCAATTCTAGCTCTGAACACTATCCACTAGAGTTTCTAACTCGTAAAGCAGGCCTTGAATCTATATCTCTAAATTTCTTTTCTAGGAATGACGAGGTATACAACCTGCTTTTCTCTCGTGAAGAGCTAGATAGCGCGATGTCAAAGTGTAAGGATAGCTCTCCTGGTCCAGATGCGATACATTATCGTATGATCCGAAATCTTCCGGAATCATCTAAGTCTAGGCTTTTGAGTGTCTATAATAGGATATGGACTGAGGAATCTCATATAATTCCTATCCCCAAAGTCGGGAAAGATAAACACTTGCCCTCTAGCTATAGACCTATATCACTGACCAGTTGTCTCTGCAAACTCTTGGAGCGTATGATCAGCAAGCGCCTGATTTGGTTTTTAGAATCAAACGACTTGCTGGCTAACACACAGTGCGGCTTTCGTCGTCACCGCTCAACAGCCGATCATCTGGTCAGACTAGAGACAGCTATCAGGAATGCTTTCGTTGAAAACAAACACCTGGGAGTTGTGTTTTTCGATATTGAGAAAGCCTATGGCACTGCATGGTTTTATGGTATTCTCCGTACTCTGCATTCCTGGGGTCTCTGGGGACGCTTGATGTTCTTTATAAAAGACTTCATGTCGAACCGGCGCTTCAGGGTGCGGATCAGAAATACCCTGTCACAAATGTTCGCACTGGACAATGGGGTCCCACAGGGCTCCATAATGAGCGTTACGCTATTTTTGATTGCCATTAACGGTGCAGCTTCATGTATTCGGTTACCTGTACAGAGTTCGATATTTGTCGATGACATTGGTATCTTTGTCGCCGGACAAAACACTAGTACAATCGAACGTCAGCTTCAGCTGACTATCAATCGTCTCAATACATGTGTAACCGAAAATGGCTTTAAATTCTCGACCAGCAAAACTGTATGTGTCCATTTTAGTAGGAAAAGGGGTGTACATCCCAATCCTGCACTCACACTAAATGGAGCACAATTACCCTTTACAGATACTGCCAGATTTCTGGGTCTCGTGTTTGACACTCGTCTTACTTGGCGGGCGCATTTTTTGTCCGTCAAGAAAAAATGCCAAAAGTCGCTCAATTTGTTGCGGGTCCTCAGTCATAAGACATGGGGTGCAGACTGCACTGTCATGTTGCGTTTATATCGTTCTCTAGTGCGCTCTAAGCTGGACTATGGATGTCTAGCTTATGGGTCAGCTAAACACCAAGAGATAAAAATTCTTGACACTGTACATCACACTGGGATTAGATTGGCCACAGGTGCATTTCGCACCAGCCCAATACCAAGCCTGCTGTGTGAATCAGGCGAACCGTCACTGTACAATCGTCGTAAATTCTATCCCTGCGGTATATGGCTGCACTCAGTGCTAAGCCAGATCATCCCGCGTATCATTCGACATTTTGAGTGACATTGATTTTAATATGCTCGAAATGGCAAGTTTCGTTTTGTGTGCTGTTCCACCATGGACGCTACCGCGTACACTTGCGAACCTCACATTAACTAGGTTTGATAAAGATACTTCGTTGCCTATCGAATACCAACATGTGTTACAAAGAACACTGGTCCCTAGGTTCGAGAATACTGTCATTTTTATTGACGGATCAAAATCCGGAAGCAGGGTTGGGTGTGCGTTCGTTGTTTTGAATCCAAGCCAACAGTTTCAGTACCGTCTGCACTCCATAACGAGTGTGTACACTGCTGAGCTGTACGCTATTTTCAAGGCCCTGTGTTTTGTTTTGTCAGAGCAAAGTCGGTCAAGTGTTATCTTGACAGACTCGCTGAGCGCTCTGAAAATATCCAAGATCCAGACCCAGTGCATCCTCTTGTACCAAAGATCCGGTTGCTACTCCACAATCTGAATGCTCAGAATATGAGAGTAGAGCTTTTTTGGATACCTGGACATGTTGGTATTAAAGGCAACGAAGCGGCTGATGTCGCTGCAATAGCCGCCTCTCATAGACCTATGATTGATGTGTTTCATTTTTCCAGATGACGCAAAGATTCATCTGAAACACCCTGTTTTAGCCAGGTGGCAGCAAGAGTGGAGCTGCAAACAGAACGTTAAGTTGCGACAGATTAAGTTGCGACGGCTTGCAACAGAACGTTAAGTTGCCACAATCAGAATGTGAGGGTAGAGCTGTTTTGGATACCGGGACATGTTGGTATTAAAGGCAACGAAGCGGCAGATGCAGCTGCAAAAGCCGCCTCCCACAGACCTACGATTGATGTGAGTTTAATTTTTCCAGATGACGCAAAGAGTCATCTGAAACATCTGGCAACATGAGTGGAGCCGCACACAGAACATGAAGTTGCGACAGATTAAGGGAGACATTCAATTATGGGGTTCTTCCTGCAGGATTAACCGCAGGGAGGAAACCGCCATCACACGCTTCCGTATAGGCCACTGTTTGTGAACCCATGGACTCCTCTTCGAGGTGAAGAGTCCCCGATCTGTGAGACGTGTAACACAGATTTGTCTGTGTTACACATTTTAACTGAATGTGTACAGTTCGAGGATGTCAGGGAGAGGTTAGGCCTGTGCTATGACCTGTCAGTTGCTTTAGGTGACGACAGAATACTCATGGACAGGCTGATACTCTTCCTGAGAGAATCGAACTTACTGTTTTATGTGTGAAGTCTTGCACCTTATTTTAATGTGTTCTATTTCCAAACTGTGATATTCGATGGTAATTGACCTCTTTACAGCCTCTTACCATCACCCTGAGTCCGTTTAAATTTTCGAACAAACTTTTTATATTATTTATTTGTGTTTGTCAATACAATATTTCTTTCATTGAGTATGCGTATTTTTAATGATTTTATTTATTTATTTGGTGTCCAATTTATTGTTTTTAATACATAGTCTAGTAATTTAGATGGGCTGCGTTAGGCGCAAATAGCCTTTGTTGCTGCGCGCCAAAAATTGTAACTAACTAACTCACCCCTCATCCAGGTGTAGGAGCTCTCCCCCTGGCATCGGCGATTAGCCTCGTTGCAGAAATAGGCCGATGTAAAATAAATAAATAAACATTGTGGAGAGAAACCATTCAAATGTGATCAGTGTGGTAAAGTATGTTCACAGTTAAAAAACCTCATTACCCACAAACGAATACATTCTGGAGAAAAACCATTCAAATGTGATTAACGCGATAAGGCATTTTTAGTCATAAAATCTCATCACTGAAAAACGAATACATTCTGGACAGAAACACTTTCAATGTGATCAGCGTGATAAAGTATTTACATTGAAATCACACCATATTAGACGCAAACGAATACATTCAGGAGAGAGGCCATTCTAATGTAATGCAATAAAGCATTTCTATACTCATCAAATCATCAGACAGAAACAATTACATATAATCTGATGAGAAACCATGAGAAAATATGAACTGTGTAATAAATGTATAATATTTCTTAGTAAGTCAAGTACTATGAATTAGGTACGATTAGAAATTGATTTTTTTTTTATTTTTGTTATGTTTCGAGCTACAGTTAACTCAAGAGAAGTGGAAATTTTATACTTGATGATAAAATTAGTAACAATCTATGCTACCAAATTTGCACCAAATTTTTAGGTATCTATAGGATCATTTATATAATAGTATATATATATGTTAGCATCTAGCCTTCCACGAAGCCCTGTTACGTCACCATAAAATGTTATCAAGATGCAATCCGTAATCTGGACCCACTAATGATAACGACTCATTAACGATAATGATGACGGCTCATTACACTAATTGGTTTTTATAAAACACACGTAGAATTTGATAGAGAGATCATATGTTTTTTTACGTTGTAAGAGTGAATACTTAGAATAAAATAGTCTGTGAACAAGTTGAGTTTTATTTAAACAATAGATCCCTTATTTGTTTACATCAGAAGTGGGACGTTTCTGCTAGTGAATGGGATTCATGCACGTCTTAATAATATTTTGTTATTTTATTGGGATCTTGCTTTGTTGCATTTTTACAGTGTTTTGTTTAAATTATGAATTTGATGAAAGTGACAAATAGTGATGTGACAAATTATTACCTGTCTGCGTTGTTTCGGATATTATTGAATTTAAGTTTGTGTGCTTGAACAGTTACAAAAGTTAATCATGCAATTTTGTTCATGAAAAACTTATTTAATCAATTTGCGAAGGCGAACGTTCGAAAACGTTTCTGGTTGTGAATGGGAAAAATGGAACAAGTGGGAATGAAAATATTGTTTGTCTAAGATAGTAGTTTGAAAGTGAAAAACGCAAGTGATACGTTTCAATTATTGCAAATAATAAGTGATTATGGTGGAACACATTGGTGGAACTTCCACCGTGGAAGAAAAACGAAACGTTTGAAAACGTTTTCCGACGTTTTCAGATGAAACACTTTTGCAGGCTATAATTTTTCAGGTATTATTCGTGCTTTCAAACTAGTTACGTCTGGTAAAACTATTTCCTAATAGAATTTATACTTAGCGATTGACAACAGACTGAGGTGCATTTAAGACGAAGTAGCAAATGTATTGAAGAAAATTATCAAAATGGACAAGCGTTGTTTTATTTAGGGACAGACAACTTACATGCAGGAAAATCTAGATGATGAATAAAATGGTTCCAGTAATGAAGTAGAAATACAAAAAAATTGTCAGAAGGAACGAGCGGTGTTCTGTTTATGGACAAATTGTATGAAGGTAATGGTTAGAACATGGTAAAGTGGTAAAATGGTAAGAGAAGTTTTATTAGTTTGATTATGTAGCACGTAATAGTCAATGCTTACTGAAAAACAACGAACGAGGCGAACGATAAAAAGTCATGAGAATTGAAATTTTATAATTGAAATTAGGGATAAGTTAAAATTATTTAAAATTAAGAGTAATGCGTTTTCAGTTTAAAGATCTAAGTTCTGATGATTGAGTTCAAACTTTGATAAGAATTAGAAATTTGCATTCAGGATGACAAACGGCAGATCACTGATATTAGAAATGCAAAATACGACAGTTACCTTTTATGTTTTTACATGCGACCAATAGATGGCAAGATTGAATTCTGTCATTGCTATATTCGTAAAATTTGACATTTGTTATTGTGAAATCGGTAGCAGCTTATAAATTGACCGAGTAGTTTGTTGACAGTGATGCGTAGAAGTTGAAATGTTCTAGCATGAATTTGGATAAAGTACGTTAGTAATAGTAAGGGCTGAACTACACTACAAGATGCAAATAAATTTTCCGATAGCATTGCAAGGCTAAAATAAAGGATAAATGAAAGATGGTACGGAAATTTGGCACCAAATAATAAGAGAATAATGAGGTATGCTATTTCTAATTCATTCTTGGTAATTTAGAAATTTTGCATAAAGACTTAACAAGGTTATTCAAAGAGTGTTATTATAATTGTGAGTATGCTAAAAAGAAAAGATTTTGAAATTTCAGAGAACTAGCTTTTACAGAGTTGCAAATTAATAAAATAATGTTTTAAATCTAATTAATGTAAAATTTTTAGTTCTTCCAGGTTCAATAATACGGGAGTACCAAGTTGAGTCTGTAACTGATGTGGTGGTTGTGGATACACAGACAAATATAGGCAGGCGAAAGGTGTCGAAAGTGTCTCATAAGGCGTCAAATATGCCTTGGCCTTAAGTTTGTACTAATTATACACATTTGATGAAAATGCCAATATAAAGAGAGAGAGAGAGAGAATTTAAAATTAATGCACATTGCTTGCGCAGATCTTTTGATACAGTTATTGCAGGTTTTAGTGCCAGGAGATAAATTAAATAAATTTGTTCTTCATTCCTTGGAGAACTCCAACAAGGACTAAAATAGTGGGAACCGTAGCATTCTACTTAATTTTACTTGTTTTGACAATGCGCTTGATAACAGATAAAGTCGCAGTTTACCTGAACTAGAAAATGAAATGATCTGAAGAGAAATAAAAAAAAAATGTCAGTATGGTCGAGCGGTATATAGAAAATTCAGTTGGTCTTGAAATCACAATACAAAAAAAAAAAAAAACACTGGTATGACACCTCTGCAACTGCTCTTGAGAGTAGATAATTCCAGCCCAGATAATAAAGGCTTGAATCAAATCAAGCCCTTTTGCGCGATTTAACACCATTACGGAATCGACAACTTGATCGCGAAAGAGTTGAGAGAACAATGAGAGATAATCGTGGATTTGAAAACGCTAACCGAAAAAGGCGAGATACTTTACAGTTTTCGTTGGGAGATTTTGTGCTGATACATAGGGATTTCAAATTGCACATTAGTAAAAACAGATTACGAGTTTTTGGGTCCCTATGAAGTACTTAAATGCTTAGATAAAGGTCGATACGAGTTGATGAAAGTTGGTACGAAGATCATCAGTAAGGCAGCAAAGGAACTATTAAGACGGTGGCCTGCCAGTTGGGTGGTGAGCTGTGATATGAAATACCTCATCGAAATGTTGGAATCTGATAGGTCAGGTAACTTTCAATACTAAGTATTAGTTGATCAGTTGTATTTTGTATTTTTAGGGTGGTTGGATTACCACTGGCAGATTAGTCAGTTTCTGGGATAATAAAGTAGAAACTGGTCTAATAGTTGATCTCTTTGGAGGAGATTTCTCAACATTAATCGTTTCGTTTTTTAGAACAACAGCCCTCAGACTTTTTACAGCATTCGAGTTCTGCAGACTATGTTCCTGGAAAAGACTAGGAGATGACATCGAGCAACGCTCCGACATCAGACAAAAGGTGAAGTTTTACGGTTGTGCCGATTCCGACGGCTGTGTCCAAGCGACGCTTCGAAAGCGGAAGCTATCCGTTATGAAATTGGAGAAAAAGTAGTAGTAGAAGACATACAATTAACCGGTAGCGGCAAGTTGGGGGCCAAGATTCTAGGGCCTTATGAAGTTTTCAGTGTAAGGGCGAACGATCGCTATTTATGAAGCGCTTAAACCGCACGAAGGTAACTGATTATGTTGAGAATAACTAGAATGGTAAGAGACATTTTATTGCTTTCATAAAATGATAAGGCACTGAGTATGAAGCAGCGACAGTCACTGAGCTTGTTGAGTACCGCAAGACAAACTGGTTTTTGCTTTGTGAAGGCACAGAGTATAAATAAGCGACAGTCACTGAGTTTGTTGGGTACTGTAGACAATCTGTAATGATATAAATGGATAGTTGAGTTAAGAATTGATAGCTTGTCGAGTACCGCAAGACACACTGGTCGTGTTGAGGGCAGTTGAACGATCAGGGACCGTCTCTGCTAGTTAAGAGCAGTAGAACGGTCAGGGATCGTCTCTGCCAGTTGAACGATAAGGGACCGGCTCTGCCAGTTGAGAGCAGTTGAACGGTCAGGTATCGTCTATGTAGGTTAAGACCATGGTCTATATGTAGATTGAATGAGGGCCCTCGAATGTGGTGTGGATCTTAAATGGTCAATGGTGTGGATCTTAAATGATCAGGGATCTTAAATGGTCAGGGACCTTTAAGGTCAATGATATTGGACCTTAAATCTTTTCTTTTACTTAAATCTTTTTGAAGACTGTTTCAGACTATTCTAAGGCCTACATGATCATCCCCTGATGACATCTACCACATCATCATTTACCAGATATTCGTCTACAGAAAGGACGTGAGGACACGCCAGTAGCAGGACGGCCGTGTTAGCATCTAGCCTTCCACGAAGCCCTGTTACGTCACCATAAAATGTTATCAAGATGCAATCTGTAATCTGGACCCACTAATGATAACGACTCATTAACGATAATGATGACGGCTCATTACACTAATTGGTTTTTATAAAACACACGTAGAATTTGATAGAGAGATCAGATGTTTTCTTACGTTGTAAGAGTGAATACTTAGAATAAAATAGTCTGTGAACAAGTTGAGTTTTATTTAAACAATAGATCCCTTATTTGTTTACATATATATATATATATATATATATATATATATATAAATTGTGTAATGACTTTATAATAGATATCAGATGTTATGTACTGTTTTCGCTGACACGTATTCACTTAAAACTAATTCTTACGGCTATCCCACCTTCACATATTTAAAACTATTTAAACTCAAAAAGGATACAGATATTAATTATATTTGAACCAACTGACTAGGAAGTCCTGATAATCTACTTAAAGGTAGCATTCTCGCTATGGGAACATTTATTAACCTCTGAATTCTCTATTTATGTCAACAATTTTTAGGTTATGTCGTATTTGACACATGGAAATAACCACATTTTATACAGTTTGGAGTATAAATACTTCGTTAGAACCTGAAAATTAGAGACGATTAGCGTGCATTACGTATAATAAAGAACATATTTACTACTTGTAAAATAAATGATGTTTACATTAGTATTTTGCAAGTGCCGATAAGACAGAACGTTGTTTTTATGGTAACCCGCTCAGCATGTGTCACGCGCGCACATACATTTGGTGTAAGGGGTGGTGGAGGAAAGGGCATAAATTGACTGCGAAATGCCATTTTAAGGCTCTCTTCCAATGTCCTAGTTCAAGTGTAGGCGTTTTGCTAGAGGGAGAACCCTCCGTAGCACGTTCCAAATTTATCCGCAAGTTTTGTTGAAAGTATTTGAAGTATATAATACTGTTTATTTGTGGGTTCGCTATGCGAAGAGGGCACGTGATGCGTAGGTTTTGGAGGTCCAAGACGCGACAGAGGTCTGAAAAAGGGGTTGTTCTCGTCTAGGCTGCATTTGAATTACAGTATTAGTCACTAAAACACCAAGGTATGTTTCTATTATACAGTATTACCCGCTATTCAGTTTGCACAGATCCAGAGTTCTAATTTAGGGTATTTTTTGTACTTTGTAAAGATAGTGGTAGCATGTGGGAGGCCGGAATTGAGCCGAGCGTTCTCGAGGAAGTATTCTGCGTTCGAGACGAGGGACGAAATAATATCCTTCACGTGTAAAGGGATGGAGAGCCGTTTTTTGGAGCAAATAATGGAAGGATCTTGTACAAAAATTATTGTATCGTTTGGAATCTGTTTCTACAGGGTGTTACGAGTTTTGGTTGTGTTTCAGCTAAGTATATTTTGGAAATGTTTGAAGTTTTGTAACGGAAGCAATCCTGCTTCATTAACGTATTGGAATTCCCGTTTGGGGATGTTTTTGTAATTCCTTAAGGTTAATGGCGTAGGACTGTGTCTGGTACACCCTTATAATTTATGGCCATGGTTATTAAGTGTGTGTTATTTGAGATGTGAATATTAACTGAAATACATTGAGGTTCCTCAAGTTTTGTTTAATCTTGAGATGTTTTTGGAATTTATTGAGATGCAGACACCTGGTGTCGTTTCGTTTTGAGTAACGCTTGTTGCGTGAGCGGTTTGGTTGTGTCGCCACCGTAGTTTTGAGGTACAATAATTTTGTTCATGAGTCGCTCATCGTAAATTCTTGCCGCGTAAATTTAAATTCAGTCTTGTTTTTTTTTTGTGTTATAAGAAAAGAGAGTTATGTTATTAAAAATTTCAATCGAATTTTGTTGAGCAGTGGCTCCCGATTTTCTAAACTTCTTCCAGATTTTTCTAAGCAGTATTACCTCAAGGAATACTGTTACCACTTCATCGTAGACAGTCACTGTGGTATATTTCCGTGCAGAAGTTCACGTAGCCCTAGGGCTGTTGTAACGAGAGTAATCCGATCACACGTTAATTGGTATTTATAGAGCTATTACCGGACTGATGCCACTGGCAGCGGCATGTCTTGCGGTACTCAACAAGCTTTCAATTCTCAACTCATTATCTATTATATTTCTCAGTTTATTTTGCCATTCCGATCCCAGTGATCTGTCGTTTGCCTTTTCCAATAAACGTTCAACTTTAAAACTCAAATCTCGAAACTCAGATCTTAATTATCAAATCTCAAATATCATAACTCAGATATTAAATCACAAATATCAAAAACAAAATCTCAAATATAATTTTTACACATTATGGCTAACACGTGCCATATAATTTAACCAAAACAATAAAATGCCTCTTACCATTTTAGTCATCATCAATCTAACCAGTTACCTTCGTAAATTGTGTTTCTTAATAACAAAGCAACGCTCGTTCATCCTGACAATTTTTAGGGATCTTTGTTAAGATTCTGCATTTTTCAAACAAATGTCACATTTCATATTTATTCCAATAAGTGTCATTTCCTTAGAAACCACTTGAAATAATTTTTGACAAAATAACTTGAAATTTGCCAATTTATTATCTAGCTCATAATTCATACTACCTTTATATGATTCTCAATCGTCACCTTTAACTGAAAACTTTACATTAGCCTTTGCAATATTATACGACAATTTCTTTGCACCAATATAATGGTTGCATTAAAAAAAATATTTTTAATATAGCACTTATTTTATATTTCTTGTGGGTGATAGGCCAATCGCACTTCTGATATTAATAAAAAAGGTATTTTATGAATAATAAGACATGATTTTATTGATCAACTAATACGTCTCACATATCATATGATATATTTTATACTATTCTATTTACATAAAAACAATATGCCTTAGCAACGACATAGCACCCCACGATCGTTAATAAGGATAAATGTTGCATAATTATATTTTCGCTAAAAAAAAAAACGTAAAATCAAGTTCACTTGATTTTAAACTACTGACACGTAAACAGTTATTTACGTTTTTTTTTTTTTTTATGAGTTTGACAAACAATAGTGATTTTTTATATTTTTTAATTTTATTTTATTTTTATACTAAGTTTTTATTACAACAACCACCGTATTTTATAATGTACGTACATTACATCAGCCACTGATGATTAACTGCATATCACAGGCTGAAGATGCATAAAACTAATATATATGCGAAACGTCCCAATGAATTAAACTAATTTATTATTTTTCCTACCTAATTGACGATTAAAGAAGAAACACAATTATTATATATATATATATATATATATATATATATATATATATCTAAAAGCCTTCTACCATAGTATGGTGTAGGCTGTATTTCTTTGTTTTCTCTTTCTTTTCTATATTATGGCAGTACGGGTTCATGTACGAATTTTGCCCAGTCTTTTTTGTTTCTTGTCATTCTTTTAGCTTCTATAATCGTTTTTCCTCTTTTCTCTATTATCCCTTTTACTGTTCTGTCCCATGTATTTCTTGGTCTTCCTATTCTTTGCTTCCTGTACGTTCTGGTCTCCCAGATCTGCTTCACTTGTCTTGTGTCTTGCAGTCTTTGCATGTGTCCCCACCAGGCCAGTTGTCTGTTTTCTATGAACTGTTCAATCGGTTCTATATCGAGTTCTTTTCTTATATCTGTATTTCTGATTTTATCCATCTTAGTCACACCCTTTACTCTTCTTAAATACTTCATCTCCAAAGCTTGTATTTGACTCTTTTCTCTTCTTGAAAGCGTCCAGGTCTCACAGCCAAAAGTCAGTACCGGTCTGTATATAGCTTTGAATACGTTTATTTTTGTGGTTCTTGTTATTTCTTTCCTATTGATTCTGTGTATTCTTTATGTCAAAGTAAAGTTTTGTTGTCTTCTCTATTCTTGTATTTATCTCCATTTCTTGTTTTCCATCCTCTCTTATCTCTATTCCTAAGTATTTGAAATTCTTAACCTGTTCAATATTAATGTCGTCTATTTTTATATTTATGATTTCATCTGTTCCTAATACCATAACTTTCGTTTTATTTTTATTCATTGTCATACCGTATTCTTTTAATATTCTATTCCATACATTTAAATTTTCCTGTAATTCGTTTCGTCCTTTTGCTATTATAACAACGTCGTCAGCAAACACTCCTTCCGATATTTCAGTTATTTGCATATTCCTATATCCAACCTTGAACTTTGTTGTTTCATTTTTACACTTTTTTATAATTTCATCCATAAATGTTATAAACAGCGTTGGACTTAATCCTCCACCCTGTCTTAATCCTTCTTCCGTTTTAAAAGTACTCGATTGTTGACTATTATAAATTATTGCATTACGATTATTTTCATATACTTACTGTATAATTCTAATTATTTTGCTACTAATTCCCCTATTTTCTAGCATTTCCCACAGTTTCTTGCGTGGTACTCTATCAAACGCTTTCTCTAAATCGATAAAACCTAGATAAACCTTAGTATTCTGTTTATGCGTTTTCTCTATTAGTTGTTTTATTGTGAAAATATGGTCTTGAATACTTCTTCCCCTTCTGAATCCGCTTTGCGACTCATCCAATATTTGTTCAATTATAGGTTTTATCTTTTTGTCGATGATTTGTTCTAGAATCTTCATTACAGTGCTCAATAATGTAATACCTCTATAATTATTACATACTTTTTTGTCTCCTTTCTTATGTATCAAAACTATTAAAGCTGTTAGCCAATCTTCCGGTATTTCTTCTTTTTTAAGTACTAAGTTCAATATTTGCAGTAGTACATCCATGCCCTGTGGTCCCATTCTTTTTATCATTTCCGTTGTTATCTTGTCCTGTCCGGGTGCTTTTCCATTTTTGAGGTTCTTTACAACTTCTTGTAATTCTGTCATTATTATGTTTTCTTCTGTTCTTTCTTCAGTATTTGGTGTTATTAATAGTTGCTGTCTCTCGTTATCTTTATTCATGTTTGAGCATAACAGTTCTTCAAAATACTCTTTCCATCTGTTCATAATTTGTTCATCGTCTGTTAATGTTTCTCCATTTTTATTTTTTATTAAGTGTGAATCATATTTTTTTTCTTTTCTGCAGGATTTCAGTATACTGTAAAATAATTTCTGACTTTCTTTACTGTCTTTCTCCATTTTTTCTCCAAACTCTTTCCAACTTCGTCTTTTTGCTTCTTGGACTAGTTCTTTTACTTGTTTCCGTTCTTTTTTGTAAAGCTCATAGCTATTTGTAGTTTTGTCATTTAGGTAAGCTTGCCATGCCTTTTTCTTCATTTTAATATTTAATTTAATTTCTTCTGTCCACCAGGCTGTTTGTTTTTTCCCTGCTCTTTCTTTGTAACTACCACACGTTTGTTTGGTTGCATCTAGTAAAGTGTTCTTGAAAACCTTCCATATTTCTTACATATTTCTTCATTCCTTAATTTGTATGCTTTTATGGATTCAAATTTTTGGTCGGTTTTGTATTTCTTACTTCTTCTTCTTTCTTTTCTCTTATTTTTGTGATGAGGAGATAATGGTCACTCCCAATTTCAGACCCTCTTTATACTTTAGTATCTAATATTGTACTTCTGTTTCCTTTTTCTACTAACACATAGTCAATAATAGATTTTTCGTTGCGACTTTTCTCTTCTCTTGTGTATTTGTGTATGTCTCTGTGATTGAAAAATGTATTCGTAATTAATAGATTTTGCATCACACAAAAGTCTATCATTCTTCTTCCGTTATTATTTCTTACATCCTTTCCCCATTTTCCTATTACTGTGCCATTGTATGTTGAATCTCTTTTTCCTACTCTGCTATTAAAATCTCCTGCAATATATATTTTACCTTTTGGTTCTTCTGTAGCTTCTGTCAGTTGGTCCCAGAATTTATCTTTATTTTCTATTATATCATCCTCGTTTGGTCCATAGACAATTATGATAGTACGTTGTATTTTATTTATGTTACTTAATCTGACAGAAAGTATTCGTTCTGACCATGCTTTCCAGTAAAAATATGTAATGTAAATAGTTTCTCTAATTCCTAAATATATATTTTCACAACATAAATCACGAAAATCATATAAAAATAAATTATATCAATATTAAATATGTAATACAAATTAAAAATGTAATAAAAATCAATTTTAATGTGAAGTATGGGCTTGTTTCTTCGCACATAATTCGTTAAATCCCGGTTTATATGAAGAAAGAGCCACTCTTATTTCGTCTTCCACTATTAACCGTGCGCGATATTTTGTTTTAATAACTAATGAAAAGCTAATGTGGAAAATCCTGCGACCCGCGACCCCCTGGTGAATCTTGTACGACCCCCAAGGGGGTCGCACCCCCCACTTTGGAAACCGCTGGTCTAGAGAAACAAAAAATGATATAGAGTCGAATACTCTATATGCCACCAGTAGATAGTTTTCCTGAATACATTTTTTGTTCTAATTTCTGATTAATTAATTAATTATATTAATAAAAGTACCATTGATATTAAGTTTTTTTAATTTAAAAAATACTTGTTCTTGTATAGTTAAATTATAATTTACAATCCAAGATACAATAATTATATATAATATATAAATTAATAAAACATGCTTTTATTTTGATATTGATATTTTTTTGCTTTATCAAATCTATCTCCCAAAAAATATTTAAAACTTTCAGAAAATTTAACATTTTATTCTATCTCCAGATTAAAATTTCTTAATTAAGTCCCTTACATTAATTATTTATTTCTTCTTCTTCTTCTAAGAGTGCCGATGCTCGATGCTCTGAATTGACAAGTTCGTACTGAACATATTCGATGCTCTGAACTGATAAATTCGTACTGAACATATTCCGAGCGTAGGCGATTTCCCCGCATACAGTTGTGTTTTGTGTGTTGCCTGTATATAACACAATCGTATGGGACCTAAAATTTATCATCGTGGAATCCGAACCACTAATTATTTTGGGGAAACTATACTAGGGCTTTTACCTCGGTGGTTGCCCGATGCCTTCCGAGGGAGAAACGGTCGGAAAAATGTAAGGTGTTTTTCCGGTACCGGAGAATGAACCCGGGCCCCACCGCTCAGTAGTCCACACACTAACTAACTGAGCCATGACCGTTCTCAATTATTCATTTAGAAAAAAAAAAAAAATTATTTATTTAAAAAAATATATATATTCTTACTCTAAAGTTAACATGATTTTACCATTTTATGTTAAAAAAATGTTTGTATACTACAAACATTATCACTCCTAACATTAAAGTCTTATTTTCTCGTATTACTGAAAAGTGGACTTAAGGCGGCGCACAACCCTATAGTTCTCAATACTTTTTTATACAAAACTAATAATCGGAAATAAAATTAATAACAATCTATATATCAAAATTTGCAGCGAATTTTTGTCTATCTAATAGAATGTTTTTAATTGTAGAAAAAACTGTTATGTAATTGTAATTAAGCAAATTGCGTTATAGACGCCATCTTGAAAACCAATCGACGCATATTTGCGTACGATGCGGCAAATTGTAGCTAAAGCTTCCTTCTACATATATGTTTTAAGCTATTTCGGTCTATTGTGAAAACTACTTATAGTTATTGTACTTGGTCATCTATTTTTGCCGCCATCTTGAATTTGCCGCAGTTCTCAAAATAGGTGTTACGAGTAAAAATGATTTAATATTTGTGAAGAATACGTGTACCAAATGGCATTCCATTATAATGAAGTATAATATTTTTCGACGAAGGTTCTAAACTATAAGTAATCAAGTCGAAAAAAATGTTGACGTATTATTTGAACATTTCTACACAAAACTATGTAAATATATAAATTATTCGAAACCCGCAAATAGATTTTAAAAATTACAGAACATTATCGCTGATTTCTATTTTTAAGTTATTGAGCGATAATATTTTTACAATAAATGTTTCTACAATTAAAAATATCTTATTAGATAGATAAAAATTCGGTGCAAAATTTGATGTATAGATTGATACTAATTTTATTTCAGATTGTTAGTTTTGTATAAGAAACTGGTAACCTCTGGGGGTTATACGCAGCATTAATACAAATCAATACTGGGGTGACGAATTATTAAAATTAAATGCTGTTTACTCGCATTTTTTAATGTTTAGGAGGACTCAAACCAGTAAGCCCCAATATTTTAAAGCTTTTGTAGGCAGATATTTGGATAAATTTCTTTATTACATATTTGCAAATATTCTGCAGCTAATTTTGGGGGAATATTTATATAAGCAAATTTATTTGTTATAGATGTTGTTCGCAGGTTAAAATATTTAAATTGCAAATTGAATCAAAAGAATATGTTTGGAGTCAGGTTTCGAGTTTGTTGTTATACTCCGTATTATTTTGTTCTGGAATTAAAATAGCCAAATTTTCTAAAATATTTGTTTGGTGTAATTTTAAATCTATATTTGATGGCTTTGTTACAAGTCACCCTCATTCAATCACTATGTTATACAGAGCGATCAAGAAATCTTGTCCGTTATGCAACACTTGACAGAAACATTTAGTTATCAAATTTATTTCCAAGGACATGTACACATAGGCGTACATTCTATTATTATTACCTTATACGAATTGATTATTAAATGAAGACTATTTTTCTCTACACACCAACAGGTATTTAGTTAGGAACACATATTTTCGTTGTTTCTCGGGTGAGTTCGGGCCAACGAAGTAACCTGATTGGTTCTTTGTTAAATTTGGATTTTCAGCTGTGGATTAGAACACAGTTTTGATATTTTTAAACTCATTGTTTCTGTTATGTTACTGACAAGAAATTATGATCGCACGGTATAACCTCATTGGCTCTAGTTGATGCGGAGCAGTGTTGCCAGATGTACGATTTAAATCGTATTTGTACGATTATTTTTGCATGTGTACGATGTACGACTTCTTGGTATCAGATGTACGATTTTTTTGATGTTCTTATTGATAAAACATATTTATTTATATACATTTTTAGTAAATTAAATATTAATATTATATAATGCGATATATTGAATATTTTAGCCCTCGGATTTCAAATCGACGCGCTCTTAAATAGAATAGTTTATCTCGCTAAGATCGGGTATGCTCGGGCATATTCGAATATTCAAAAATATTGGCATCTGACACTACCGATAGAGGCGCTACTGCATTCACATCATGGCTGAATTTGGTAGGATATTTTTGACAGGTTCAATGGTATCTTCATGTGATATTTATTGAAACACACGGGAACACACTCTAAAATGGTCTTTAACTGTCTTTCCACTTCTAAGAACATATTCCCATGCTTGTCACAAACTCGACTATCCTACAACCTTTAGTTTCTCAAAATCTCACTAGAGGCGCTTCAGTTATTGTCAGTTGACAATAAAGCTCACTCCTTATATGTTGACAGCACAAATTCAAAGAGTATTTTTTTATAATAGAAATTATGTTGGCAATGCGGACGATGTTTAAGACGCAGATCTCTGTCTTCCACATCGCTTGTATTTAGACGAGGTCATACGTTTTCACATTAGCGTTTAAAGACACATTTAAGTTCTAGTGTGAAAAGGGTATAAAAGTACTGTACTCAGTGGCGCACCCGCGGGGGGGGGGCCCTCCAAGAAGGATGGAAATACCAATTTTTTTAATTAGCATTATGGATCTCAAGTAAATATATAGATATGGATTTAAAAGTAGAGATGAGGACCTTTTTTTTTTCTCATCACTTGTATTTTACTAGTGAGGACCTTCTTTTTTGTTCATCACTTGTATTTTACAAGTGAGGACCTTTTTTTCTGCTCATCACTTGTATTTTACAAGTGAGGACCTTTTTGTTTTTTTGTCATCGAAGCGAGGAGCTTTTTTTTTATATCTTCACTTTTTTTTGTCAGTGTTTTAAAAATTAAACAAATCGGGTGACGGAATTTACACGGAATTTAGACGGGATTTACGCGGATAAGTGTAAAACAGAGTGGAGTGTTGTGAAAGTTCCTAAAAATACAAAAGTTAAAACGGGATTATTGACTAATAAGTGCATTAACAATAACCCTGCACGGACATGTGTTTTGAGAAGTTAACATCGTTGAAATTGTTTATTAACAATAACTAAGTGACATTCCCGTGAACAGTTGGAATAGTGACATTGACTGTGTAAAGGTTAAACTGTTGAATTTAATAATAAAGAACATTTTGAATATTTTGAACATTTTGGTAGTGCGATCGTCGCAAAGTGCAACGAATGTGTGATCGAAGGTCGACGGTCGGACCACCGACAGAGTGCAGGTGTCTTATCAGTTGAATTGTGGAGTAAACAATGTCATAAAAGAATAGAGTTGAGATTAGACACATTTAAATTGAGGAAATTATAAGAAGAAAGTCCGAAATAGACAGAGACGTGAAATAAAATAAACATTATTTATTTTAAAAATAAAGTGAATTTCCAGTGAAACAAGATGGAGGATGACAGTTTTGGACCAGTTCTGCGTAAAGAGGAAGCAGCTGGAACGGAAGAAACGGAACAGCAGGAAATAAGACTGTGGCAACGGGAAAGAGAACTAATGGATAGGAGCGAGCGTTATGGGAGCGAGAACGAGAGATGCTGCAACAAGAGTTAGCGTCACAGGATAGAAGCCAAGTAAAGAATAGCAATAATGAATATTTTAAACCTAAGGATGTGGTAGAATTGATCCCGGAATTTAACCCTGGCCGGAGTGGTTAACTTACAGTGGAAATATGGGCTGCGAAAGTAGACCAGATAGGTACAATGTACAAACGGAGTAGTAAGACAGTGCTGTTGCAAGCAGTTGCGACATTAAAGGGAGCGGCACGAACATGGTTCGACGGGTTTGGAACAAATGTCGAGAATTGGGAAGACTTACGAGAAAGAAATGAAGCGTGTGAAGCCATGCAAAGAAAACAGACTCAGAATAAGGCAAGGTATGATAAGAAAAGACGGACCTATACAAAGTACAAACAAGGAGAGTTAGTGCTAATAAAGAGAGTATCACCCCCTACCCATTGCAACCCGAAGATGGCAGCGAAGTATGTGGGACCTTATGAAGTAAAGGCGGCCCTGGATAATGACCGATGCGTAGTGGGAGAAATTCAAGGAAGAAGTTGTGGGAAGAAGAAGTATGAAAGTATTTTGCCACCATAGAGGATGAAAAGATGGCAAGAGTTCGAGGGTTCGACAGAAGACGAAACCGACGGAGATGAAACCCGAAGTGAAGACGAAAGAGATGAAGAAGACGAAACCAGAAATAAAGACGGAAAAGATGAAGACGAAGTAGAAGTAGAAGAAGACCGAGATGAAGACGAAGCACATGAAGAAGAAGACGCACAAGAAGATGAAGTTAAAGAAGACGAAGTAAACGAGGACGAGAAAATGAAGAAGAAGACGCACATGAAGACGAAACACAAGATGAAGCGGTCCAAGAACGCGATGAGAAGAAGAAGCCAGAAATTGGTAAAGACGTAAATAATCAAACGTTAGGTTTTTACAGAGGGAATCAGTGGACTAGACGACTACGACCCAGGAAGATGGATACGCCAGGTATCATCAAGTACGAGCAGGCGATGCAGGACTTCGAGGACGAAGCCTAAATCAGGATGGCCGAACTGTAAGAGTTCAAATTGTAGTCGCCCTAGGCGAGGTGCTCGAAGAGGGGGGCACAAGTTAGCGCAGGCGTACAAGAGTGGCAGGAAGTAAGCGATCGACCGCGAAGGAGGGTAGACGTAATTGGTGACTCAACTTAACGCGTATCCCTCTAGCGGCAAAAAAGCGAACACTTCGAAAAAGGTTACTGTCATTGTTTACGTATAATTCACCATGTGTTTTATTGTTTCTGTCCATTCTCACTCCATTTTTACAGCGAATAAAGTGATAAATTTAAGAAAAAAAGATTAAATACTCCTTGTTGTGTGTATGGTAGTCAATCACAGGAAGAATATCTTCGAATATTAGATTGAAAGATTATCAGTGATTCTAAAATTTTGTTTCTATTGAAGGGAATTTATACTGTTCAGATGATTTTAAACAAGTTTTTAACGTTGAATTTTTCATTTTCCCTGTCTCACATGTGCAAGAAAATCGTTTAATGTTGTGTAAATTATTGTTAATATAATTAAAACCCCTTCATATTTCATGGGAGTGTTCCATAACTGTGTTAGTTTGCAAATATTTGACAGTTTTATTGTGTAGAATAAATTACAAGTTCTCTTTCTATAAAATTTCTTGAGATATGTGTAGATATTAAGTATTCAAATAAATGTTTTAAGTTCAAAGTATAACATTTTATTTTCTCTGTGAGTATAAGCCGGCACCAACATACAATATATAACCTCTGAAAATATTCATTTACAAGCAGCAAATTTTATCATAAAATGGATTCACATATATTTATACACTTTTTTAATACTCGGTTATAATTTAAATATACTGTATACAGCAAGAAAACGTAAATTAGACCAAAAATTGATTATAAACCAATACTGTTTACATACGTTGACAGATGACTATCCTTTTTCGTGTCAAAAGTTCACAAGGCGATAGTGGCGCCGTTTCGGTAATTATAGTCGCGAATTAAGACGACACGCGGGAACTTGAGACGAGTCATTAGGCTGACTAAGAATTTGAGACGAATCGTGACGAGAGCCTTCAGCTCTATATTAGACGTTGTTATATGTTGTATTTTGTTATATCGATTAAATGTATTATTATGTAATTATAACCCTTAACATCAAAGACATGTTTTGTTTATTTCGAACGCCTACAATCATTGTTTTAGGCAACCATTCTGACATAGTATTGGACTTACAACCAAGTAACTTAGATATAACACCATGGATACCAAGTAAAAAAATAATATAATATGTAAAATATGTTATGTCATGTGTTATAATGTCTGTATCATATTAGTGCCTAAATATATTACTGCTATACTGCTGTTTATATTCCTATAGGTTATGGGCCTCTCAGATTTTTCAGGTTCTAATATGAATATTAAAATAGAACATTTGAAAGAAAACAATTTTGACACATGGAAAATACAAGTGCAAGCATTATTGACGAAAAATGATGCATGGAATTATGTAAATGGAAAGAAAAAGAAACCAGTTGAAATACCGGGAAATGCTGCACAAGAATCATTAGTAGAAAAATGGGATGAGGCAGACGAGAAAGCAAGGTCAGATCTAATCCTATGTATTAGTCCTTCACAACTTCGTCAATTTAAAGACTGTACTACCTCTCATGAATTATGGCTTAAATTGCATGATGTGTACCAGTCAAAAGGTCCCGCTAGAAAAGCTTATTTATTAAAACAGCTCTTATTTACGAAGATGGCAGAAGGAGAGGATGTGAAAGAGCATATAAATAAATTTATGGAAATTGTAGATAAGCTTCACAACATGGCTTTAGAAATAAATGAAGAATTATTAGTTATTTTATTATTATATAGTCTCACAGAAAATTTTGAAAATTTCAGATGTGCTATAGAATCTCGAGATAAATTACCGAAACTTGAAAATTTGAAAATTAAAATAGTGGAGGAGTTTGAAGCTCGAAAGAACAAAATTAATAATAATTCAGAAGCATTGTACGTCCATAGAAGACAAGAAAGAAGAAGCTTTACAGAAAATAGAGATAAAAAGCAACAGACGTTTATATTTAAATGTCATTTATGTGGTAAAGCAGGACATAAGAAATCCGAATGCAGAAGTAAAAAACATTTTAGCAAAGATAGATATGGACAACGTGAATCTCATTATGTTTATGAAGAGACTGCTAAACAGGTACATGATTTTGGTTATTTTAATTATGGTGAATTAAGCTATCGACAAGACGATAAAAGTAAATGGTGTTTGGATAGTGGATGTACATCGCACATGACAGGTAACAGAGAAAAGTTTTAAAATAATTTACGAATAGAGAAAAGTATAGTAAAATTAGCAACCAATACATCCACAAATATTGAAGGCAGAGGGAACAATAAGTTAACATTAGATAATGGAAAATTTGTATCAGATATATTATTGAAAGATGTTTTATATGTCCCTGATCTTCGAATGAATCTGATGTCAGTATCCAAAATTATCAATGATGGTTATACTGTTGAATTTTACAAATTTGGTGCAAGAGTTAAGAACAAAAGAGGAAAAGTCATCTTTCTAGCAAGAAGAATAAATGATTTATATATTGTATCGGAAAAGTTAGAAAGGAGTAATTTTTTGACAGAAGGGAAAACTCTTCAAGATTGGCATGAAAAGTTTGGTCATTTAAATGAGAAAACTTTGTTAGATATGGCTAAACGCGAATTAGCAATAGGTTTAAATATTGGAAATAAACAAAAATTAAATACATGTGAGGTATGCATGAAAGGAAAAATGAGCCAAAAACCTTTTGTATCATCGACAACAGAAAGAACTAGATACCCTCTGGAAATTGTTTATAGTGACTTATGTGGTCCTATGAGAACCAATTCTATTGGTGGTAGTCGTTATTTTATAACATTTATAGATGATAAAACTCGATGGTGTGTAGTAAAATTTTTAAAAAACAAAAATGAAGCACTCGCAGCTTTCAAACATTTCAAAAAGGAAGTAGAAAATCTACAAGGAAGAAAAATCAAATATTTCCAGACGGACAATGGGACGGAATACTGTAATCTTAAATTTGATGATTTTTTAAAAGAAAGTGGAATAAAAAGAAGGTTATCAGTCACTTATACACCAGAACAAATGAGTGTTGCAGAAAGAAAAAATCGGACATTAGTCGAAATGGCAAGATGTTTGCTAATCCAATCTGGTCTATCAGAAAATTTTTGGGCGGAAGCAATAGCTACCGCAAATTACATATGGAACAGATGTTCATCAAAGTCGATAAATGGTCAAGTACCTTTTTCTTTATGGTATGACAAACGTCCAATTGTGAGCTACTTTAGAAAATTTGGTAGCAAAGCATTTGCATTAAATAAAACTCCAGGAAGAGGAAAATTTCATGAAAAAGCTGAAGAATGCATTTTCATTGGATATTCTGAAACGTCCAAAGCGTATAGATTATGGTCTATAAAAGATCGTAAGGTTATAATACGAAGAGACGTAAGATTCATAAATGCACATACGGTGAATCAACATAAGTCTAAAGTTAGGAATTTAATTGAAAAACAAGAAAGTCAAAGGAGAACAAAGAAAAAGAATGTGAAATTTTGATTATTTCCCCAAACAAGAAAAATAAACAAGATAATGAAGTAATTGAGCAAAGATTAAGTCAAGATCGAGAAGAGCTAATAGAAACAAGTTCAGTTAATAATGAAAATGAATCCGATAACGAAAATAATATCAATAATGAACAAGGAACAGAACTCATTAAAGGTCGAGGAAGACCAAGTTTGATGAAAACCGGAAGAAGGGGAAGACCGAAGAAACAATACCACATGATCGAAAAACAAACTAATAGTGTGCAAAAAGTACAAAATCAAAGCTCCGAAGAAGTGGCTACAGTAGCAGAAATTTCTCCAGAAGAAGCGTTAAATGGAAGAAATGCCAAAGAATGGATGGAAGCAATATGTGACGAAATTACTTCAATGATCAAAAATGAAACCTGGAAAATAGTTCAATTGCCAGATGATAGAAAAGAAATTGGGTGCAGATTAGTTTTAACTAATAAGTATAATTTAGATGGATCTCTAGAAAAACGAAAAGCAAGATTAGTTGCGAAAGGTTTTACTCAGATCTATGGAATTGATTTTACAGAAACTTATGCACCAGTGGTCACATTAAAAGCAATTCGTTTGGTGATGGCACTAGCGGCACAATACAATTTATCAGTACACCAATTTGACATTAAAACGGCGTACTTAAATGGCGATCTTAATGAAGAAATATATATGAAAATACCTGATATTTTAGAAAATGCATTAAAAGAAATTATCAAGAAAACCAATATTGATAAAAAAATTAAAGTAACTGCAGAAGAATGGTTAAAGGAAATCCAGGAAAACGGTAAGAAATCATGTTTATTTAAAAAAGCGATTTATGGTCTTCGACAATCGACCTGATAATGGCATAAGAAATTAGATGAAAGATTAAAAGAAATGAATTTAATACCTCTTAAAACCGAACCTTGTATTTACTTTAAACAATCGAAAAATGGAGAAGAAGTAATTATTGTCAGTATTTTCGTCGATGATATAATTGTAGCTTCCAACAATATCACAAAAATTGAACAATTTAAAAAGCAATTGAGTGAAAGTTTTGAAGTAAAAGACTTAGGTAAGATAAAAAAATGTTTGGGTATTGAATTTTCTCGTTCCGAAAAAGGGGAAGTAATAATGACACAGAAGCATTATATAAAAGAACTTCTTGAGCTTTTCGGTATGAAAAATTCAAAATCAGTCAAGACGCCAATGGAACCAAATATTAAATTTGATAAACCTGCAACAAAATCAGAAGAAATGAAAAGATATCCGTATCAAAATTTAATTGGAAGTTTATTATATATAGCTATTGGAACACGACCAGACATTTCATATGCAGTCAATTATGCAGTCAATTTAACACGAACTATGCAAAGGAACACTGGATAGCGGCGAAAAGAATATTAAGATATTTGAATGGTACATTGGAATATTCTTTGAAGTACAAAAAATCAAATCAAAAGATGGTCGGGTACACAGATGCCGATTGGGGTGCTTGTACCGTAGATAGAAGATCCTATACAGGACACATATTTACAATGGCAGGAGCTCCAGTAACTTGGGAAGCAAAGAAGCAGAGAACGGTAGCTTTGTCAAGTACGGAAGCTGAATATACGGCACTATCGGAGGCAACAAAAGAAGCCATATACTTAAAAAATATTTTGGAAGAATTACATATACAAGAAGGAAAATTAAAAATATATTGTGATAATATTGGCGCTGGACTTTTGGCGAAAAATTCGGTATACCATTCAAGAACAAAACATATAGATATCAGGCATCATTTTGTTCGAGAAGCCGTTGAAAATGAAAAAACTGAAATTGAATATATTTCAACAAATGAAATGATGGCCGATATTTTAACAAAAGGTTTGACATTTGCAAAACACAGGTTATGTACTGACAAGATGAATTTGACATCTTTGACATCTTAAATTGTCAAACTAATAAATATTTTTTTTGTTTATAAGATATCTTTGGTTGAGGGGAAGTATTGGACTTACAACCAAGTAACTTAGATATAACACCATGGATACCAAGTAAAAAAATAATATAATATGTAAAATATGTTATGTCATGTGTTATAATGTCTGTATCATATTAGTGCCTAAATATATTACTGCTATACTGCTGTTTATATTCCTATACATAGTGTTGATGAACTCGAAAGGTAGGTTACAATATATATATATATATATATGCATTAATATTAATTACAATCATAGTAGCAGAAAAGGATAAAAAATGTATAATACAGCAAAGTCCTTTTTATAATTTTTTATTGAATTAACAAAATACTTATATAATAATTATATAACATTAACACACACACACACACACACACATATATATATATATATAAGGAGAAATAATAGTTCTTATTTACTCGTCAAATTTTATTAAAAATATTATTACAAAATAATAATTTTACGAGACGTTGGGACATCCAGTCATCTTCAGTCTAAAGTTAAAAAACCTAAACTAATTAAAAACTTCTAAACATATTTTAGCAGCTAGACCACTATGTGTACGTAGAAGTGCGACATGTTGTATCAGGTATAAATATATATATATATATATATATATATATATATATATATATATATATGATTGTGCAATAGAAAATATATGCCTTATAATTTTTAAATTAATTACACATCAAATTTTTTGTACGATTATTTTTTAAAAAATACGATTGTACGATTTTTTTCTTGAAAATACGATAATTTTGATATGGTGTTGGTACGATTTTTTCTTTTTCACCATCTTTCTTTTTAACACTGATACGGAGGGTGCTCGCCACGGATTGCTACATAATGCATTTTATTTTATCAGCTGGCCCAGAGTAATTTTGTTTAATTGGAAATTAATAGACATAATTGGAAGTGAAATATATTTATAACAGGTATTATAAATGTATATATAACAGTCTGATACGACAGTATCAGACTTAAACATAAAAAATACTTACGACTTTTCAACTTCGACAGTACTTTCAATCAGGGAGCATTATGTTTAGAATGCTGCAGTGGTTTTTATGAATTTATGTGAAATAGTCAAACATATGTAAATTATACATTGTAACTAAGTTCTGTCTATGAAATAACGAGGAATTGTGTATTTGATGGAGTTGAGAATGGAAGAGACACAGCCCATGGAGGCATTGCAGGAGATCTACATTAACAGTTACACAGTAAAAACAGAAATGGAAGAGATTGATTATGCAGGTATTGTACCATCCATTTTGTCATCTTGCTTGTACCGCAGTATAAGATTATAAGCTGTATGTATACTGGGTGAATTTATAATAAGTAGGTTTTCAATAGTCAACTCTACATAATTTGGCTTACCCATAATTTTTAATTTTTGGAATATGCTTATTACACATGCTAAAAGACAATTTTAATTATAAATAATAATGCTGTATAAATGAAGTCTAATCCTGGCTAAACCAGGGATTAGACTTCTAAACGTTACAAAATTTCTTTGTAGATGGTAGCACAACAATTTTACTAAATAATTCAAGGATTATCAGTGGCTGTAAAACATTGGTGCGAGCTACCCATCTTCTAGTTTAATGACAAAACACTATCTTAGGTTAGGTTAGGTTAGTAAGTGTTTGGTTAGAAAAAGTCGAGCGAAGCGAGCTACTCATCTTCTAGTTTAATGACAAAACACTATATGTTTCAAGAAACTCGCGCTAATATAATAATGCCGCCTGTTTACAACCATCGTATATAAAACAAAACATGTGCAATGTAACGCGGTATGACGCATGCGCAGTTGTGTAGCAATCTATTCCCTGGTTATACCAATATGACAGCTCTTTGATCCATTTTGTATTATTATTTTATGGTTATGGTGAATTATCAAGGTGATAGTCCCGACCTTGAACGCTTCAAACGACAAACGATTCTTGATCGTTTTTTTGCACACTTTCTTGTGGCTAAACTTTCGCAACTCGGTTGAAAGCAATAAAACATAATTATCGTGCCATAATCTTAGTCATATTTTTAAAATTTCTAACAGTTTTATATGAAATTGAACAGCAAATAAAATATATCAGATGTGGGCAAACCTAGAAGTGGTATGATCTACTTTTTACTTCTTTATTCATTTTTTTGGTCATATTTTCCTTTGCAGTTTATAATGGCCCCTAAATGTTTAAGACGATTTACTTGTGTAATAACTTCATTACTCGTATTAATTATTTTAATTCCATTATTATAGAAAGTGACATGTTACTAGTACCTCTACACTGTCGAAGTATGATTACTTACATCTAATCAGAAAATGCTGGTCCTTAATTGTCAGTAATTTAATTATTTGTATATGTATATGTAGATGAAACAGACATGCACAAGTTAAAAAAAATCTTCGGATAGCTTACTCGCAAATGAAATTTTTCCACTCGCAAAATGAGAGTGTGCGAGTGGGTTTTCTGGGGGTTGCATGAGAGTACATTTCTGTTCCAGGAATGAATATGGATGATGAGACAGGTTACGACTCACATCCTGATGATACCGGAGACAGTGATATTATTAAAACAGAGAGTGACATTAAGACGGAGTATGAAGTTACTGAAGAATATGAAGCAGAGACTGGAATGGAGCACACGCCTCTATTGGAGGATGGTCAGTAATAAGCACAGTCTCGCTCTTAATACTGTTATTCATATTTTATTGTCACATTTCAGTTTATTTCAGACGAACATCAGCAATGTTTTATTATGAATATTCTGAACAATATATTTTTTACATTGTAAGTTGTTTATATTTCACAGTGATGCGTTTTTTGTAGGAATCCGAGATAGAGTTACAGACGAGATATATCATGTTAACAACAACATAGGGAATATTCACTGTAAGTCTGAACCTGCAGACACCAGTGACTGTGGAGGAGATGAAGTGGAGAGTGCAGCTATCACCAACACCGGTCAGTAGAGCTTCATTCCTCTGTTATTAATACATGTTTATGGTGAGCCGAAATTAAGGTGTTGTAGTTGTTCATAGAAGTGGAAGCCTCTAAGTTGGTATACACAATGGCAATGTTTTTCATTATATGACTGATATGTTTACAGAAACTAGAGAGGAAACTACAGGCGACACGTACCGCTACTACCTCCAATCAAACATAATCATCACAGAGGAGATCGACATCAAGTCTGAACCTGCAGACACCATTAAATGTGAAAAAGAACATCTAGAGAGCGCAGCTTTCACAAACACAAGTCAAAACATCTTATTTTATTAGTGACTGAAACATTAACGTTACTTTTATTCAACTTTACTCGAGACTACTTTCAAGATATATACAAGTTTTATATGTTCTGTTGAGAAATAAGACGTCTAGTCTGCTTGATAGTAATTTATTAACTAACTTGCCTAATCATTTACAGAGCAAATGCGAGAAACCAATAATGCCAATATGTTACATATACCAACATCTTAACATAAATATAACTATATATTATATCTTCCCTTTTTTAATATTAACTATATTATTATTATTATATACAAATATCCTTAAATCTAGAAATAATTTATTTAATTCCTAGATATTACTTAGAATGGATTTAAAAACGTCTGTTTCTTTCCAATAACGAACCGTTTTCCAAGCTGACTTGGCTAGATCTAGGACGACTAAGAACATCTGTCACTATACCCTTTTCGTAATATTTGTATTAGATATTAACTTTATTCCAACAACCGAATTTTTGTCTCATTAATCAATAAAAGTTTGTTTGCAGCTAAAAAACATCCAGTGAATCAGATGAGAACAATGAGTCTTTGGCCATTAACAAGTACAAACAATCCGCAACAACAAAGTCATCACACCTGATTGGACACAAATCTATAAATTCCGGAGAGAAATTATTCAAATGTGATCAGTGTAATAAAGCGTTTCCAAAGTCTTCACAACTTGTTACACACAAACGAGTACATTCTAGAGGGAAACCGTTCAAATGTGATCAGTGTGACAACGCATTTTCAACGTCTTCAAATTTCAGTAATCACAGACGAGTACATTCTAGAGAGAGACCATTCAAATGTGATCATTGTAATAAAGCATTAACACAGGCATCACAACTTGTTGCACACAAACGAATACATTCTGGAGAAAGACCATTCAAATGTGATCTCTGTGAAAAAACATTTTCACAATCCTCACAATTCAGTAGTCACAAACGAATAGATTCTGGAGAGAAGCCCTTCAAATGCCATCAGTGTGATAAAGCATTTTCTGTGTCGTCAAATCTCGTTAAGCACAGAAGGATACATTCTGGGGAGAAACCTTATAAATGCGATCAGTGTGATGAAGCATTTATATCCTCTTATTATCTCAATAGACACAAACAAACACATCCTGGAGAGAAACCCTTCAAATGTGATCATTGTGAAAAAGTATTTTCACAATCCTCAAATCTCATTAATCACAAACGAATACATTGTGGAGAGAAGCCCTTCAAATGTGATCAGTGTGATAAAGCATTTTCAGTGTCGTCAAATCTCGTTATGCACAAAAGAATGCATTCTGGGGAGAGACCCTACAAATGCGATCAGTGTGATGAAGCATTTATATCGTCTTATCATCTCAATAGACTCTAACGAGTACATTCTGGAGAGAAACCCTTCAAATGTGATCAATGTAATAAAGCATTTCCAGACTCATCAACACTCGGTAATCACAAACGAATACATTCTGGAGAGAAACCGTTCAAATGTGATCAGTGTGATAAAGCATTTTCACAATCATCAAATCTCATTAAACACAAACGAAGACATTCTGGAGAGAAACCATTCAAATGTGATCAATGTGAAAAAGCATTTTCAGAATCCTCAACACTCGGTAATCACAAACGAATACATTCTGGGGAGATACCGTTCAAATGGTCAATCAGTGTGATTTTTATCAATGTTTTCATTTCCGCGAGCATCAAATCTCTTAAGACACAAACGAAAACATTCTGGAGGGAGACCACTCATATGCGAACTGTGTTAGAAGGCATTTTCACGGTAATTACATCTCATTAATCACAAACGAGTACATTCTGGATAGAAACCCTTCAAATATGATCAGTGTGAAAAATCATTTTCACAGTCATCACATCTAAATACACTTTTTACAAAACTTGAACTAAAAAAATCTACCGAAATGGTATTTTCCTTGTTGAACAGCTTTTGGACAAATGAAAAGACTAAACTTGATGTAGATACATAAAAAGTAATATTACTGATTAAAGTAAATTGTGAAGAAAACTGTGCGGATTATTATAAAATGCTTCAGAGCAAGAAAGATCTTCTCAAAAAGATCCATAGTCGGAAAACTATAAAAAGTTTTCTATTGAGTAATTTTAATGAATAAATTTTGAATTCATTTAAAAAAACTGTGTTTTTAATAATGTTCCTTTTAGGGCCGGTCTTTCCACCATCATATAAAGTGGCTGGTAACGTTATCTGACGGATAAAAACAAAGCGTCTTTCCACCTTCAGATAAAGTTATTCCTACGAATAAACTATACTATCTGGCAGATAAGTTATTCGGTAGTCAAACTAGTGAATAAGTAATAAATAAGTGCTGTCACTGTCAAAAAGTTAGAAATTAAATGATTTCTTAGAACAATAAATTGCAAAATGGACTTGAAAAAATAAAATTTTATTAATAGTAGAAATAATGCCTTAACTCCAAAATAACAGTGCACCAGTCCACGGTGAGAAAAAGTATGAAAAAAGTATCTCGTGCAATATCCAGCTTATGTCTGATTTCATTTGTAGGCCTTGTACGGAAAATAAATACACATATTTCAACGAGTATTTTACGAAATTGCCCGCTATCCACGAGTGGTTGCTAGTTAATTGTTAATTTCGCAAACTGCTTTCTTCTGTGAAAAAAAGGCTGAAGTAAACGTTGTCGAGATGGATATTTTATATTAAACGTTAGCCGGGATCCACGCCATACAATATAATGTTTAATAATTCTAATATTCGCTTCGGATTTGAGCAATAAGATTTTAATTGGTATAGTAGCAATTGCAGTATTACGCAACTTTATCGTTACAAGAGTGGATATGAAGAACCACCCACAAAAGATCAGTACTGTGTCGGTGACGAACCTGAAGAAACTGATAACTCAGAAGAAATGAAAATGAAAGAATACCCCGTGATTTAAATTCTTATTTTCAGATTTATTATAACTTATTTTGTATTTACATCAATCATAATAAAATTAAAAAATTAAATAAACGTAGAACAATTATTATTAATATCTACTATATATTTTTCATTCCCCCAATTTTATTACATGCTTACGAAATTAATAATTGCTAAAATCTTGAATAACGCATACATATTTCCATAGAGAAACAAAAAAAAATCTTTCTCAACGCCTATTTCAGTTACACATTCAGTGTTACCAATCTGAGGATTCAATATGTCAGTCTCATTATCCGTCAGTTAACTATCTGATAGATACATTTGAATTGAAAGACGGGATGACATTTATCCAACGGATAAAGTATCAGATAACATTATCTATCAGATAGTTACCCAGAACGTGGAAAGACCGGCCCTTAATAATATAAGCTAATTATCTGTGATTGGTAATTTTTATTTATTGTTTTAAAAAATTAATTAAACAATTATATTTGAATAATTACTCCCTCCCCCTCGATAAACTCATACAGAGTAGATAGCGCTGCGAACCGAGTATGATTTACACAAGACAAGTACAGCATAGCGGGAAATTTAAAATAAGTTAAAACTAGGGTATGGATGTAGTAAGAGGATTAGCAAGTGATTTTTTTTAATATAAAAAAGAAATTAGTAATAGATATTGAAATAAGCAAGTCAGATAATACACTTACGTTATTTATACGACATAAATTCAGTTTAATGGGAAATATGAAAAAGTAAAAAAAATATTAATTTTTAAAAATTATGTATAATATATAAAAAGAGGTTTGGCTAAAAGAGTTTAAGTAAATCAATAACACAAACAATATATCTTCTGAGCTAAAGTTTTTTATTTAAATATTTATTGTAAATAAAAATTAAAAATATAGTATATATGAAGGTCTAAAAATTATAACAATAACTTCTTCTGTGGGCACTATTAGCTGGGCTGTCTTTTGGCCTCACATTAGTCCTTGATCTGTTAATTGTCAAGTGTCAAAAAATATTTATATGTCAGATAACCTAAGAAATATATAGCTGCCTGAAAAAAAATTACATGGAGAATTTTCACCATAAAATCTACGCTAAGAATATAAATAAAAGTCTAAATATGTAAATAATAACAAAATATACGAAAAAAATAAAATAATATATATTTCCAATGAAACACGAAATCTGTCAGCTTGGACTAAAAACAATATTTTAACATTGTAATAGGGATGGTGTTCTAAACCAATAAAAAACAAGGACAAACAACCCCTTTCTTCTTAAGTTGGTTTTACACAGTTCAATAAATTGATCAAGTTTTTTGTCAATTAATTGAAAAATTTATTGGTAACTTTGGAAACAAAGCATCACTTTACACACATCAATTTATTTATAATTTTTTTTGAAAACTTTTACATTACCAACTGTAAAACATTTGACATATTTATCAAAATAAAAATATTGAAAAAATCTTCACAAAGTTACGAGCTGTGAACAAAAACAAAAGAAATAACCTAGATGATGATAAATTAGAACGTTGGAGGTTATGTCACATTTGAAAACAAAACAAACTATATATTTCGAGGTTATGCTACAACTAAACAGTTGGCAATATCTTAACAGATAAAAATATAACTAGAATTCTTTAAATAACTGATGAAAAATAGAACTAATTCTATTTTCAAAATAAATTGATCAATTTTTTTGTCAATTAATTGACGAAATTTTTACACTTTACACACATCAATTTATTGAATGTCAACTTTTTCAATAAATTGAATCGTGTAAAACCCACTTTACACACATTTTTCTAAGCTGACATAAAACATAGTTGATACGGTGGGTGCTCCCCACGGATCGCTACATACTGCATTTAATTTTTCCAGCTGGCTTAGAGAAATTTTGCTTGACTGGAAATTAATAGACATAATTGGAAGTGAAATGTATTTATAACAGGTATTTGTTGTATCAGACTTAAACATAAAAAATACTTACGACCTTTCAACTAAGACAATACTTTACGACAGTTGTGAAATAGTTATTATTATTTCTGGAAATGGTAAGAACATGTAATTAGTTTTCACTTTCATTAATATCCATTACGGTGATACAGTTTAACAACTGATTACAATTACCAGTGGATCAGTTCAGTTTAGATTTTTTTTTTTTTAAATATACGTAAAGTAGAGATTTTAAGTAACATTTTAGTTGTATGCATAATTTTTTGAAATATTTAGAGATCGTCTCATTAAACAAGGAGAGAAATCTACAATCAGGGAGCAATATGTTTAGAAAGCTGCAGAGGTTTTTATGAATTTATGTGAAATAGTCAAACATATAATTATACATTGCAACTAAGTTCTGTCTCTGAAATAAGCGAAAAATTGTGTATTTGATGGAGTTCAAAATGGAAGAGACAAAGCCCATGGACGCATTGGAGGAGATCTACATTAACAGTTACACAGTAAAAACAGAAATGGAAGAAAATGATGATTATGCAGGTATTGTACCATCCATTTTGCCATCCTGCTTGTACTGCAGTATAAAAGTATAAGATGTATTTATGTTTATTGGGTGAACTCATATCGTGCCATAATCCTTGTCATATTTTTAAAATTTGTAACAGTTTTATATGAAATTGAACAGCAAATAAAATATATCAGACGTGGACAAACTTATAATAATCTACTTTTTACTTCCTTATTCATTTTTAGTCATATTTTCCTCTGCAGTTTTTAATTAAAATACTTTACTTGTGTAATAACTTCATTACTCGCATTAATTATTTCTAATTCCGTTATTATATTAAGTGATACATTGTTAGTAACTTTGCACTATCAAAGTAAAATTACTTGTATCTAATCAGAAAATGCTGGTCAGATTAATTGTTAGTAATTAAATTAGTTGTTTATCTGTAGATGGAACAGATATTCAGGGAGTTGTCGTAGCTCCGTGGTAAGACGGTTGTTTACGGAGCACAAGGTCGCGGGTTCGATACCTCCCACCTCCTTTGGATTTTTATCTTCCGAAATTGTGCAGTCAGCTCTGGGGTCGACTCAGCCTCAAGTATTTAATACTTATAAATGAGTATCTGTGTATACAGGTATAGTGTGACCGGTCGAAACGTCACACTGACTACGTGGCTTTCATATCTATGACCGGCGCTCTAGAAACGAAGAACTTACCTTCTCTGCCCTATATATATCTGTTGGGATCCTGTTATATATTATTTTTCGTATGTAGACGGAACAGATATTCTTGAGTTCAGACAATTGATGTGAAGTGTGAATTTTCACACATTTCAGGGTTTCGCAGGTATTTAGTAAGTGAAGGATGATTATTTGGGATGCCAAAACAAATTTTAATTTTAATAAAATTAAAATATGTTTTTGTTAATTTTAATTCAAATGCCTAATACCATTATTTAGGTGTCTAAATATGTGCAGTATTTGTTTTATATAGCAAGGTTTATAAAGATTTGGAAAATATCGGCTATGGCTTCCATTGGTTGTTTTAAGTCATAAGTTCCGCCCCTCTGATTTCGTATACGTTGAAACATAGAATTAAATTATAATTTCAATACTTCCCACTGGTTATTAAATTTAAGCTTTTAAAAATTTAATGCAACATTTGCCAAAATATAACTAGAATTTTGACAAAATAATTTTAACAAAATAAAAATGCAAAAAAAAACAGAAAAAAATAAATTATGACAGGAAGCGAACAGTAGTTTGCAACTTAGGAAACGAGATGTCTAACCACTACACCATGAAGGCATACTGGATAGCTGCCTTACATGACATATTAAATATTTACGTCGTCAACTGAAAAACACAAAAAATGCGTTATTTTCCAAAAACCTAATCTGATCAAAACTGCCTGTTGTACTATTCCGGTTCACACCAATGTACATTACCTAGATTTTTTTCAGATTTTTAGTTTAAACCTTCTGGGCTACAGGATGTGGGACAAAATTTTTTTGCACAATTTTGACAAAAATTGCGTCAAAGTAATTTATTTTGCAAAAATAAAATTTTGATCGTTAATACATGTACTAAGGGCTTTCATTTGATACCCTATTCAGAATTTAAAAAAAAATAGATATTTTTTTTTTGATGAGCACATATTTGTTTATATTTTTCGGGGGATATGTTTTTTTGATGTTTATTTTTCCTATGTGCGGGTCAAAGAGTATATAAGCGTGCCAAATTTCAACTTTCCAGGTTTAGCCGTTTGGCTACAATTTTTGCCGAACAGACAGACAGACAGTTTTTGGTCATACCTACAAAACCCTAAAAAAGAAATTTCAGTTTGCTTATTCGTAAATGAAATTTTTTCACTCGCAAAATAAATGTGTGTGAGTGGGTTTCCTGACTGTACATTTCTGTTCCAGGAATAAATATGGATGATGGGACCGACTGTGACTTCCATCCTGATGATACCGGAGACAGTGATATTATTAAAACAGAGAGTGACATTAAAACAGAGTATGAAGTTACTGAAGAATATGAAGCAGAGACTGGAATGAAGCACACGCCTCTATTGGAGGATGGTCAGTAATGAGCACAGCTGTAACTGTCTCACTCTTTTTACTGTTATTTATATTTTGTTGTCACATTTCAGTCTATTTCAAACGAACATCAGTAATATTTAATATAATTAAACAATAACATATAATATATAATAACAATAATAGGAAATAAAAATTCTTGAATACTCGTCAAAAGTTTATTTATAAAATATCAAGAGACGTTTCGACTGGTAAATCCAGTCATCTTCAGTGTAGAGTACGTTGTCAATATTTTACAAAAGTAAAAACAAACGACCAGAAAATCTCGAGCCGTCCTGTTCCATACTGCCATGTCTACTCTGAATGTGTTTGGGATGGTTTTTTCATTTCCGTATATTTTTTTATAAGAATATACTTTTGTAAAATATTGACAACGTACTCTAGACTGAGGATGACTGGATTTACCAGTCGAAACGTCTCTTGATATTTTATAAATAAACTTTTGACGAGTATTCAAGAATTTTTATTTCCTCCTACATTTTTCGTCAAGAACAACAATCTAACTAATAACAATAATATATAATCTTCTTCTTCTTAGAGTGCCGATGCTCGATGCTCTGAATTGACAAGTTCGTACTGAACATATTCCGAGCGTAGGCGATTTCCCCGCATACAGTTGTGTTGTGTGTGTTGCCTGTATATAACACAATCGTATGGGACCTACAATTTATTATCGTGGAATCCGAACCACTAATTATTTTTGGGGAAACTGTACTAGGGCTTTTACCTCGGTGGTTGCCCGATGCCTTCCGAGGGAGAAACGGTCGGAAAAATGTAAGGTGTTTTTCAGGGTTTTTAAGGGTACCGGGGAATGAACCCGGGCCCCGCCGCTCACTAGTCCACACACTAACTAACTGAGCCACGACCGTTCTCCTTATATATAATAAAACAATGAATATTCTGAATAATATATTTTTTACATTGTAAATTGCTTATACTTCACAGTGATGCGTTTGTTGCAGGAGTCCGAGATAGAGTTACAGACGAGATATATCATGTTAACAACAACATAGGGCAGATCCACTGTAAGTCTGAACCTGCAGACACCAGTGACTGTGAAGGAGATGAATTGGGGAGTGCGGCTGTCGCAAACACCGGTCAGTAGAGCTAGTTTTATATATGCCTCTGTTATTAATAAATGTTTATGGTGAGCTGAAATTACGGTGTTGTAGTTGTTCATAGAAGTGGAAGCCTCTGAGTTGGTATACACTAAGGCAATGTTTTTCATTATATGACTGATATGTTTACAGGAACTAGAGATGGAACTACAGGCGACACGTATCGCTATCATTCCCAATCAAACATAATCATCACAGAGGAGATCGACATCAAGTCTGAACCTGCTGACACCATTAAATGTGAAAAAGAAAATCTGGAGAGTGCATCTTTCACAAAAACCGGACAGTACATCTTATTTTATTAGTAAATTAAACAAAAACATTACATTTCAATGGGATAATAATCATTTATTCAACTTAAGATATATACAAGTTATGTCATAAGAAAAGCACAGTTAATATAAAATTAATAAATAAATAAATCACTTGATTAATTTCACAAATATAAGTTCATAAAAATAAATAAAAACACTAATTTCTAGGCAAAATATCACTTTATTATTTAACTAACAACACGATTAGTTTCGCCATACAATAGCATTATCAAGTGATTCAAATGATGTAATGAATGGAGAACATTCAATGTACATATATATAATATAATAATAATAATCGTACATATATAATTAGCTAGCGTGTGTTAGTGATCTGGGTAACACTGTGACGTCATTTTTCCTAAGGTTCTCGTGATTGGCTAACTGGGGACTCTTCAGGTCTCTTGATTGACAGGTATTTTGCAGATTTGTTCTCTAAGAATCTACGAATATAATTACATATAGAAATGTGTAGCAAACAAGAATCTCTAGATATTTCTATATCCTTTGACTGATATCAACAATATTTTGCAGTTTTATTCTCTAAGAAACTGCGAATAAAATAACATATAGAAATGTCTAGGGTTTCGTAAGCATAAACAAGAAACTCTAGACACTCCTATATATTATGATCGATATGAAAAATGTTTTGCAGATTTATTTTCTAAAAATAAATATCATATAGAAATTTCTAGGATTTCGTAGGCATAAACAAGAAACTATAGACATTGCTATATCCTTTGACTGATATCAACAATATTTTGCAGATTTAATCTCTAAGAATCTACGAATATAATTACATAAAGAAATGTCTAGGGTTTCGTAGGCATAAACAAGAAACTCTAAACACTCCTATATCCTACGATCGATATGAAAAATATTTTGCAGATTTGTTCTCTAAGAATCTGCGGATAAAACAACCTATAGAAATGTTTAGAGTTTCGTAGGCATAAACAAGAAACTGTAGACACTTCTATATCCTTTGATTGATATGAAAAATAATTTGAAGATTTATTATTTAAAAATCTGCGGATAAAACAACTTTTAGAAATATCTAGGGTTTCGTGGGCATAAAAAAGAAACCCTAATATACTCCTGTATCCTTTTACCGATATGAACAGTATTTTACAAATTTATTCTCTAAATATCTACAAATATAATTACATACAGAAATGTCTAGGGTTTCGTAGGCATTAGAAAGAAATTCTAGACAATCCTATATCCTTTGATCAATATAAACAATATTTTGCAGATTTATTCTCTAAGCAACTGCGATAAAAATTACATATAGAAATGTTTAGCATTTCGTATAAACGAAAAACTTTAGACAGGCCTGTATCCTTTAACCGATATGAACAATCATTTGCAGATTTATTTTCTAAGAATTTACGAATATAATTATTAATAGAAATATCTATGGTTTCGTAGCCATAAAAATGAAACTTTAAATACTGTTATACCCTTTGACCGATATGAACAATATTTTGCAGATGTATTCTCTAAGAATCTACCAATATAATTACATACAGAAATGTCTAGGGTTTCGTAGGCATAAATAAACGTGTCAAATTATTTTTAGTTTTAACAATATAAATGTAATGTACTGAGTAAAAATGAATCGTTTTAATCATAAAAAGTTTATGAATAACTATATTAGCAAGTGTCTGTATGTAGTGTCGGTAACATGATGACGTCAATTTTTCCTAAGGTTCTCATGATTGGCAAAATACTGCGGACATCCTGTCTCTTGATTGACTGACAGGTGACACCCTCTCCCGTGATTGGTTAACTGGTAATATCCTGTCCCGTGATTAGCTGACCGGCGACGAAATTAACATACGTTAAAAAATAAAACCAAATACATATACAAACAATTGAAATTTTTATGTTATAAATCCGTCATTGTTGACGGGTAATAACCTAGTATATATAATAATAACTTTATTTACATTTTTTACAAATATGAGCGCTACACATACGTTACTGATATATGCTAACAAATGTAAATAAGAAAATATTCATTTTAATACCTACTATAATTTCTTACACAAAATTATTGTAACTAATAGACAATTTTACTATTTTTTTATTATTCTGTCCAGCATCAATAAGCTGAAGTTTGTCGCAATGCCAGGACAAAATAATATAACATAATTTTGCACTCACAAGTCAGCTTATAGACTTCGGACTGAAAAATGGTGTCGATCGGATCTTTTGCATTAAAATGACAATTAGATATTTTTGTCGCGGGTTTAAAAGCATTCTTTAAGTTATGTTTTTTAGGTAAATTGGCAATTTTATCTGATATGGTCCCATACTACGTTAGCGAAATATACTTATTTTCTTCAGAAATAGATACATGACAAAAATATTTAATTGTCTTTTAAATGCTAAAGATTCGATCGACACCTCCAATCACATTTTTAAGTCCGGAGTCTATAAGCTGACTTGTGAGTGCAATAGCATTTATATTGGTCAAACAGGAAGACATTTCAATATTAGATTAAAAGAACACAATAGAGCCTTTTATTCTGATTTGGACATACACCACTCAACATTTAGTGACCATCTTAAAGATTGTAAACATATATCCAGCGGTCATTCTGTTGACATAAATTGTATAAAACCATTACATTATGTTAATAAGGGTTATATACTAAATCTGCTTGAATCCCTTGAAATCTTTAAACATCTGAGGCAGGGCGCACCGGTCCTCAATCAACAAACAGATTTGGTTTATTCCCCATTTTTTCAAGTATTTGTTAATTAGGGTTTTTCGGTACTGTTACTGTTTGGTCTACAATGTCTGTGTCTGGGGTTATTCAATTGAGAGCAAAAGGGTATTCATTTTGCAGAAGCGAATACGCCGTTTAATTTTTAACCTAAATAGTCGTGATTCTTATTGAGACTGGTTTATTAATAATGACATCCTAACATTTTTTTTAATATTTATCCTAAAAGCGGTTACCTTTGTAAAAAAAATCCTAGGATGTTCAATTTAAACAAAGATTTGCATAACTACCAAACCAGACATGCCAATGATATATGAGTTCAATATTTTAAACTCTCAAAAAGTAGAATTCCATTTTATATGTCTTGTGTCCTATATAACAAACTGCCGCAAGAATTGAAGGATATATCATCAATCCATATCTTTAAAAATAAGGTAAAATCCTTCCTATTACAGAAAGCGTTTTACTCTGTTCAGGACTTTCTATCTGACACCTTACATTTGGACATGGACATTTGGCATGTTTTCCATTCTCTTGTATTATTTTCTTTTATCTTCTTATATATGTATATTTAAGTATTATTATTTTACTATGTATGTACATGACAAATTCTACTATCTCTGTATAGTTCATGAATAAATATATATTATTATTATTATTATTAATAATAATAATAATAATATATAAGGGCTGTACATTGAATGTTCTCCATTCATTACATCATTTGAATCACTTGATAATGCCATTGTATGGCGAAACTAGTCGTGTTATTAGTTAAATAATAAAGTGATATTTTGCTTAGAAATTAGTGGTTTTATTTATTTTAATATGGAATATCACAAAGTAACGGACAAAACAATTTTCTATATAAGTTTAATGTACTCTATACGTATTTTGGCAATGACGCCATCGATAGGAGTTCAAATTCCAAACTCCTGTCGATGGAGTCACTGCCGAAATACGAAATAGGTTAAAGTATTTTATTTGTACCGCAACACTTTCAAACTCGTCTAATTGCTATGACTGCACATGAAGATATATTATATAGCCACATGCAGGAAAATTTTATATTAGATATTAACTTTATTCCAAGAACCAAATTTTTGTTTCCTTCATCAATGAAAGTTTTTTTTTGTAGCTTAAGGAACATCCAGTGAATCACATGAGAACAGTTAGTCTTTGGCCATTAACATGTACAAACAATCCGCAACAACAAGGGATACAAACCTAATTGGACACAAATCTATAAATTCCGGAGAGAAATTATTCAAATGTGATCAATGTAACAAATCATTTTCAGTGTCTGAAAGTCTCATTGATCACAAACGAGTACATTCTAGAGTGAAACCATTCAAATGTGATCAATGTAATAAAGCGTTTCCACATTCTTCACATCTTATTACACACAAACGAATACATTCTGGAGAGAAGCCTTACAAATGTGATCAGTGTGATAAAGTATTCTCAACGTCGTCAATTCTCACTACGCACAAAAGAATACATTCTGGGGAGAAACCTTTCAAATGTGATCAATGTGATAAGGCATTTTCACGGGCAACAAGTTTCATTAAGCACAAAAGAATGCATTCTGGGGAGAAACCCTATAAATGCGATCAGTGTGATGGAGCATTTGTATCGACTTCACATCTCACTAGACACAAACGAACACATTCTGGAGAGAAACCCTTCAAATGTGATCAGTGTAATAAAGCATTTTCACAATCATCAAATCTCATTCATCACAAACGAATACATTCTGGTGAGAGACCATTCAAATGTGATCATTGTGAAAAATCATTTTCACAATCATCACATGTCGTTATTCACAAGCGAATACATTCTGGAGAGAGACCATTCAAATGTGATTATTGTGAAAAAACATTTTCACAATCAATACATCTCGTTATTCACAAGCGAATACATTCTGGTGAGAGATGCTTCAAATGCGATCAATGTGATACAGCATTTGCACATTAATCATCTTTCAGTAGACACAAACGAGTACATTCTAAAGACAAACCATTGTAATGTGATCAGTGTTATAAAGTATCTTCACATTCGAAAATCGAAGTATATTTAGTATTTATTTAATGAACACTAAGTGATCATTAATATTTTGTTTTAGAATGCATAATGGTGTATTGTTTTGCTCCAAATTATAACCATAACAGCTACATTCTTAATTGCAATTTTTTTCGTTTTTGACAGATAAAAATGAAAAACAATAATGTTAAAATAAAACATATTGTTCCTTCAAACCATTTAGATTTGGCATACACACTTATTGCCTTGTTACTTATCATAATAACGATTATTAACGTAAAATTTTCAAAATTAACCTACAAAATAATATTGTTCTGCAAAAATAATGACATATTTAATTATAATGTATAAAATAAGAATTTTAATAAATAAATATTGACTTGTAGTTTTGATGCGAAGCTTTCTCTTAGTTTGATAACTTAATTTTTCTACTTTGCGTTCATAAGACGCTAATTTCAACACTCATTTGAGTGCTATAAGAAGGTCCATTTCAACACCCGAATTTTAGTTATTGGAGGTTGGTAATACTGAATGAAATGTCAAATTCTGATGTTGTTAAGTTAACCTAATATATTCGTGGATTTTTTGTTAATTTTTTTTGCAGTTTTTCTTGAAAAAATTGAAAAATTTCAGTTTTTTACCCCTAGCGTCTCAGGGCTTGAGAATTTGGGTTTTTAACGTGTTTTTTCCACGCCCTTCATAAAGCTCCCTCCCTTCAATTCAATACTGCGCATATTTTGCTGTGTGTAATCCCCCCCCCCAACTCATATTTATGATTCGTTTTTTTTTAACTATCCATCTTGCGGAAATTCCTTCTGAAATTGGGTCGTAGATCCTTCAACGCCAGGAGGACGGCCCTTCTTTTCCTTTTTTGGTGAATGAGGTTACTTCCCCCCCCCCCAATATTATAGCGGTGTTCAATGAACCTTCCCCAAATAAGTTATATTCCCTGTCGTATGCCTCTCTTGACTTCCGGGGAAGCAAATTTTGCAAGGTATTTATTGCAATCTCCCGTAATTCGAGTGGGGTACTAACAGCTGACAGCACATTTCAAAACAACAAATCAGTGATACCAACATATAACAAATATTGCATAAAATGATACTGTTTGCTATTAATACAGATTTATCAAATTTAAGAATAAATGGCAAAGTAGAAAAAATAGTATAAAAAACTCGTTTCACAAGGCCCTTTGCCGCACTTGTCTATTAGTCTCGTCGCTTCGCGACTCGTTTTCTAACATAGATGCGTGCGGCAAAATCATGCCATATGAAACTTGTGTTTCAATACACTATTATATTTCCAAAATACAATTTAACAAAAAAACAACATGCTAAATTCAAATAAAAGGAATCCAACTGCGAGGCGGCAGCACTGAATCCCATTTTGTGACGTAGTTATTAATATGGTATATTGAGAAGTGACATTACCGTTGGCGGCGCTGTAATTCATGGCAAAATGGCTGAATTGTCTAGTATTCAGCTGTCAATATGCTAACAGGGAACAGGTTAATTTAAGCACAGTACATTTTTATTTTATGAAAATGTATCTATCGACGTTCTAACAAAAAATCAACACCAGAACATATGTAATAATTTCAAACAGTACTACAGTCGTGTAGTTCAATATTTGACCACCAGACTGCGTATCCGAGCGTGTCAGTTCTCAATTGTTTTAAGCGGTACAGCGGGTGATCCACACGGATCGTTACATACTGCATTTAATTCTATTAGCTGTTTAACCCGTAGTTGACCAAAATATACACATCCAACCAAGTGGGGTGTAGTATACCCCAGGCTTTTCTCATTTAATATCAATTAAAATAAGGTAAAATTTATACAGTTAGATGCTGTCAAGCCTATAGAACAATATTACAAAAAAAAAAAAAAAATCAAAGTAATTTAATGCTTTTTTAATAATTTTTTCAATAAAAGTCAAAATCACGCCAATTTCTTTCCTAAATTGCATCATACTTCAAGTAGCTTCTCGAGTTGACTGACAACACTGCATCTCTCGTTCACACCAACTCTCACGCACTAGCTCTCTGATTGGTCTATGTATTTTGGTGAGGGAGACAATTTCTTTCTCATTTCTCAAGCAACGCTTGAATTTTGAACGTTTATTTATTTATAATTCGTTCGAAATGCGCTGTTGCCAAATATAATTTAGACATATTTTTTTGTAAATGGTGTTTTTGATTTTTTTGTCTATTAAAAATTAAATGATTGTTAAATATTAACTAATTCATAAATATTGTCAATAGATACATCATTTCCACTATTAATATACTGGGGTGTGACACACCCCATTTGGTCAAGCTTGGGTTAAGCCTAGATTAAATTTGCCTATTTGGAAATTAAAAGACATATTTAAAAAGAAACTGGCGGTGAGATATACGAGCCCTGTCCACTTTCAGTTGGCCTAGCTATGAAATTTTCAGTTTCTTTAGAAATCATTAAATAATAAGTAAAAGTAAATGCTGATTTGTACATTTTTTGACAATATAATCATATTAGAAGCAAAGGGGTCAAATTTTATTCCGTTATATTTAATTTGTGATTATTGAAATAATATTCGTAAAACAAACGTATTTTTTGAGTTCATGTATTCTTGTACTGTTCCATTTGTTGAATCATTGGCAGATAGTATTAGCTGATGATTGAAGTTCAGAAATTGCTATATTTACATCGTCGTTTTGTGTGAGGATGGCGGTGTCATCTGCGAACATTGCTATGGAGGCATCAGTAATTGGGATGTCGCTGACGTAAATGTTAAAAAGAATTGGACCGAGAATGCTTCCTTGGGGTACTCCTGCTTTTATTTTTTAAAGGGTGATGTGTCATTATTAATTTTGATGTTAAATGTTCTATCTTCTAAGAAGGAGAAGATAATTGCAGATATGTAATTTGGAATTTTTAGTTTTACAAGTTTATATTTCAGTCCTTCTGTCCACACATTGTCAAAGGCTTGGGCTACGTCGAGGAATAATGCTGTTGTATATTTTTTCTCATCAAATCCTTTTACAATGATTTCTGTTATTCTGAGGAGTTGCTGCGTAGTGCTGTATGTCTTGCGAAAACCAAATTGAAAGGATGGTAGGACTGCTAATTTACTTACTTCTGTTTCCAATCTTGTATGAATAATTTTTTCAAACAGCTTCGAAAATGTATTTAGCAGGCTTATTGGTCTGTAGCTTGGTAGGCTTTTATTTTTTCCTGGTTTGTTAAATGGAATTATTTGAGCTACTTTCCACTGTTTTGGGAAATATTCAATTGATAAACAAGCATTCAAAAGCGATGCAAGAAAGGTTATAAATTTAGGGGATAGGTGTTTGAGAACAATATTGGGGATGGGATCTGAGCCGGGAGATTTCTTTGTAGGTATTGAGCTTATAATGTTTTTAATTTCTGAAGGTGAAGTTGGTTCTATGTTATTTGACTGGGGCGTGTTTCGTTCTATATAGTTAATAACTGAGTTTTGGTGGCTTGGAGTTGTGATATAGGCGGGTGTAAATACTTTTTCAAAATGTTCCGAAAATATATTACATTTTTCTGAATCTGTTTTTCTGAAATAAGTGTGGTTCCCTATTTTAATTGGGGCTATTATGTTCGGTTGCTGCAGGATTTTTTTTTGTCGTTTTCCACATTCCTGGGTTGTTAGGTTGCAGTTCCTGTATATGTTGGTTGAATACGATGTGATATATTGTTTAACAGGTTTTTTAATCTTATATTTCTTGTTTTTTGATAGTCACGTCGGATTTTGCTTTTTGTTTTAATTAATTCTAGAATGAATGCAGGTGTTTTACTTGATACATTTTTATATATTTTAGGTTGTTTAGTCGCCATTTTGACACTATTTATTATTTGTTCAGAGCAAGTGGATATTTGAGTATCCAGTTCATCTATGGTTGTTGTAGTAGGAGGTAAAATAAGTTCATCTAGCGACTCTCGGAATTTTTCCCAGTCAATAGTACCATTAATAAGGCGCTGCTTTGGCAAATGGTATATAATTGAACTGCTCCAGGATATAAGTACCGGTAGGTGGTCGGAGTTTAGTTCGTCTAGAACTGTTTGCTCTGTGTTCTTTTGAAAATTTTTGCTGACTACTATGTCCAAAATATCAGGCTGATGTTTTGGGTTGTACGGATATTATGTATACTCGGTAGGAGCAAGTATATTTAGCGCATTTTGGGAAGTTATCTGATTTAGTAGTAGACCGGAGGGGTTATTTTTTCGGCAACCCCATAATGTACCAATTGGGGGTAACGTCGACCCTATAATCTGGTCGATGAATCCTGCCACCGTTTCATAGGGCCAACCTTCCCATGAAACGTATAAATGGTTCCAGGAAATATAAGAAACCATACAGCTTCCCACAACGGGTCCTTCTCGGATGGGGACCCACAAACAGTTGGGCGAAGCTACAATCCCGCTAGCCGGGCCCGCCACAGGTGGACACCCGAGGAGCAGGAAGACCTGCTTCAGGTTTACGTGGCAGCGTCACCCCATCGCAGGGGCTACATGGTCAGAGTCCACTCACAATGGTGTGAAAATCATCCCGAGCTGGACTTCATGACGCACAAAATCTGCGCGACCAAGTAGCACGCCTGCGACGCAGGATGAGGCGATCGAGACGAAGAGAGTCGAGAAGGTTGTCTCAAATACCGCTACAGCCATCGACACCTGCAAGCCCACCAACGGGAGGTGGGCAGATAGCCACTGGGTCTTCCTCAGTTAATGCAGGAATAACACCCTCTTCATCGGAAAAAAATCTTCGTGAGGATTTTTTAGCCCTTCTCTCGCTTCATTCTGAACGCACCCGACTTGGACACAATAAGTTCAAAGTTCGTGCTTATAACCTCACGCGACTTAATGAACTTATTGACAAGCAAATTTCTCCTCAGAGTAGTCTCTGGGAAATCGACTGTGCTGTATACGCTGCAGCAGCTGTGCTGACGGCAAAGCGGGCTTTGGCCTCTAAGGCTTTTAACGGCAAACTGCGTATACAGCAATTAGAGAAGAAAATGACGCGTTCACGCCAGGAAGCTTCTCATATTCAGTGTGCCATTGATGCTTTACGAAGTATTAAGCCGCTAAGTGCGAATACTAAGCGCATATTACATCAATTGCGCATAAAGCATCACACACTGAATTTGTCCACTCTCTCTCTGCTAAAGCAGAAAGCGGTGGACAAATTGAGAGCACTAGCCCTGGCAAGAAAGAAACTGGTCAACCGGGTTAGGGCCATGGAGGAAAATACTATGTTCCTCACGTGCCCGTCACGCCTTTTCATGGCCAAACCTGAGGTTTCTGAACAGGTGTTATCAGGCGACAGGACAGAGATATTCTGGAGGGAGCTTTATGCACACGAGACGATCGTGCAAAACACTCCAGTTTTAGAGAGATTTGAGGAATTCTGTACAAAACATCTTACAGATCCTCAGGCATGCCCCCCTGTTCCCCGGGAAGAAGTAACACGTGCTATACAAAAGCGCGCAATTTTGCTGCACCAGGAGTTGACGGTATCGTTGCTTTTTGGTGGAAGTCATTTACCAGTGCACACGGCCATCTTGCACGAAACTTTACTTCTTTTATCCGTGGAGAAATACCAATACCATCTTGGTTAGCAGAGGGGCGTACAGTATTAATCCCCAAAAAGGGTGATTTAACCAACCCGAAGAACTATAGACCTATTACTTGTCTCAATACGCTGTATAAGATCTTTACCAGCGTATTAAACGAGCGGGTACTGAGCTTCATCGCCTCTGTTTGGTCAGACATCTACGAACAGAGGAGATCGAAGAGGGGCCAAGCAGGTTGCAAAGAAAATTTTATTATCGACCGGGCAGTATGTCATGACGCGGCGTATTTCAAACGAAACCTGTCAATGGCTTGGGTGGACTACGCAAAAGCATATGACACTACGTCACATGCTCTCATTTTAACATTATTGCGCATGTTACGAGTCCACCCGGAGATAGAGAGATGCATTGGGCAACTTATGTGCCTCTGGAAGACACAATTTGTTGTCCCAAGTGGATCAACCACAGTGTCGACAGAGTGGATACATTACAAATTACCCATCTCTTATACATGGATGATTTGAAGCTCTACGCCTCGAACGAGAGGAATTTGCAGACCGCCTTAGATGCTGTTGCTGAGTACACTGCCGCGATAGGTATGCAATTCGGGTTGGAAAAATGCGCTGTTTTTCATATATACAGAGGAAAAGGGTTGGACAACGGTGAAGATGTTCAGTTGGTTGATGGGAGCATTATAAAATATCTTAATGCCGAAGGGTCTTACACATTTCTAGGCATCAGTGAAAGGGGTGTCCAGGATGTCACTTTTATTAAGCAGGCCCTTCGCAGCAAGTATATGGCACGACTGAGGCAGATATGGAGATCATGTCTGTCTGGCAAGAACAAGATCGCTGCCACAAACATGCTTGCTGTCCCATTAATTTCATACACTTTTGGTGTAATGAAATGGAATGTTGATGATCTTGAGGATCTCGACAGAAGAACCAGAAAGATCATGAACATCAACGGAAGTCTTCACCCGAAATCTTCTGTGCAGCGCATATACCTCCCTCGTCAAAATGGGGGTCGGGGATTACTTAATCTGGAGTGTTTGCACGATCGACTCGTCCAGGTTACAGCTAACAGTATCCTCAGAAGTCAGGACCCACTATTAAAATTCGTTAGTGAGCACGAATTTAGTGGCAAAGGGGCGTTTCTTTACCAGGCAGCGCGAAGAGCAGCAATGAGATTTAACCTGGCAGACTTGAGTCCCGCCAGGGAAAACGCTGGAGTACAACTCTCTCGGGAGGAGTACAACAGAGTTACCAGTTCGGTGAAACGAGGTGAGACAGACATGTTGACAAAAGAACACATGAGTAAAAGTATGCACTCTGTGTTCTTCAAACATTTTAAAAGTCTAGAGTTGTCCACCGAACTCACGTTCTCGTTTCTTATGTCTGCTGGTTTGAAATCAGCAACAGAAGGTTTTGTGTTTGCGTGTCAGGATGGTGGTATAAATACTTTGGCATACAGGGCCCGCATATTCCAAATAGCGGAGTCCACACTCTGTAGGTTGTGCCACCACCATCCTGAAACGATTATGCACATTCTGTCTGCTTGTCCATCTCTTGCAGCGTCGAGCTACGTGTCTCGACATAATGCTGCTCTCCACGTGCTCTACTATCATCTTAGACATGCCTATGGTATTGACCAAATACCGGTTATACCGTACTTCCCTTCTGACATAGAATCGGTGGTGGAAAATTTCCAAGTGCCGTATTTATTGGAATTACTCCTTCCCCACCTCGAGGTTACTGACAGCCACTAAGCCGGACATAACCCTCCTGGATATCGAGACCAAACAGATGTTTGTGATCGAATTCTCAAGTCCAGCTGAGAAGAATATCTCTCGCAAGGAGGAGGAAAAAGAGGTCCAAGTATATGGATCTTTTGTCCGAGCTTAGAAAGCTGTATGCCGGGTATAAAGTTAAGCTTGTAGTCCTGATAGTTGGTGTTTTGGGTGGCATGAAAGCCTCCTATCGAAGGGAAATCGAGTCCATTCCCGCCTGTAGATCTTCTGCCAACTCTTTGATCTGCAGAATGCAGAAAGCAGTGCTGCTCGGGTCGCTCCGCATTGTGCGGGCACTGGATCTGGCGTAATTTCCGTGGCTGCATATCGCCAGGGTTTGGGATGCAGTCGTGTGTATTTAGCTCCACTAGTCTCTAGTATGACGCGGTTCAAAAGGTTGCTGAAATTTGAGATTAGTGGACGCTTGTCAAGACCTGACAAACCCCATAAAAGAGGTTGCATAATTAGTAAATATATAAATATTTGCTAATATAATGAATTAAACTTTGACTAGCATACTGATTAAAACTGTAATAATATTGTTTATTCATAAGGAAATGACGGTGAATATGAGGAGAGTGCATTTATATTAATATTTATATTTATACTCATAGAAAACATAAAGATGTGGATAAAAGCAAAAAAATATGGTCATACAAATTTTTAGGTTGACAAGTGCTTACTGCGCATACGTCAATTATAAATTAACGTAAGGGTTTGGAGTTGACATACTTCTAATTTTAATTTATAAGTATAAGAATTAATTTTGTAGGTTGTGAACGATAACGTACAGTTACATATAACAAACATTTACGTTAATTCTAAGTACTAATTCTAATTCCTAATTTCGTGGTTCTGAACGCAGCATTAGTTTAGTTTTATTTCAAAATTACCAAATATTTTATATATTACAATTTCTGGTTAAAATCTGATATTTTATTATACGTATGTTTGAAGAAACAAGTGTTTCAGAAGAAGGAAAAGGTCAACTTGACTACATAGGCTGTTTTTATTTATGACTTTAACTGTTACCAGATGGGAAGAATAGGGCCACTAATTTAACTAGCTGCCAAAATATCTTGAAATCACTTTCTTATTTTTTTTATGATGCGACAATTATGAATGGATAGTAAAAATGGTAAACCCTTACAACATTTTTAAAAATGCTGTAAAGCCTGGGACAGAATGCACAGCGCGCTAGTGGCACGCCGTCAGCATCTGCGCTGTTGAGAACGGCGTTGAATTTTCGCCTGCACACAATGCAATCATTTTTAACGCCGTCAAAGTAACAAGGGACAACCTATATCTGTGTTTATACGTGCGCTTTCTTTTATTAAAATTATAATGGATGATGAAGACTTGTGTGTGATGTTATTTATGTTGTATGCAAGTTATTTATACATACAAACACTTTACCATTCAGTAAAAACTAAGGTTAGGTGTTTACGTCAACGTTCAACGGCGTCGAAAGTTGAAAGTTGACGAACATTCAATATCAACGCCGTTCAGACGTTGCTCATTCTGTGCACTTGCGTACTACAGCTTGATTTTAACTTTGTACTGACAGATAGCGCCGTCCAAACGCCGTCAACGCGTTGTCGAACACGTTGCATTCTGTTCCGCACCTTAGGGTTTAAAAAAAGTTCACTTTCAATTTTGCAGTGAATCTGTAAAGACAATTTTAGTAAATTAGTAAATAGTTTCGTAATATTATATTATAGTTATAGTTTTATAATTGCCTTTTTTTGTTGTTGTGGTTTTGTATTTAAAGTGAAGAAATTTTTTTTTTAGGGGCCCACTTTTCATTGCGCTTCAGGCCCCCTAACCCTAAATCCGGCCCTGATGACATCGGTAGTGTAGGACTGCCGTAATCGTGGCTTTCATAAGTTTTTTATTATAGAGAGCAAGTTGTTTGTACTAGAGAAAACCATGGTACAATGTAACACAGAAGTCCCATAAGGTTCTATATTTGGCTTAGTTTTATTTACCTTGTATGTAAATGATGTACTTTCATTATTTCCAAATAATGCTATTTGTAATACTATTTTGTATGGAGATGTTACTTCACACATTACTTCATAATGTAGATGCATCGTCACTAGCTCTGGATGGTAAAAATAACTTAGAAGCAACGAGTGGTGGTGGTGCTTTGAAAATAATCTCATTCTAAATCCAAAATAAAATTCATCCTCTGCTTTCCAATGAACACAAAAATGCACTTCTTGCCAGCCCATATTTTCAATTGTAAGGACAAAAAAAAAAAAATATTCAGTGTTCCCAACCTACAAAATTTTTGGACATAATAAGTGATAATCTAAACTGGCAAAATCACGATGACTATTTGCTACCTAAACTTGTTTATAAATCTGGTTTTATATTGAACAAGCATAAGAATATGGTTTCTGCAAGTATACTCAGAGCTGCTTACTTTGGAATATTTCACGCAGCCATGTACTATGGCATTTTGTTTTGGGGTAGATCAGTGTTTTTCAACCGGGGTGCCGCAATGTCCAACAATGAATGCCACAAAATACTCCTAGATAACTTTTTCAGTATCTCAAAGTAAAGTTAATAATTTCCTACAAAATTACTTAAGTGTAGTTCAAGATAACTCATTGTCAGTCCTATTTTGCTTTGTGTAATTTGATATATTTCATAATAAAACTAGATTTAAAAAACAAATTGGATGCCACGATTTTTTATTTTTCAGTCAAGGGTGCCACGATTTTTTATTCTTCAGTCAGGTGTGCCACTCAATGAAAAAGGTTGAAAAACACTGGGGTAGATCCTTTGTATCGTAAAAAGTTTTTCTTCTCGACCGATATAGAATTTACCAATTCTAAAATCAATTTTGATTACAGAAAGCTTATATTCTAACACAAGAGTTGGAATGTTATTCCATAATACTTCTATAATTCTATAATAACCTTCAATAGTTAAGGAAAAATTATTTCATGCTCGTTGTCAGTTGTTATTGTTCACTATAAGGTATGCATTCTTCCGCGCTGAAAAGTAGTGCGGACGGTATCTATGGCGTATGGATACATTTAACAAAATCAAATTTTTTTTTTTTTTCTTAATAAATTAGCATACTAAAATAATTTACTAAAAAGATAGTGACGATGTGTGGCAAATTAAACTTAAATTAAACAAAAAATAAGCTAAACAATAAGTTTAAATAATTAATTAATTTGTTATGTAATTTAAGGTCTATTAATTTGTTGGAAGAGAAAATTCGATGCTCGTGGTCTCTCACGGTCGCCTGCTCGCCCGCTCGGAATGTTCCGCTCGCATCGAATTTTCTCATAACAACCTTGTTACAGAATATACTATTCTTGTTAAAAATCTTACTATTCGTATAATAGCAGGTGCCTCTGTAGATCATCTTGCAGATCCCTTTTTCCAGTTTTGTCGGAATTAACTCTTCCATCTTTTTATATATTAGAAGCCGTAATGTTTGTTGAAAATAATCTGTATCTTATCGCTACTAATTCAGAATTACATACTTATCATATCCGCAATATATAGCACTGCACTGCACTGCACAGTAAAGATTCCCACTATATGGCTGTAACATTATGTTAAATCGAAAACTATTTTGTTAACTCGTGTGGTTTCAGTTCGTATTATATGTGCCATCTTGACTAAATCTCATCATTTAGGTAATGTGTTATTGGTTAAATAAATTTATTATTTATATGAAAATAACTATATTTAAACAACTGAAAGTTTGTCTCAATAATCAATGCAAATTTTTTTGCAGCTAGTGAAACATCTTCCAGTGAATCAGATGAGATTTGGGAGCCGTTGGCCATTAACAACCGTAAACAACACACAACAACAAGGTCATCACATTTCATTAGACACAAGAAAATGCATTTTGGAGAGAAACCATTCAAATGTGATCAGTGTGATAAAGCATTTTCACAGTCATCAGATCTCATAAAACACAAACGAGTACATTCTGGAGAGAAACCATTCAAATGTGATCAGTGCAATAAAGCATTTTCAGCGTCTTCAAGTCTCAATACTCACAAACGAGTACATTCTGGAGAGAAACCATTCAAATGTGATCAGTGTGATAAAGCATTTTCAATGTCTGCAAATCTCAATACTCACAAACGAGTACATTCTGGAGAGAAACCATTCAAATGTGATCAGTGTGATAAAGCATTTTCAGTGTCTTCAAGTCTCAATACTCATAAACGAGTACATTCTGGAGAGAAACCATTCAAATGTGATCAGTGTGATAAAGCATTTTCAGTGTCTTCACATCTGGTTACCCACAAACGATTACATTCTGGAGAGAAACCATTCAAATGTAATCAGTGTGAAAAAGCATTTCCAGTGTCTTCAAATCTGGTTACCCACAAACGATTACATTCTGGAGAGAAACCATTCAAATGTGATCAGTGTAATAAAGCATTTTCAGTGTCTTCAAGTCTCATTAGTCATAAACGAGTACATTCTGGAGAGAAACCATTCAAATGTGATCAGTGTAATAAAGCATTTTCAGTGTCTTCAAGTCTCATTACTCATAAACGAGTACATTCTGGAGAGAAACCATTCAAATGTCATCAGTGTGATAAAGCATTTTCAGTGTCTTCACATCTGGTTACCCACAAACGATTACATACTGGAGAGAAACCATTCAAATGTGATCAGTGTGATACAGCATTTTCAGATCCTTCAAATCTGATTACTCATAAACGATCACATTCTGGAGAGAAACCATTCAAATGTGATCAGTGTAATAAAGCATTTTTAGTGTCTTCAAGTCTCATTTCTCATAAACGAGTACATTCTGGAGAGAAACCATTCAAATGTGATCAGTGTAATAAAGCATTTTTAGTGTCTTCAAGTCTGATTACTCATAAACGATCACATTCTGGAGAGAAACCATTCAAATGTGATCAGGGTAATAAAGCATTTTCATAGTCTTCAAGTCTGATTACTCATAAATGATCACATTCTGGAGAGAAACCATTCAAATGCGATCAGTGTAATAAAGCATTTTCACGGTAATCGAGTCTCATAAAACACAAACGAATTGGACACAACAATGGCCGATAGCGGTTCTGTGATCGTTGTGAAACAGCTGATCGAAACGAGTAATGTGAAAGTTGTCTTCATTTGTTTACATGTTAAATCTTCGACTTACAATGAATAATTTACAACTATGCTAACTAAATCATTTTTAGTGCAACACTTCTCAAATGTGATCAATGTGATAAAGCATTTTTACAGTCATCAGCTCTTATAAATCACAAACGAATACATTCTGGACAGAAACCATCCAAATGTGATCAGTGTGATAAAGCATTTTCATAGTCATCAGATCTCATAAAACAAAAACGAACACATTCTAGAGAGAAACCATTCAAATGTGATCAGTGTGATGAAGCATTTACACACTCATCAGGTCTCATTTATCATAAACAGTCATATTATGGAGAGAAACCATTCAAATGTCATCAATGTGATACATCATTTACATAGTCTTCAAATCTGATTAGTCACAAACGGTCACATTTTGGAAAGAAACCATTCAAATGTAATCAGTGAGATATAGCCTTTTCATAGTTATCAGATCTCATAAAACACACGCAAGTACATTTTGGAGAGAAACTATTCAAATGTGATCAGTGTGATAAAGCATTTACACACTCATCAGGTCTCATTTATCATAAAGGGTCACATTCTGGAGAGAAACCATTCAAATGTGATCAATCTGATAAAGCATTTACACACTCATCAGGTTTCATTTATCACAAACGGTCACATACTCGAGAGAAACCATTCAAATGTGATCAGTGTGATAAAGCATTTTCAGCGTCTTCAAATCTGGTTTCTCACAAACGATTACGTTCTGGAGAGAAACCATTCAAATATGATAAAGCATTTTCAGTGTCTCCAAATCTGATTGCTCGCCAACGATTACATTCTGGAGAGAATTCATTCAAATGCGATAAGTGTGATAAAGCATTTACACAGTCATCAGGTCGAATTTATTCCAAATACTAACGTGATGTGATTGAAACATTTTTCAACTTATCAACGATCACAATGGGTTGCTAGTTGTAGTAATGCGTTAATATAATTTATCCAATAAATGATTTAATTCATATGACTTAACTCTCATACTACAGTTTGATATGACTTCATATACAGTTGAACGCATTCGACAAAATTGACTATAATTTTGGATAAAATTGACTTAAATGGTAACGCCATAGTACGCCAGGCAGAAGGGCAGCGAATGCGCTTATTCGAAGGCATATTACTTGCTGAAGGAGTTCCTTCTATTTCAGTAGTTGTACATATGTTGCCCATGGAGTGGCGACACTGAACTTTAGTATTCGTGCGCCTTTCTTGCGCTGATTTGCGTCCGCAGTAAGAGACAAGGGCTCACTTACCCGGCCCCGCAGTCTTTACTTTAAAGCGGTTTTTTCGAAGCTTTTATACTATTTTGTTCTCCAATTTATTTGTCTATTTATCTATTTTATCTTAAGCAATTTTTATTATGTTTTTTTTTATATTTGTTATCAAATGTTAAGCAAATTTTAGACCCTGTGCATTTACTCATTTCAAATTTGCAATAAGGGTCCTCGCAAAACTTTAGCACCTCGGGTCTCGGAAAGGGTAAGTAGGAGCGCCGAGATAGGTCCCGGGTCCCGGTTATACTATAATTCTAGGCCTGGGAAGACAATAGTTCCACCCCAGTCCCCGGAAAATCAATTATTACGGACCCGATAACATATAAAACTGAGCGTAGATAGAAATTGTACATTATATTTTCTGTAATATTATATATAAGACATGCTTATGTGATGTGCTCATTTTCGATACGGAAGATACCGATAGAAAGCCACAAACGGACCCAAATACTGATAACTGACGACAGCTAACTAGATAAACAAAGGGTGCAGTCAAGTCGGGTCTGGCCCGAACCTCTAAACAGTATTATTTCAATTATTATTACTGCAAAATGCGGTTTACTATGCCGGATGATTGTTTATCTGGTTTGAGTGTATTATGTGTTCACAGGGAAAAAATTAATAATAATAGAGTAGATTTTATAGAAAATTTCATTAATGCGAATTTGCCAATGATCGCAGACGCATTTAATTTCTATTTTATTTAAGTTTATTTAATAAATAACTAAATATTTTCAAATATATGGACATGCCTTCGTAGTCTAGTGCAGTGTTTCTCAACCAAAAACGCACCGCGGGCCAGTATAATATATAATTTTCTTACGCGGACCACTAATAATAATTGTTGGTTCATTTTTTGCAAGAAAACAAATATATTTAATGTGCTACTAAATACATTCATTTTATTTGTAGAAAATCACAGAAAGTTTACAGAAAATTAACAAAATATAAATTGTTTACATAAAAAATGTGCATAAAAAAATTTAAAAAACTGCAAATAACACATAAAAATTTTCGCGTAACACTAAATTTTTTCTGGGGGCCACTGGTGGTCCGCGGACCACCTGTTGAGAAACACTGATGGTCTAGTGGCTCTAGAACGAGAACGCGAAGTTTTTAGGTTGACGGGTTCGAGCACAGAGTAAATAAACTAACAAAGAGAAGGTGTTAGTTTTTGATGTGGCCGTCTCATTCGCTTGTTTACAATTTGCGGTACAGTGACTGTATAAAGACAGTGTGGCCATACGATGGTCTCATTTTCTATTAGTCGAGCTGAAGTCCGCCATTTTTCTTCCAACTTTGTTACAGATTACCTATGGTTTACATGTATTTAGCTTGTGTTTCAGCAGATTTAAGTGATATTTTCCAATAATATATGTATATTTAGCAATTTTAGACGTTTAATAGTGAATATTGTTGTGTTGTGTGCTATTCAAAGATATATTATAAGAGAAAGTTTCATCGTTTCATTAACTTTAAATCTTGAAGTACTACAAAATTGGCCCGAAGGGCCCATTTTGTAATCACTTTTAAAGTAACGTTAGTAATTTGTTCCAATGTTATATAAATGAGTACATTTAAAGTTGAGAAAAGTAAAATTGAAAGGTGATTATAAAAACTGTCGTTCTCCCAAAAATTAGAGAACCCAACATCACTTTTTTAGAACCTTATCATTATTTTTTTCCTATCTTTTTATTCTAATTCTAATGTCCTGTTTGAACTTGTTTCCTTAAATCTGAAATATTCAAATTAGAATAAATAAGTATATTTTTAATTTACGACTGTAACCCCCGTTTTTATAAAAAAAATGTTTTCGTTTATATAGGTTCTCAAATAAAATTTTCAGGTCCTTTCATATCCTTTTTTAAGAATTTTTTTCATTTGTTTTCTTTTTATTTGCAAACATTTCAAAAAAATACCTTCATCGGTAGGTAATTTTAATATTTATCTAGATAAATGTTGAATCAAATACATTTTTTTTTTCTTAACATTTAATTAATATTCACATATATATAAACATAAATACGTAAAACTATTAAAAATTTAAGAAATATTATAATATATTAGGATATATTAACATTTATTCCATATAACCCAATACAAATTTGGAATAAAAATGGCGGCTACAGTTCATATGGCCACACCATTGACGTCATATAATATAGACGCAGCACGCTCTATACCAATGGTTCCCAACGGGGGCGGTACCGCCCCCCAGTAGGCGCTGGAACCTTTCTTGGGAGCGGTAGTGAGTCCAGAGACAAATGGGGGGCGTTAAAGCAGCCAACGAAGGTGGCGTACTTTTTAAGAAATTAATAATAAAATACTTTTAAAATACCGTTTTCATGAATAAATATTTTACTAACCAAATATTAATTGGAACCCGACATTACAAATTATTGAAACTCCAGCAGCCTCAAACATAACATTATTATTATTTTTTTATTATTTGACTTTGTGAGTCCTAGAGCTCGTTCAACTTAACGTTGGAATTTCTTTTTCTTGTAAAGGGGGCGATGGTTCAGAAAAGGTTTGGAACCTATGCTCTATACCTTAACATTGTTTGTTATGAAGCCAAGACCCTGTGGAGACGAAAGGGGATTTGCCCCCAGGAGTCTAACAAGTTGCCTAACTTATATTTATTTTGTTAAATTACAGTTAGAAGCAATCGTCATCATAGATGTTCTTTGATCGCCATTTTATGTTTACTATTGTTTTGTTGTTCGTTACTAACTCCAACAAGTATTTATAAATGTATTTCAAATACTAAAAAGTAAAGTTTAATTATAATTTTACATATATATGTCAGCACCCCAGTACGGACAAAATGAAATAATAATCACAATAACAATTAAACACACGATTTATTGCATTTAATCTTTAAATTACACAAAAATATTATGAAAAACTATAATAATATCAGAAATATGGCTCTCTGCCTGCCGCACGCGTCACTCGCATTCCACAGTTAACGGACAACTGTTATCTCTGCCTGCCTGCTGGCCTTCGGTGAGTAGGCAGTGGCGTCCGGGCTTCCACTGTTAGTTAAGGGCGTATTGGCCGAAATCTGACAGTACCTCGTAGAAGTCCTCGGTGCCGCTCTCTTCGGAACCTTCGATGTCGCTCTCGCATGGCCTGGATGGAGAACACCATGGCTTCATGCGATCAGATGCAAATACTGAAAGAAATGTACGCTGAGTACGTTGGGCACCAGGTACATCGGTTAGAACACATCGGTCATTAGGAAGGATCTCGGATATTAGGTAGGGTCCTTTATATTTTAGAGCCAATTTCTTGGGCTGCGCCGTGGCTGCTGCCTCTCGCTTGACCAACACTAGGTCGTTCGTTTTGTACTTTCTTGGCGGTTTGTGTCTCTCATCAAACCTCTCTTTTTGTCTCTTCTGTTCTGCTTGTATATTTTCTAATGCTTCATTTTGCAATTTCTCCAAATCTATCTCCTCTGGTTCTTCGTTCTTTTCCAAAGCTAAAATGACTTTATTCTGTAAAACGTTTCTCGGATGGTATCCGAATAATAACTCGTTCGGACTCTTCTTTGTCGTCTTATTGGTCATGCTATTCATAGCGAACTGGATTTTGTCTAAGTCTTCGTCCCAATGCTTATCATCTCTGGACATGGTTTGTATAGCTGTTTTAATTGTTTGGCTATGCCGTTCAATTTGTCCATTTGCTCTGGGAGTCGCCGTCGCATTTTTGATATGAGCAATATCCTTATCGAGGCAAAATTCTTCAAACTGTTTGCTCGTAAACGCAGTTCCTCGGTCTGATATAATTCGGGCCGGATATCCAAAGATTGAGATAAACTCTCTCATAATCTTACAAACTGGTTGCGTCTTGGTGTTCTTCACTGCTCTCAGGTCTCAGTATTTAGTGAAGTTATCAGTCATAGCCAATATGTGAGTGTTTCCTTTCGCACTTGCAGGAAATGGCAGGAATGCAGGAATGGTCTATATTGACTGTGTTGAAGGGGATAGGTACTCTTTCTATCACGTGCAGCTCTCCTTCATATTTACCAGCAGGTTGTTTGTAGTAAGCGCACTGGATATACGCATTTATGTAGTTCTTAACTCGCTTCCTCATTCGGGGGAACCAATAGTACTTTCGTACTTGCTGTAATGTCTTCTCTAGGCTGTAGTGCCCCATGTCATCATGGCACCCTTTGATTATCTGCGGTATGTTGCTTCTTGGGACTACCCATTTTCCTATCTCTCTTCGGCATAAACGTTCATCTCGGATTTCGTAGTCGATGTGAATTTGTTTTTCATCATTCGTAGTCGGTTCTCTCTTCAGGGTATCTATGATGTCTCGTAGTTTGGAATCTATCAACTGAAGTGTCAGTTACCAATCTTCTTTCTTGAGTTTCACTCTCATGACATCAAGTGTCACTATTTCGGGATCTCGTGGTTCATCGTGTGGATTGCGACTCAAGCAATCGACGTGTGGCATCTGCTTTCCTGGGCGATGCTCTAACTCGAAGTCGTACTCTTGCAAGCGTAACCACCATCTGGCTACTCTCGGGACAATGTCGCGTTTACTCATTGCCGTCTTTAAAGATCCACAGTCTGTAAGCACCGTAAACTGCTTTCCCAATAGATATACTCGGAATCGATCGACTGTCTCAACAACAGTTAGAGCCTCTAATTCGAAGCTGTGGTAAGCTGACTCGCAAGGTGATGTTTGTCGACTGTAGTATGCTACTGGTCTCCATGTATCGTTTGGATTTTCTCGCTGTAATAGGTTGCCTCCGACACCTACTTTGCTCGCATCTGTGTGGACTTGGTGTTCAGCCGTTGACTTATACAAAGTCAAAACCGGTCTTTCGGTCAGGATTCTCTTTATCTCTTGGAACGATTCTTCTTGTTCGTCTCCCCATCGAAATGTGGTGTCTTTACGTGTTAACCGAGTTAGAGGTTTCACGATTTGCGCATGATTCTTCACGAATTTGCGGAAAAACGATGTTAATCCTTAGAATTGGCGGGTTTCGTGTACATTGCTAGGTCGCTGAAACTGATTTACCGCTGCAATCTTGGCTTTTCCTAGTCTAACTCCGTGCTTATCTATTTCGAAACCAAGGTACTCGATTTTCTCTTGAAGAAACTGGCATTTCTTCACTCTCAATGTTAGGCCTTCTTCTTTCAAAATTTGCAGGAATCTTGTTAATTTTTGTAAGCCTTCTTCCACCGTCTTACTGGGTAGGACTATGTCATCCATGTAAACTACAATATTTTCTTGGTTCATTCTTCGCGCAACTTTGGCAATCATCCGTTGTAATACTGCAGGCTCGTTGACTAACCCAAAAGGCATCTTAATAAATTCATAATGCCCCTCATTGGTGACGAAAGCGGTAAGGTGTCTTGAGCTCTCGTCCACGGTCACCTGGTAGTAACCGGTTGACATATCTAATACGGTAAAATAGTTATTACCTTCTAACTTGTCAATCTGCTCCTCTATATTGACTGCTGGAGCATGTTCCTTCTTCGTTACTTGGTTCAGGCGCCGAAAATCGACACACAGCCTCTCGTCGCCCGTCTTCTTGCTCATCATGACTATTGGACTCACGTACTCGGATGTTGATTCCTGTACTATCCCTGTGTCAAGAAGTTCTTGAACCTTTTCATTAACTACGGTCCTTTTTGCATAAGGTAGTCTGTATGGCTTGTATCTCACAGGATTCTTATCTGTCAATTCGATGTGCATCTTCTCCTTACTCGTGCCAACCTCTCGTAAATTTTGAGCAAAACATGTCCTATAATGGTTTACCTGGTCAACCACTATTTTCTTTATCTCCTCTCCTAGGTCTTCATTCACGTTAACTTCATCGTATGGTAAAGGTTGAAACTCACACCTGTTTACGATACGTTCGTTCTCTTTAATCATCTACATTGTATCCAATGATCGTGTTATTTCCAACTTATTCTTCATTTTCGTAACTTTAATGCTATTCTGATCTAACGCAGAGCGTCCTACGATCATTTCTTCATCTTGTGCCTCGCTTGGCACTATTAGAACCTCTACTTCTATGTCTATCCCATCTACTGTAATTAAGAGATTCCTTCTCCCTACTGTTTGGCAAGTTCCATTTCCAAAACCTCTTAGGGTTTGCTTAGTTTCAATATATTTAATTTTGTTCAGACTGGCCACATCCTCTCTTAATGTAACCACGTCGCTCCCTAGATCAATAAAAGCAGTAATTTTCTTACCATCTATTTCGATTCTCTTGTGATATTCATCAGGTAGGCAATCTGCATACATTATTTTCCTGACCTTCCTCTCAGTTTCGTTCCTACTTCCATCTCTTCTTCTTCTTCCGTCCCTTTTATTTGGGCACGCTGCAGCTAAATGTTCAGTGCTTTGACATACGAAGCAGCTTTTCTTAGTATTTAGGGGTCGTGGACACTTACTCGCATAATGCCTCACCTCGTTGCAATTGTACGACTTGTCACTTCGGTTGCCGCTTCCTTTCGATTGAAAGTTTTACGATGTGGTTCATTGCCTTTTTCCTTGTTCATTATACCTTCATACCGTTTAACTTTCCTTAAAAATTCTTCTAGGTCGGCGAATTCCTGCATAGCTAGAACTCGTACCAGCTTCTTATCCTGTAGTCCGTTTATAATATATTTTACTACCGATCCATCTCTAATATCTCCCCTTTTCGCTATTGCTTCCATAGAATAAACATATTCCTCGATACTTTCATCTTTCCTTTTCTTCTTCTGATTCAATAATAAATGAATATCGGCTTGGTCCATGTGACTAGGAAAACATTTGATCAATTTTTCCTTAAACGTATCCCAAGTCGTCACCTCTTCTAAGCTACACTCGAGCCACTGCTTTGCTGCACCCTTCAATTTGCTCACAACTTGCGCTAACAACATAGGCTTGTTCCATCCGTAGGCCTCAGCTACGCTTTCCACTCGGATAACCCATTTTTCAGCTGTTAGTCCCGTTGTCTTGGCCGGATCAAAATTTGGTAGCAGTTTCTCTGCTAGGTCCCATTGAAATCCAAAACTCACTGTCTGGTCCAACGTTGTAACATTTAGCAGTGTCTTCTCACGCTGTAATATGTCACGTTCCTGCCCAACAATTCCTTTTCTCTTCTCAACAGCTCACGTTCTCTTTCAATCTCACTGAATTCATCGTGGTTCTTGCCCTCAGCATTTACTTTAGTTGAACTCATCATTGGTTGACCGTTCTCCGTATGTTCAAGCATGTTGTTGTCGGTCTCAAGCTCAATTTCGTTTCTCGTATTCATTTCCAAGAACAAATTCACATAATTTGTTTAAAAATGCAGTTTAAAAAAATGTCAATTCGAATCGTTTTAAAATAATGGCTAAAATGTAGAATGATGGACGAATCTGGTGGGGGATATTTGAGAAAGGAGAGGCGTGGCCAACCACGTTACATAAAACCAGTACTTCTCAAACAAAAACAAATAATAAATAACGATTATAATTAAAATATAATGTAATATAACTAGCTAGAGTACCCGTACCTTCGTACGGATGTAAAGGTAAATTTTAGCTGCCTATAATAAGCATACTGTTCTGTGCAGGGCCAGGGACAGTGATTCACCTTAAGTGCACTATCTTAGGTTATTATTGATAACTTATTATTATTTTTTTTTTATAAACCACCTAAAAATAAATTGTATTTTAAAGTGAATTGAAACATGGAAACAGTGCAAACAGAGCAAAAGTGCAAACTCAGGGCGTAGTATGAGCAGCTAAAAGTTACTTTACCATTTTTGTAATGTGTTTTTTTTTTGTTATGTAACGTAAATGATAAGTGATTGTTTGAGAAGCACTGGTTTTTAGGTATTTTTCGATGGCCACGCCCACTATTTCTCAAATATTCCCACCACATCGTAGTCGTCCACTATACTACATTTTTCCCAAATAATTTTTAAATATTCAACAGTTCCAATTTTCAATATTAAAAACGCCGCGGACCGCACTGTGCACGACCAAACGTCTGTTTACTTTTCATGTACAGTACCGTGAAAAAGTATGCAACCGTTCACAAAACAAAATGGTCTCGACTGTTTACAACTGGTTTAGAGTCGATTCAAATAGGGAAAAATTACTAAGCGATATGACATCTGGTGGGATTTTAAGCAACTACAGAAATAGACATTCTATCGCGCTTTTTACATTGAGTTATATGGGATCAAAATATATTTTTGCATTTTACTATAGTTTTGTTGTTATTATATTGGTATATTGTATTTTTTTAGTATTTAGTATTTATTTAGTAGCTGGGATACAGATTTGGATACAAATATAGTACATAACTACGTCAAAAGGAGAACAATAATAATGCAATGATTTACATTGATTTACATAGATCACATAAAATTCATAAGCTCATTCTTATTACAATGGATAAATTCCCCAACACTGTAAAAAGCTTTGTGTAACAGAAAAGTTTTCAAACATTTTTTAAACTGATTTTTTTTCAGTTCTCTAACTGCAATTGGTAACATATTAAACATTTTTGGGCCTATATAGCTAGGTGTATTGCTAGTAACATTATATTTAATTTTAGGTAATCTAATATTTGCATGACCTCTGGTATTATAGCTATGAACCATATTACATGTGGTAAATGCACTAACGTTTTCTTTAGTGAGGATTAAAACATTAAGCAAATATAATGATGGAAAAGTAAGGATGTTACATTTCATAAATAAATTTTTGCAGTGACTTCTAGGTTTTACTTTACATAGAGAACGTATAGCTTTTTTCTGTAGTTTAAAAATTCTTGGGGATTCAACCGAGTTTCCCCACATAGCAATACCGTAGGATAAAACAGACTCAATGTGAGCATGATAAACTAACTTAGCTACACTGAAAGAAACATGATAAACTAGTCTGTTTAACATAAATAAATTAGAGTGTAGCTTACTAGCTATATAGTTCACATGTTCCTTCCAGTTAAGCTGGCTATCAAGTTGGAAGCCCAAGAATTTAACGGAGTTACATTTATAGTTGTCATTGTTACTGATATGTCTGTTGTAACTAAACACCATTTTATTAGTTTTATCTGCATTTAAGGACAAATTATTACAGTTGAACCATATAGTTGCTTCATTTACCGTTCTAGTAATTAATGTGTCAACTTCTTCTTGAGATACCCCTACATTCACGAAGGTAGAATCATCCGCAAACAGAATTGATAGAGCATTAACATTACGAGGCAGATCGTTATTGTAAATCAAAAACAATAAAGGTCCAAGGACAGAACCTTGTGGTATACCTACTTTTATATCAAGCAATTCAGATTTAACGGAGTTATAGACAACACATTGCTTTCTTCCAGCTAAGTAACTTTCAAGTAAGTTTAAACAGTTACCTCTGATACCATATAAGTATAACTTTTGGCGTAAGATATCATGGGACACACAATCAAAGGCTTTAGATAAGTCACAAAAAACTGCAGCATTATGTAAGCCTTGTTCTAAGTTGTTGACTATGTTACTCAAAAGTGAAATAGCTGCTTCAGTGGTAGAGTGATTTGATCTAAAGCCATATTGATGTTTGTAAAGTAGATTGTTTTTCTCAAAAAAATCAACAATTCTGCACTTTAAAAGTTTTTCAAAAATTTTGGAAAAAATTGGTACAAGGGCAATTGGCCTGTAATTGGAAGGGTCACTTTTGTTACCCTTTTTATAAACAGGTATGATTTTAGAGTATTTCAGACAATTGGGAAATACTCCTTTCTCAAAGCATTTATTAAATATATGAGCTAAAGGAATAATAATTTCATGTGTCGCAATTTTTACTACTTTAATGCTGATATCATAATAGTCGGAACTTTTACTATTTGACATATTATTAATTGCCGTAGATATTTCTTGCTCTGTAACTGGAGAGAGAAAAAGAGTATTAACACATGATATTTTCTCAAATATATCTAGTAAACGATTTGGACTTGTTACTGGAATATCCTTAATAATATCAGTAGCAATAGTTGTAAAAAACCTGTTAAAGTTATCAGGTTTTATATTTTCATTTAATTTATGTTTGCTAATACTGTTGGTTTCGGATTTTATAATATTCCACGAAGCCTTGCTTCTATTGTCGGACCTTATTATGTAATCATCATATGCCCTGATTTTACCATTGCTTAGTAAAGCTCTATATCTCTTTTTTATTTTGATATATGAGGGTTTGTATTTAATATCCAAGAGGGAGGCGTCATAGAGCAAGTCAAGCAAGTTTTTCATGTCCTTCATTTCCTTATTGTACCAGTTGACAGATTTGTTATTATTATTCCTGTTCTGCTTAAAAGATCTTAGCGGGAAGAATAAACCTAATCCATACAAAAACTGATTTAAGAATTCATTCATCATAACATTGACGTCATCTAGGTTGCATATATCATCCCAGCACAAGGAACTAAGCCACATTACAAACTTTTTGCTATTAAAAGTTGTAACATTTTGTTAAGTTTTATGTTATTTTATATTATTTTAAATCAGTTTTAAACTGTTTTTACTGGTATCAAGTGATAATAAGTGAAAATAACCTTAAATTAAAGTGGAAGACAAGACAAAAATCATGTTGGAGTCGAACTATTATTGCTGTGTATCTGAGTGTAATTCGTGGATTAAAAGAAATCCATTTGAACCTAAAAAATAATCTAACCTAAATAACCTAAAAGGTCCTTTTCAACCTAAAAAAAATCATAAAAACATGCCTAAAATTATTCATATTTATTAATATTTGATGTTATAATATTTCACTGATCACCTTGCATAAAAACACGTATTAATATTGTAGCAAAATTACAAAAACCACCAGTAAACATTAAAATTCACGTTGTTGCCCATATGATTATATGTAATAAATGTCTATTTTGGAAGTTCCAAGTATGCCGCATCAGCGCTGCGATCTTAAAATATTTCCCCTATAGAGTTGAGTACATCAATAAAACTATGCAGAAATGATTTTGAATAGGGGTGTTAGGTTTGTTACTCATAGCCGTAGAAGTCTTGTATGAGTTAGGAGCTTTTAACGTGTTTATATAAAATATCTATATTATTAGAATACATCTACAATCCAAAACCGAATTTTTTAATATGAATGATTTGTTAGTGAAAGACGACGTAAGTAGAAAATACATATTTGGTCAGGGCCGGGCCGAGCATTTTTGGCGCCTGAGGCAAGATAGAAAAATTTCGCCTTTTGATTTTATCCCCCCCCCTTTTTCCACACCCATTTTCTGACCCATCTCCCCTCAAGCCGATATCTTGTCTCGTAAAAACCTCTACCTTTTTTCATCAATCCTATATTATTATACAGGGTCCGTCAGTTAAACCTGACGGTTTTTAAACGGGGATAATTTAATAAATACACACAATATTTTCCAAACGAGCTTTAATTTAGGTAAAAGAAGAAGAATGGAAATTATAAAAAAAGAGGAGCATTACGACGCAAAAATATTATCAGTCAAATGATGACCTCCATTGTTCTGCATTGTTCCAATCTGTAAATAAAAGAAGAAGAACATTATATATATGTATATGCTTATAAATAAACACATAAAATTTTTGATATTTTAAACTCATCTTACCTATTTATGGGTCTATTGTTTAAATCATTCGTCTTGCCTTAATTGCAGCAAATTCTTTAATAGCTTCTTTATAATTTATTGTATGGGAAATTGACTTTTCAATGGAGATAATTGCCAATCCAGTTAATCTTTCTTGATTTGTACTTGTTCGTAAATAATTTTTCAAAATTTTTAATTTTGAAAAACTACGCTCAGCTTCCGCTACTGTTACCGGTAGAGTTAGTAAAATCCTTAAGGCTATCATTACGTTTGGAAAAACACAATCTAAATTTAATTCTGTGATATAATTTAGCACATCTTGAGCATTGTTCGTTTCATCTGGCAATATAGTCCTTAAATTCATCAATTCAGTTTTCAAATGCATCGCGAAATCCGGGACATCTGGCATCCCTGCGTGCACGGGACATTGTGCAAAAATATTATTATTCCTATTTAATCTCGAGAACTAACATTCCCTAATATTAAACGGTTCTTGATGCGTACCATTTCCAATCATGAACAAATCCTTATCTCTAAATATCACAGCCGACAAGTGACGTATCGACTTTAGTACATAATAGCCGTTGTTATTAAAAATTTACTTAAAAAAATATTTTTGAATGATTTTTCTATAAATATATAAAGTGTACTGGTAATAGGTAACGAAATAAAAACTTACCTTAAAGTTAAAAATTCACACAATCACATAAAGCACAACAAAAAACCAGTGGCGAAAGGAAACCTCCGCTAGACTTGCCCTCCCATAAAAAAAATATTTAAATTTTTTTTTAAATATTTAGTAAAAATTTTAAATATTTAGATAAATCTTCAAAAATACATCAAATTATGTTCTATACAAATTTTTGTCCAAGGCTTGCTTTACTAGTTACGAATTAATTATCATGACCATGGAAACATTATAAGTATGGAAAATTTTTAAATAATTTTACAAAAAAAATTCAAAATTTTTCGTTTTATCAAAAAACGTCTCAAATAAAAGTTATTAGTTATTGCATTTATAGTAACTTTTGTTCAATAAATTTTTTCGAAATATTTTTCTGTTGCTAAATATTCGCAAAAATATTAAAATCGACACGAGTAAACTCCCATTTCTAGTCAACCGATTTTCATAAAAAACAATAGGGTTCTTCCCATTTAATAGGAGAATTTTTTAGTACCAGAACGAACTCTTTAAGTTAAACCGTTTTTGAGTTATCGTGTATACACACAGACAGACAGACAGACACACACACACACACACACACACACACACACACACACACACACACACACACACACACACACACACACACACACACACACACACACACACACATACGGACGGCACTTCGAAAATAGGTTTTTTGGATTCCCTGGACCATGAAACGTGGTCATCCGTCAAAATCTCGACATCGAAAATTTTCGCGATTACAATACTTGCCCCTTATATATTAAGGTCGGGCAAGTAAAAATTAATTACTTATAAAACTAAAATTAAAAATAGGAAATACAAATAGTTAGGTAAGTATATAATTTTTTCATCAAACTCTTTACACTTTCAAAGTAAAATTATAAGTGATTTTTTTTAACCCCTGCAATATTTTTTAAAATGTTGCATTTTGTCACTATCTGTACAAATAATTATCCTGCCATAAAAATAGAAAGTTCAAATGATTAGATTTTTAGAAAATTTGGCGGGTAAATGTTTAAGATGAGTAAATAGGGATCTTCACGAATTCCTCTGGTTCAGGTCACTTAAATCCATAACAGATGTTGGCCATAAATAACATTGAAACCTTTCTTACACTTGATTTTGGTTGAAACAAGTGCCGTCCAAATACAGCACTACCAGAAATAATAAAATATTTTTTGGCAATTTGATAATCACGACTATTTTGGCTCACTAAAAAAGATTCTTTTTGGCGCCTTGATAAATCCGGCGCCTGAGGCGATCGCCTCACCCATCGGGTCGGCCCTGTATTTGGTAATAGAACAGTAGGATAAGTTGAGGTTATGAAATTAATTTACGGTTTGATTTTAAAAACAGTGTTTTACAAAATGCAGAAGCAATTAGTGGGACATAAAGGACAAGTGCTTCATAGCCAGAGCCGCGAAATTATTAATAATGTTATGCAGTTCATGAAGGAGGAAGCTAATCTGAAAAACTTCAAAATTCCTGTAACAAATTTCCGAGAACGAGTGATTGCTGCAACTGGCATCTCTAAGAGTACATATGACCGAATTTCGAGAGAGGCAAAATGTGTAGAAGAAGGTGAATATTTAATAATGTTTTTTTTTTATTCTGTTTTTTTAATCTGAAATTTTCTTTTAGGCCACTCTTCCTCTTTCGCCACACCACACAAAAAAGAGCTCGTGTTAGTCGAAGAAGTAGTGTATGCAAGGGTGAAGAACAAACAGTTCGCACTATTGTACATGATTTTCACATTATTGAAAAACGCTCACCTTGAAGGCACTTGGGAACAAAATTCAAGAATCTGGTGTTAGTTTCGAAGGAGGGTATATTTCTCTAAGAACGTTGCTTCTAAAGTTGGGTTTTAAAAATTGGGTTAAATAAAAATTTAATTTAACCCACCTTTATTCTTATATTTACACTTAATAATGTTTGATGTATAATATATAAAATTTGCAGATGGAGGAAGAGTGAATACAAGAGAAAAATGTTAATAGAGAATTATGACATTCATTTGAAACGGATAGAGTATATGCGAAAGTTAATGACATACAGACAGAATGGTCAACCGATCGTCTATACTGATGAGACTTACATTCATAGTTCTCACTGCTAAAATAAAAGCTGGTCAGATGGTAGCGAGAAAGGACTGAAAGTTCCGATAGCCAAAGGCAAGAGATTGATTATCATACATGCTGGAGGAGAAGGTGGATTTGTACCTAATGGCCTTTTAATTTTTAAATCAGGTTAGAAAAGTGGGGATTACCAACGAGAAAGAAGTGGCAAAAACACCACTTACTGTCTGACAAAAGAACTTATAACAGGCTAAATAAAGAAGTCAGGGTGAAAATTTCTGATTACAAAAATGAAGAATGGAATACAAAGCTCTCCAATCTCTGCTCACAAAATAAATCTTTATGGCAAACTACCAAAGCGCTATTAAATAAACCTACAGTTATACCTCCATTGAAAACTGAGCACGGGTTTGCCTGCTCGGATGAAGAAAAAGTTAACGCTATTGCCAATCAAATGGAAAAGGTCTTCAACCCGATTACAAGTAATTATACTAATACAAAAATTATCAATCATGAAGTTCAACAATACCTTAATTATACGAATAAAACTAGTCAAAACTTCATTTCCCCTCGCATAATTAAAAATATTATAAATAAATTAAAAAATCGAAAGTCACCTGGATATGATCAAATAACTAACCAAATGCTTAAACTCTTACCCAAAAAGGGGATAACATACATTACTAAAATCTGCAACGGTATCTTAAGGTTTAGCTATTTCCCAAAGCAGTGGAAACATGCCATAATAATCCCGGTACCCAAACCAAAAAAGGATAAATCAAACCCTAAAAACTACCGCCCAATTAGCCTACTGAGTGCACTTTCAAAAATAGCTGAAAGAGTAATTATAATTTTTATAAATAGGCACCTTGAAGAAAACAAAATAATGATAAACCAACAATTTGGCTTTCGCAAACGACACTCCACTGTACAACAGCTGCTGAGGATAACCGAATTAATAACAGAAGGCTTCAACAAATTTAAATCCACTGGGGCTATATTCTTAGATATAGAAAAGGCCTTTGACAATGTATGGCACGAAGCTATACTGTATAAAATGATTAAACTCAAATTTCCACCTGGTCTTATCCATCTTGTGTCTGTTTATTTAACTGGAAGAAAGTTTACGGTTAAATTTAACAACACATTCTCAGTAGAAAAAAAAGTATCATCAGGAGTTCCCCAGGGAAGCATACTAGGACCAACCTTATTCAATATTTACATTAATGACATACCCCAAACAACAGATATACCTGAAACTCATCTTGCTCTCTTCGCAGATGACACTGCCATATTTTGTCAAAATGAATCCCCGTTCCTCATTACTGAAAGAATAAACAATTATCTGTCTAAACTAGAAAAATGGTATGAAAGGTGGCATATAAAAGTCAACACAGACAAAACATCCGCCATTTTATTCTCAAAAAGAAGACATCAACCCTACAAAAATTGCATGTTAAATAATCAAGAAATACAGTGGAACAATAAGGTAAAATACCTTGGTATAACTCTGGATAAAAGTCTCACCTGGAAAACGCATATTAAGAACTTAAGCGACCAAGCAAATGCAAAATTAAATCAATTATATCCTCTCATAAACAAAAAAAGTAAACTGAATCATAAAAATTCCATAATCCTTTTTAATGCTCTTATCCTTCCAATCCTTACATACGCATGTCCAGCCTGGGCATATGCAGCGAAGACGCACTTAAAAAAACTACAAGTCATCCAGAACAAATTTCTAAGAATCATTTCAAACTGTCCATATTATGTTAGAAATACAGAACTAATAAACGATTTCAAAGTAACGAAAATAGAAGACACCTTACTAAACCTAACAGTAAGTTTTTATGGAAAAGCAAGCGAACACCCTAATCCAGAAATTAGCAGGTTAGGAGATTATGAAGAAAGAACGCACTGGAAGCATAAACGACCTAAGATGATACTGAACAATATTACTTAATACCAGAAGCTTAACTACATTCCCATACATTTTAACAGGTTATTTTTTATTTATTTTTTTCCTGTGATATAATTTAGATATAAGTTGTATGTATACAATAACAATTGTAAATATTATGTATTTTAGTGGAAAAGAGCTCTTAGCTCGGGGCCACATGAATAAATATTATTATTATTATTTGGGGATTACCATGATGATATGAATTTTGTTAATTATAAAAATTGGATGGAAATCATTTTAATCCCCAACCTGCAGCCAAATTCAGTAGTAGTTGTGGACAATGCGTCATACCACAATGTGCATGCTGAAAAAATCATGTTGTAAAATGTGAGCAACAAATTATAGAAAGGGAACATCTAATGGATAACGCACTTGATGAATTTATATTTACAGTGAACATTGGTAATTCGGACACAGATGGGTCATACGAGAGTGATGAAAATGTCAGTGGGGTCGACTGTTTGGATAGCGACTGACAGTTGTTAAACTAATTTAAGCTTTTGTTTTGTATTATAAAATTTGTATTCCTTTTTGACATATTTTATATGAATGTATTGAACTTTATATTATCTGTCTCATTTTGTAATACGTAACTAACAAGGGAAGTTCATTTTTAGGGTTTTGTAGGTATGACCAAAAAACCCTTATACCGTCATTTTGTCGTCTGTCTGTCTGTCTGTCTGTCTGTCTGTCTGTCTGTCTGTCTGTCTGTCTGTCTGTCTGTCTGTCTGTCTGTCTGTTCGGTAAAAATTGTAGCCAAACGGCTAAACCTAGAGAGTTGAAATTTGGCATGCTTATACAACTCTTTGACCCGCATATAGGAAAAATACTAAAACATCTAAAAAACATATCCCCCTAAACATATAAACAAATATGTGCTCATCGAAAAAAAAAATATTTTTTTATAATTCTGAGTAGGGTATCAAATGAAAGCCCTTGGTACGTGGATTAACGATCAAATTTTTATTTTTGCAAAATAAATTATTTTGAAGCGATTTTTGCCAAAATTGTGCAAAAAATTTTTTGTCCCACACCTTGTAGCCCAGATGGTTTAAACTAAAAATCTGAAAAAAATCTAAGTAATGTATATTGGTGTGAACCGGAATAGTACAACAGGAATTTTTGATCAGATTATGTTTTTGGAGAAAAACGCATTTTTTGTGATTTTTGGCTAATAATGTACACAAGTTATAGCTTTGTAACACGCCACACTGGAACGTGTGTGCTGGTGTAGTGGTATTAGTCGTTGATTTTTCAACCAAGTAACCCGATCCGAAAGGGATCGAACCCTGTGAGAAGAGACTATTATTTTTTGTTTTTTTTTTTTTTTAATTTTTATATTGTTTAAATTATTTTTTCAAAATTCTAGTTATATTTTGGCAAATGTTGCATTTAATTTTTAAAAGCGTAAATTTAATAACCAGTGGAAATTGTTTAAATTATAATTTAATTCTGTTTCAATGTACACGAAATCAGAGGGACGGAACTTATAACAACCAATGGAAGCCATAGGCGCAATTTTTAAAATTCTTAATGAACCTTGCTATATAAAAAAAAAATAATAATGCACATATTTAGAAACTTAAATAATGGTATTAGGCGTTCGAATTAAAATTAACAAAAAAAATATTTAAATATAAAATTTGTTTTCGCATCCAAAATAATCATCATTCACTTACTAAATACCTGCAAAACCCTGAAATGTGTGAAAATTCACACTTCACATAATTTTTTATGTTTTATATTGACAATACATTTATAATATTATCATAGTATTGGTTCACATGGATACGTGAAAGTCTGTTTACACCGCAACAGTTGCCAAAGTAACCAGATCTAGTTTCGTCTTACAAATTGAGACGGATTATAGCAGTATAAACTAAATAAATAAATGATTATTATTATAATATATTATTATTTTGTAAATTTAATAATAAAATAAATTTTACTGCAATATATATTTTTCCCCGTCTGATCGCCATATTTATAATTCATTATATTATATTCATAATTAATTGGCCTTCTCTCTTTTATAACTGATATATTTATATTAAACAGCATTTTATTTATATTTTAATATATAGCTTTTAAATCGTTCCTTAACTAATTCAATAAAAAATATTATTTAATTGTCCCATTTTGTTTAAAAATATTTGATTTGTCTCCGCCACTGGCGTTATCTTGTTTGGGCAATTTTGTAACGGTCGTGTATCCTTTTCTATTTGAATCGACTCTAACCTGTAAGGCTTTAACCCATAATCTGCAAAACCAGGTACAGCCAATCATTCTTAACCAGCATCTCAGTAAGTGAGATTGTTACAATAGTGTCTTCACCCTGTATTACAACAAAGATTTCTTGGTTTTACCTACGAAATCCTACAAAGTGTAATTTTACGAAAGGTATATTCAATGCATCCCTTGATTAATCATTTTGACAAATTTAATACATGAACATTTTGGACAAATTTAATTTGGATCGCAGTTAACCCCATGGTGTTAATTTTTTACCCTCTATCTGAAAACAGATGTTAAAAACAAAACAAATCTATTTGACATATCGATAATGTGTTTCAAACCGTTAACATGGACCAAACATCAATTGTCAATGTTGTTTCAATCTGGGTGACTGGTTAACGCCCCTTTGTCCTATCAAAAAAGGGAGTAAAAAAGCATCAAATTTCGATAAACATCATACTGCTGACAGTCACTACAAAGTCAACATGAGAGCGTTTTACATTTCAGCGCTAGTTATATTAATATTCAACAAAGGTAAATATTTTTCAATTGAAATTTTGATATTTTTAATTAAATAAAATAGTCATGTAACAATTAAAAACACAAAATTAATGGAATAATTAAATAAAACAAATACTCTATTGGTTTCATTAGAATATATTCAATTTCGATATTAGTACTTAGATAGTTATTTCACTGACAAAAGTTTATCGCAAACTAAACTTAAAATCATAGGTCTGTGATAAACTTTTGACAATCTGTTTGAGAAACTTGTGAGGAGTGTGATGTTTACCTTGTCTTTAAAGGAATGATAATTATTTACATTTTTGTAGTGAAATGTAATTGTGACACAGTGTCCAAAACTACGGTTCTGCGATTGAAATCTGATTTAATGTGTTTATATGACAAAACTGAGGGTCCAATTAGTTCATTTCGATACCCCTGGAATAAAAAAGTATTTAACTTTAATCTTATCACTATTTTCAAGCACATCAAATATGTAAGTTAATATTTTATTAGTTTTTTTCCATCTCAGTATTTTAAATATCATTTTAAGTATGAGTGAGCTAGAGTTTTTTCTTCCCCCTAATTTTTACTTTATTTTCATCTATAGTGCGTTCGAAGGTGAGTTTGCAGTATAGCTCTTATGGAAAATGGGAGCGGTGTTGCCAAATGTTGTAAAAGTGTCAAATGTGTCAATTATAATATGAAAAACTCGTATGATTTACAAAAATCAACTCTTATAAAACTCAAAATAACACTCAACAAAAACAAATGGCCATTTGTAGAATATTGCGTCTTCACAGATCAGCGCGTTTTAGAGCTGGCAACGTCGACAAGCAAGAAAAGGATAGTGTCATTGTGTAAACCCATTAGAGAGTATGAAAAAGAACTACTCCATATGCCCTGTACTGCAAACTCACCTTTGAACGCACTATATCTATATAGGTGCTTTCCAGATCGGTGTGAAATATTCTGAACTACTCCGAACTGTTCTACTCCAAACTACTCTGATAATGTTTGCATTTGGAACACTTTAGTTGAGTATTTAGTGGAAAGAGGCGCTGCTATCTTACCAATTAAAAAATTTCAAAGAAAAACTATCCTAAATGTACAAATTATTTTAATTTTTCATTTTTATGATAAGATAAATGGATTTTATTTTATATTAAAAAAATACACAGTTATAAATGCGTGATAAATCTTTAACAAGTTTGAATTGCATCAGCTGTTTACCCCCCCCCCCCACTACAAAGGAACTCCAAGTTCTAGAATAAAGGTAGGTACTTCAGGGGACGGGGGAAGGAAATTCTGGTGTAGTTGAGAGTGTGAAGTTCTTTTACTTGGAACAACTAGCGAACTGTTCGAAGCAACTCCGAGCTACTCTTTACAGCAACCTGGAAAGCGCCTTATGTAACGGACAATGACAGGTTAGGTTTAGTTAGTAAAAATCTAGGACAGTAGAAGCCGAAAGGCTCGAAGTAAGCTTAAAGGAGTTTGCTTATTTTTTTATGTCTGTCATTGGCACGTCATTTTTAACACTGCCGCTATTTGGTCATCGTCTGTCTGTATGTATGCAGGCCCGCGCCGTACATAAGTGCCGAGGCACCAGAGGCGCCAAAGGCACCAAAATGTGACGATGAACCAACGTACGAAGAAACATTAAAATTCAAAGTTGCTTGTTTTTTTCATTCTCTAGATATAATTATTACATCAGTAGAGGAACGATTCCAAACTCTTTCTTCTTATTCCATCCATTTCGAATTCTTGTGGAATATTGATAAATTTTTACTAAATTTAGATGAAGAAATTATTAAGTCTCCAGAAGAAACTTTAACTTATATAACCATTAACACTTTGTTAATGAATTCATTTCCTAACACAAGCATGATACTTTATTAATATTAACCGTAATTTTATTAACAATTCCGGTTTCTGTCGCGCCCGCAGAGCGTTCATTTTCAAAACTTAAAATGCTAAAAAATTATTTGAGATCAACTATGGGGCAAAACCGACTAAGTATCCTTGCTATTATAAGTATATGTTTGGAAATTTAAAAATAAAAATAGAATTTATTAATTTTTAAATTATTTTTAATAGTGGATAATACTTTACTTCACCTATATTTCCATATACTGCCTCAGTCATACAAATTGTAATATAAAATATTGCACAAGGGCGCCAGAACTGCTAGGCACGGGCCTGTCTGTATATCTCTCTGTCCGTGTGATTTTCACTGTGCTATTCCGCGGTTTTCTACTATCTGTAGCTACATCATCTGCTCAGGTTTTCGGTTGTTTTATTAAAATCGGTTCAGTAGTTCCAAAGTAATAATTATTTATGCGAGAGGGTAAAACAAAATCCATGTTTTCCATTCATATTTAACGCATTTTCTTGAAATTATCAGCGACTACATAGGTTTCGTCATCGGCAAAATTGGTACACGATTTATATATTAATCTTAATTGAAAAAAAAATAATAATAAATAAATAAATAAAATCTGTGCAATAGTTCCGAGGATATAACGATCTGTAGCTACATCATTTGGTCGGATTTTAGGCTGTGTTTTTCTAAAATCGGTTCAGTAGTTTCAACATTATAATGATATTTGTGCGTGTGGGTAAAACAAAATTCATGTTTCCCGTTATATTTAATGCATTTTCTTGCAATTATCAGCGATCGGCAAAATTAGTACAGGATTTATACACTAGTCAGAACTAAAAGAATTTTTGAAATCTGTATTTTCGAGGATATAATTATTTGTACCTACACCATCTGCTCAGATTATAGGATGTGTTTTACTAAAATCGGTTCAGTAGCTTCAAAGTTATAATATTTGTGCGCGCGGGTAAAACAAAATTTATTTCCAGTTCATATTTAACACCTTTTCTTGAAATTATGAGCGATAACATAGGTTTTTGTCACCAGCAAGGTTGGTGGTACACGATTTTTTACTTTTCAGAGTTGAAAGAATAAAAAAAAAAAAAAACAGTAGTTCTGTCCATGCGTAATGTAACATCTGGCCAGATTTTTAACATAAAATCGATATTTGAAAATTCATTTTGGTTCAGAATAGGTACTGGATTGTAGTTAGTTAGTTTTTGGCGCACAGCAACGATGGCTATTTGCGCCGGTACTGGACTGTAGAATAGTTCATAATTAAATGATGATATATGATGTTTCTTTGCTGTCAAAAAAAGGCCTGAATTTATTTTAATTATAAATATTTGTACTAAAGCATTGAAAACAAAAAAATATGTTCAAAAAATTATATTTTAGATACATCGGTGGGCAAACCTAATGAAAAGACGCATAATGGAAATTAATAACTTGGTTAAAGTTGTAAGTGTAATACTAGCTGATTTTTTGCAGCTTAAATATATTTTTATTTTAATATTTAAAGGTCTGGATTGATACATATCTAAAATGGACCCCAAAGGACTACGATAATATAACTAAAATCTATATGGACACCGATGAAATATGGGCACCAACTATAGAAGTAGTGCATGAGTAAGTAATACAGTGAGGTCATTAATTCCTGAGCGTTACATAACGGTAAACAATGGGTATAAAATATCAAAACTGTATTCTAATTCACAGCTGAAAATCCCAGCTTAAGTAAGAACCAATCAGATTACTTCGTTGGACCGAACTCGCCCGAGGAACAACGAAAATCCGTTACTTAATATTTATAACTTAATAACGTGTAGAGAAAAGCAGTGTTCATTTAATAATTAATTCGTATAAAGTAATAAAAATCGAATCTACGCCTATGTGTACATGTCCTTGGAAATAAGTTTGAACTAAATGTTTCTGTCTAGTATTACATAACGCTCAGGAATTAATACATGATCTGAAATTGTGTTTGTTATTTTCGGTGTACCGCAAGGGTCTCATTTCGGCCCTTTGTTATTTCTGCTTTTATAAATAACATCTTTGATTGCTTTCAGTTTTGCAACTTTGTATACTGATGACTTTGTATACTGATGAAATAAAATTTTATTTTAAAAAAATTGCCAGCAAGGCTGCAAGGCTGTTGCCAAGGGTCGGTTTCTGAAAGCGTAGCCGAGTTTAATCTCTTGGTTAAACTCGGTTACAATATAACAAACCCATAAGTATACATAGCAACCATTTTCTAACTATTTGGTTATAATTAACTAGGCTTTCAGAAACCAGCCCTGAGAGTTCAGGATGGCATTAAATATTTACTATAAAAATAATTATTTATTTCATAACGTTAACAAATTTCACTATATCACTTTTTACATGAAAAATTAATCCAACACCCTAAATGTGTCGGCATGAGTCACATATTTAACGTTTGATGAGCACATTAGAGATCTTGATATAATATTCGATATGATATCTCGTGTCACTTCGAAAATCCCGCTCGGTGTAGCTAGATGGCAGTAGCGGTCGGTTCTTGATGTTTGTTGAAGGGAACAGGAACCGAGCAGACGGGTTCTGTTCTGAACTTAGCTTAGTAATGTACCTTACAAGATGGTGGACGTTGTGATGTAAATATATTATTAAAATAAACACTTATATTTTATCTCGAGAATTTAAATAATTTGCTAAACCTATTCCTGATTAAAAGACAACAGAGAGTAAATTGATTTTTCATGAAAACATGAATTCAATCATTAAAAAAACTTACTAAATTTTAGGCTTTATAAAGCGATTATGTAAGCATTTTAAGAAACCCGTAAGCATCATATTCAGTAGTAAAGAGAATTTAGCCCTAGATTTGTATTACATGTTCTTAGGTAAAATCGTAGCACGTTTCTTGTATTATTTTGGGAAACATTGAATCTAAGTAACTGTATCAAATAAGGATAATCGAAATAATTATTTACAATATGGTGATCAATAATAATGGCATTAATATTCCGTTTTATTTCAAGAAAGTGTTAAAAAAAAACTTAGTAAATGTCCCATACACTTACGACAACGTGCGCCTGTATTACAAATTACTCTCTCTTGAAATAAAACGGAATATTAATGCCATTATTATTGATCACCATATTGTAAATAATTATTTCGATTATCCTTATTTGATACAGTTACTTAGATTCAATGTTTCCCAAAATAATACAAGAAACGTGCTACGATTTTACCTAAGAACATGTAATACAAATCTAGGGCTAAATTCTCCTTACTACTGAATATGATGCTTTTCAACGGCCACTTTGATACCTGTAACATATTTTTTATTTCTAATTTAAATTTAAACCAGCAGAGTTTGAGTACCGCTGGCGACAGTGAATTACGTAGTGTGTTAATGTGAATTTAAATAACGATTATTAAATATAAAACCGAAATATAAAATTAAATATTCACTTAATAGTATAGTTAAAGCTGAGTAAATCAATCTGTGATAATAATTAATGTTTGTGCAGTGATTTCTAAGTGATAAATTGTGTGATAAAGTGCGTTATCAGTGATAAGTGGCATAAGTCACATTGATCAGCTGAGCGACTTAACGCAGAGCGCAAGCGCAAAGTCACCGCGCCAGTGAATATCAAAAGTTCCGAAACGCGGCAATAGTGTTACCCGATTTCGAGCCCTATTACGTGGGAACTTCTGAGCAGAGATAATAAAAGAGAAAAAGAAGAAAAATAATTTCATATGAGCAACCAGAATAAGAGAGAAAGAGGCGAGATAACGAGTCCACAGTCGGAAGAAGAAATATTCAAAAGAAGTAAGTTATTCCCCCGGACGCCAGAAAGACGAAAACAGGAATTGAGTACAAGAAAAATGGAGAAGATAGAAAGAATGTTTGAGGAGTTGAAAGGTATGATAAAGAAAAACACGGAAGAGAATGAAAATGTGAAACAAATGTTAGCAAAACATATAAAGGAGAATGAAAAAATGAGGGAGGATATAAAGAAGAAAGAGGAACAATGGCAAGAAGAAAAAGAAGTCCTAATCACTAGAATTGAAAAACTAGAACAGAGAGCAGAGGTACATGAAAAAGAAAAGAGGAAAAATAATGTAATAATCACTGGTTTTAAAGTGAGACAAGATAAGAAAAAAGAAGTAGAAAAATTGCTTAAAGATGTTATACAGGTGGAAGTGGAGGTACAAACAGTTAAACAAATAGATGGAAAAAGTAATAATGAGATGCTTTTAGTAGAAATGAAAGACTGGAAAGAGAAGCAAATGGTAATGAAAAATAAATGGAAATTAAAAGGAAAAGACATTTACTTTGAACATAACCTCACAATGAATGAAAGAAGAATACAAGCCGAACTTCGCAAAATCGCAAGAACTGAAAGACAAGCAGGTAAAAGAGCAGTAGTGGGGTATAAGAAATTATGGCTCGAAAATGAAATATATAGATGGAGCGAAAGAGATAACAAAATTGTTAAGGAAAAAGCTCCAAAAAACGATTAAAGGAAAGCAAGTGGAAACCTAGAAAGACGAATATGGCAATGAAAACGGACAGGAGTATGGTTACTGAAACAATTAGTAATAGAAAAGGGTATGATAAACAAAAGGGAAAAACTTTAAAAAATTATAGTGTAAGGAATATGGTATCATTAGGAACATGGAATCTAAGAGGGATTAAGGATAAAGAAAATGAAATAGTGGAAGAAATAGAAAAAATGGATATAGATTATATTGGGTTTACTGAAACTAAAAAGAAAGGAAGTGGATTAAGACAACTAGAGAAGGGATATTGGATGTATTGGTCAGGGATAGATTTGAAAGAAAATGCACAAGCGGGAGTGGCAATTGGAATAAAGAGAGAAAATATGGAATACGTAAGAAAAGTTAATCTAATAAATGAGAGGATGTTAACATTAGAGGTAAAAATGGATGAAGATTATGTCACTCTGATGGTAATTTATGCTCCGAACGAAGATGCAAAAAAGGAAGAAAAGGACAAATTTTATGAAACCTGGCAGGAAGAGATAGACAGGATAGACACAAAGATAATTATAATGGGAGACTTGAATGGAAGGGTTGGCATGGAGAACTCAGGATTTGAATGGTGTTTAGGAAAACATGGAGAGAAAGAGAGAAACAGCAATGGCCAACGAATAATTGATTTATGCATAGAAAATGAATTAGTGATAACAAATTCACATTTCATGCATAAGGAAATTCATAAAGTAACACGAGAAGTGAAAAGCAGAAACGAGAAATCCATAATAGATTATTTTCTGGTAGGTAGGGAAATATGGCCTAAAGTTAAAGACGTAAAGGTCAAAAGAGGACCGGAAATAGGAAGCGATCATTTCCTGCTCAGAATGGACTTGATTTTAAGGACAAAGAAAAAAGAACAAAAGAGAAAAACAATCATAAATAAAAAGATAAAATGCTTTAAGTTAAGGATAACAGAACACAAAGAAAAATACCAAGATTTACTTAAAAGCAAAATAGGGAACATGACAAACTACGCCCTAGTGGAAGAAGAATGGCTGGCATACAAAAATAATATACTGGAAGCAGCAAAAGCAAGTTGTGGTACGTGCACAATAAATAATAAGAAAGGTAAGAAAACAGCATGGTGGTCCGAAATGGTAAAGAAGGCTGTGCAAGAGAAGAAGAAACGATGGAAAATTTATTTATCAACTAAAAAGAGCCAAGACTATATATCGTATAAGAAGGAAAGAAAAAATGTTAAACACATAATAAAAGAGGAAAAAGACAGATCGTGGAAAGAATTTGGAGAAAAAATGGAAAGGAATTACAGAGAAAATCAAAAAATGTTCTACGGGGCAATTAGAAATATGAGAAAGAAAAAGGGGCCAACTCTAAAAAACATAAAAGATAAAGATGGAAATATTCTACAGACAGAAGAAGATATAATGGAAAGGTGGAAACAATATTTTGAGGAGTTGTTGGAAGGAAATGAAGGACAACCAAGAGAAGAAAACACAAAACAGGACGGAATAATAACAGAAATCACAAAAGAAGAACTGGAAAAAGCAATTGCCAAAGCCAAGTTAGGGAAAGCTCCAGGAAATGACAAGATAACAATGGATATGATAAAAGTAGCTCCAGAAGAAGCAAGAATAAAGCTGTTAAAGATAATGAATAAGGTGTTACAGAACGGTGAAGCTCCGGAGGACTGGAAGATTGGAATAATTACGCCAATATTGAAGAGAGGAGATTCGAGAGAGTGTAGCAACTACCGAGGAATCACTCTTTTAAGCACAGTTGGGAAAATCTTTGCTAGAATCATAGAAGAAAGGTTAAGAGGAAAATTAGAAAGTACACTGGAAGACAACCAGTACGGATTCAGGCCGAACAGAGGAGTTTTAGATCCAATATTTATGCTGCGACACATTAGTGAAAAAGCACTTCGAGAAGACAGGGAGATACATCTATGCTTTATAGACCTGGAAAAAGCATACGACAGGATAATGAGAGAAGATGTTTGGAGAATACTCAGGTCAAGAGGAATAGAGGAATACCTTGTAGCAGGAGTACAAAGCCTTTATGATGGGACAAAATGTTATGTACAGACCAACAACTGCAAGTCTAGGTATTTTGAGACAAAAATCGGCCTAAGGCAAGGGTGTATATTGAGTCCACTACTCTTCACAATAGTGCTCGATACAGCCATTAAAAACGCCAGAAAAGAAGTAAAGAAATACCACATAGGGCAATGGAAAATGAAGCAAATTACCATCACAGAGCTATGCTACGCAGACGACAAAGTTCTAATCGCTAGCAATGAAGAAAATCTGCAAGGTAACCTAGACATCTTCAGCAAGTGGCTTAGCAGAATAAATATGAAGATCAGCTGCGAGAAAACAAAGAGCATGATCATCAGTGCAAAACCGGAAAAACACCATATTACATTAAACGGAAAAACACTCCAACAGGTTGAGCAGTTTAAGTATCTGGGATCTGTTTTCTCTACAGACGGAAAAATAGACAGGGAAATAACGGAACGAGTTGGGGCTGCTGGTAAGCTGTTTAACAGTATCAAGACCTCCTTCTTAGGGAAAAAGGAAATTCCAACAGAGGCTAAAGTCCAAGTCTTCAAGAAAGTAGCCATCCCAATACTTACATATGGATCAGAAGCTTGGACAACTACAGAGAAACTTAAAAGCAGAATAAGAAGCAGCGAAATGAGATTTCTACGGAAGATCAAGGGAAGAACAAAACTGGATCGTATAAAAAACACAGAGTATAGAGCAGAACTAGGAACAAAACCAGTAGAAGAAATGATAGAAGAAGGACAGTTGAGATGGTTTGGTCATATACAAAGGATGGATGATAGTAGAGATACAAAAAAGGTTTATGAAGCCAGGGTAGCTAAAAGGAGACGAAGAGGAAGACCTAGGAAGGAATGGAATGATGAAATAAGAAGAGCGGTAGAGAGAAGAGGTACCCCTTGGTGTGAAGCAAGAAGTAGGACTCAAAATAGGAAGGAATGGAAAATACTGTGGAGACGATCCCCCGTGAAAGAAGAAGACAAATACAAATAACATTCAAACTCTCACAAAGCCCGACACCAGAAATGGTAAAAGGGCTCAACGATTAAGTAAGTAAGTAAATTTAAACCAGTGGCGAAGGAAGACCTCCGCTAGACTTGCCCTCCAATAAAAATACTAATAATAAAAAAAAAACTTTTTTTTTTTATATTTAAAAAAGATTTAGGTAAATCTTCAAAAATACATCAAATTATGTCCAATACAATTTTTTGTCCAAGGCTTGGTTTACTAGTTACGAATTTTTCTAAATTTTAATGTTTAATAACTTCCGTTTCCGGTTTCGGATTTTAATAAAAAACAATAGGGTTCTTCCCAGTTATTAGGATAATTTTTTAGTACCAGAACGAACTCTTTAAGTTAAACCGTTTTTGAGTTATCGTGTATACACACAGACACACACACACACACAGACACACACACATACGGACGGCACTTCGAAAATAGGTTTTTTGGATTCCCTAGCCCATGAAACGTGGTCATCAGTCAAAATCTCGACATAGAAAATTTTCACGATTACAATACTTGCCCCTTATATATTAAGGTCGGGCAAGTAAAAACTGATAATAAATACATATAATAATTGTTATTGTATTGTGCCATGTTTCTTTTGTATTTTATATTTTGCAGTGCTTTATGTTAGGTTTGTCCCGTGAAGTACCCTTTCATTAAATAAATTAGCTTGCCGTAATTCAACAATTGGTTTTGTGACATATATTTTATCTATGAGTTATCCCCATAAATAAAAATGCAATGGCGTTGAATCTGGTGACCACATAAGCTACTTAACAATGCCTGTTCGTCCAATTGATCTGTTTGAGAAAGTTTCATAACGATAAACCCTAAAATCGCGATGACAAAGAGGTGCTTGTCCATCTTGATGAAAAAAAAAAAAAAAAAAAAAAAAATCCTCATTCTCAAATAGCGAACGTGTGGAATGATTGATTCCTGGCGCAGGTTGAGGTACACGACACTTGTGTATATATATATTTTTTACAGTTCGTAGTTATTAGTACTGCCATTTATTGACAATAACTTATATTGTAGCGGTGCTCATATAAAATTACTGGAGTCTGCCCGTTGTATAGTGACATATGATGGAAGGGTGGAGTGTTCAGCGGGAGTTGTAAGTAAAGCTAGTTGTGAAGAAAAATACTTTCAATTTTGGCCCAATGATGGCTTGGTATGCAGTATGGCTTACAGCACAATTACATACGGTAACACGACTGTTAAATTGAACATGAATGCTCTCCCTGTCTTTCTGGTTGGACATAAGGAACATCCACAATGGAAATTGATCAAAATTGAGCCTTTTCAAGTAAAGATCATTTATGAGAATGAGACTTATGAAAGTTTAAATTATAACTTTACTTTTATGAGAAGACCAGCGGCAGATATCGCACATACAATTTGGCCAGCAGTTGGTAAGTGGTCAAATTTTTAATATTTATTTGATAATTTTCTCTTCTTTGTTCTACAGCCCAGCATGAGCTTTAAATTTTGTTTCATAGATAGTGCAATATTGCAAATAACAAATATTTTTGAAAGGGGTTGCTTTATGGACCTATGGTGAACCATTTTTCAGTTATTTTGGTCAGTATTATATGCTATTACAATTTCTGATCACTCTTTTTTAATATCTTGTATAACAACAAATTTTAAATATTAATTCTTAAATGTGTCTGTTTGTAGGTTTGGCAATAATGACGTTAGCACCAACAGGTATGCCACCTTTAGGAAGACAAAGGTTATGTATCTCCTTCATCTGTATAATTTGCCATATATTCATCATACGCAATTTATATTATGTGCTACCATTTTTCACATCTATGCCTTATATTAGTAAGTTCATATTAGGTCTGTTCATAAAGCCATTTCTAATAGTTTATTATCGTCAGACGCAAGCGCAGTTATTTTAACCAGGGCTTCGAACCGGAACTGAACCGAAAACCGAGAAAAAACGGTATTTTTGGCGGAACGAAAACCGAAACTGAACCGAAAAAAAATATCGGTTTATTTCGGTTAAGATGTTTATGAGAGTGAATATAAAATACATTTTATTTAAGATTATTTTTTAAACTGATAAGCAAAAAAAAATTTAACTGAAAAGTAAAAAAGAATGCGTTACTATTATTTCGGGGGAAGGGTGAACGCGCAGAACCCCCCCCCCCCCTTGGTATACTTGTCACAAAATAACGAATAAACTATTCTTCTAAATTATAGTAGAAAATAAATTTCTAATATAAATAAAAGCATTTAAAAATTTTTCACTCAGAACTGAACCGAAAACCGAAAAAAACCGTTCTTTTTGCCGGAACGAAAACCGGAACCGAACTGATATTTTTAATTGAACCGGGACGAAAACCGAAACGAAAAAAATAACGGCTCGAAGCCCTGATTTTAACGCACTTCTACGAACTCTGAGCTTTCGTCTGACAATATCAAACCGTTAAAAACGGTTCAACGAACAATTTAATCACTTTCCTAGGTCTACATCTTATAAATAATATAAATATCTAATTTAATTCTAGTGGTATTCACCCAAATATCATTTTTCTGGTCAATTATTGGAATGATTTGTGCTTTGAAAATAAAATCAATGTTAACATTCGAGAAATCTATGCCTCCGATGTGGCTTATCGGAATTAGTAGATTTGCTTTTAAACTATTTGGAGAACATCTATACATCACCAAAGATATGGTAACTGTTTATTGCAATTTATTATTTTAAACTAAAATATATATGTTTAGGAAGCTACTGGATACATACAACTTCAAAAAGTTGGCAGAGAAGAACGAGCTGATAGATACGTATTATTTCAAGTTATCGATAGAACATTTCTTGTCGTGTCATTTTTGACGTATGTATTATTTGGTGTTATTGTAGGATGTTTGTATGCTAGTTCCTAAATAATGTGGTCATAAAATCACCTGAAATGTTTAGAAGATTGAAATTTCAATTATTATGATAATATATATGAAATAATAAAGTTAATAAAACAACTTGTTTTTCAAATTTTTAATTTATAAAATAATAGGCACTGGAACTCCTCCTGAAATACTTGGGCTTTTTTTTTCAAGAAGTATTTTATTTGTATTTTGTATTGTTGTATTTAAACGAAATAAATATTACATCGATTATACAAATACATGTAACACATTTCATATAACATTGAGACATTTAAGGTAAATTACAAAATAGACTTAAAAATAAATAAAATGTATGCATGCATATAATAATATAAAAAAAATAAAATAAATAAAAATAAAAAAGTTAGAATAATAATATAAATGTAATTCTTCGGTAAATACGCACGATAAAAATGCTGTCATAAAAGATACGAAGTATCTTGTGGTGACAATAATGAAATCATAAACAAGAAATTCTTAAAAAAAGAAATGTAAAATAAAATAAAAAATTTAAATAAAAAATAAAAAAACTGACGTAGACAAAAGAAGAAACAAATTACTAAATAAATTAATCTTTATATATAAAAGACAATATTTGTGGCTATGTCCGGAAATTCTAACCCACTTCCAGATATGCTACCGAGTTAAAATTTTGCATAAAGATAGGGAATGCCTTCATCATAACTAGAAAAATCGAAAATCTCAAAAAAGTCCCATCAGAAACGAGAAATTAATAATTTTGTTATTAATTATATTGGACTATCGAAGTATGTATGATGCGTTCAGCGAGATCGCGGGAATTTCGTTTCAATGGTTGTTTGGACAACTATAGTAAGTTCGTGAAACATCGTTCAATGCACCATATATATATAAACAAGTATATGGCGCATGAACGCTGGCTAGTTGTTCCATGATAGAAGGATGGAGCTATGTATTGTCGTGCCCATATATATATAAACAAGTATATGGCGCATGAACGCTGGCTATATGTTCCATGATAGGAGGATGGAGCTATGTATTGCCGTAGAGTGAATTCAAATTGTAAAGAGCCAGTCTATTGCCTTGCGCAGTAAACCAAAATTCGTCCAGACGAGTCCAACTGCATATTGGAGGGGTGTATTTAAGTGATATTCTGTTTCATAGACGCATCATAGACCACGCCTGTGTCATCGGTATACAAAAATTTCGAACCCCGCCAAAACCATGTGGCGGTTATCTGATGAGTGTAGCACACAATTTCCACCAGGAGGCAGTAGTGTTGGACACCCCCTCGCTACCCACCACCACTGAATACTCCACAAACTGAAATTTTAAATATTATCTATTTAAATATGGCAGTTATTGTGAATGTGACTTGCACGTGGCGTGTTTAATGTTCTGTGGTGCAAAGAATTTTAAGTGATCAATGATATATTAATTAGGAAATATTGGCCCATCAGCTGAAATCAAACTTATATGTATTGTATATTTTACTTTTTTTTGATATGTTCGATATTTGAAATATTTGATGTCAATAACATTAATTAGGAAAAATTGGCTCATCAGCTGAAATCAGACTTATATGTATCGTATATTTTACTTTGTTTTTGTTATGTTCGATATTTAATATTCAATATTTGAAATGTTCGATATCAATATTGTAATATATTTATTATATTTGTTGCAAATATTGGCCCATCAGCTGAAATCAGACTTATATGTATAGTATATTTAACTTTTGTTGGTGATGTTTGATATTTGAAATGTTCGATTTATTGCAAATATTGGCAAATACTTTGTTTCTATAAAGGTTGCCGACATCTGAACTATGCTATTTATGTACCTATTACATGATTATGTATGTTAGATTATTATTATATATGTACGAGTGACAATAAAAAGCTCCATTTTATATTATGTGTTTCTCTATAACCCCTTTTTAATATTAAACATGGATACATTTTCGTTTTATATAAAATTTTATTACAATTTCGAATTGTATTAAAATTTTATGTAAAACGAAAATGTATTCATGTTTTATCAATTGTAATTTTTTTGGAATAATAAATCAGAGTACATTCAAATTTGGCGCTTTCATTCAATTTAGTACGTGGTGGATCTCTAGTTAGCGTTAGTTACGCTGAACAAAATTTTGACACAGAGATGGCACTTCTGTTAATGTGTTCTGTGTCATAAACGTACGTCTAACGCTGTTGTATGACATTTGTTAGTGTGTGATAATTTCTTATAATTCAGAAGTTTCTAGCTGTTGATTAGAAATAGCTTTTAAGAAAAGTTATTACTGTTTACTAATTGATTAATATTTAAGGTAAATATAGTTTCTATAATAAATAAAAGTTAGGTTATATAACCACAATCTAATTTTTTCGTTTTTTGTTACATTATAGTTACTTATAGAGCACTTCAGAATGCTGTCACTTTAAAATCCAATATGGCGGCTGAGGGGTAAACAAAGATTTTACCTATGTGTTTACATTCGAAAGCCTAGAGCAAAAACAAAACTATATGAAAAAAAAAAAAACCTATAATGCCATTATTTCGTGATGTAGTGGAGTGTGGTAGGTAGTGTGGTGGATGTGACAAAGTGATATTTTTATAACCTGTCGAAAGTTTTAAAGTATAAATTTAAAACTGCACTACATAACTTATCAGGAGTCAGACGACAATTATAAATGGACTTAGAAAGGCAAATTAAACTGGAAATAAATTAAATAATAAAATAAATAAACAATATTATTTAGCAATTTAAACAAAAATTCCACAAAATACATTACGATAACAGAACATACAATCATATATATCAAACATGGTTTGAATTTGTAGTCATTTGAGGAATATTATCACAACTCGTAGGAAAGACCACTTGTTAAGAAAGTTTGAATATGTTTTACAGCCCAGTACATTAGAAAAGTCTTATCGCTAAGTAGAAAACACTACATAAGCTCGTTGGATGTCGCCCAGAGTCTTTATCACAAACTATGAACATATTTCTTTATTAAAGCCATACATCAATTTACAGCATTTGTTATGAACACTTCACATTTCACTAGCACAACAATAATTTTTTAAACCAAAGTTTACTCGAAATGCATTGTTGTAACACATAATAAGTTTACAAACATGATCTTTTGTATGATAAATCCAGAATGCCGATGTATTCATAGTACGACAAAATGTATTAAGTAAATATGTACGCATGTATCAGGACTACATTTCGAGAATCTACGATTCAGCATATTAGCTTTCACACAAACAACAGAATTGCCTGTCGATGTCAGCTGTGTCACTAAGATCATCACTAAGAAAGTTACCAACACACAGAAGAGACTTTTTAACACTTTCACTATTGAGGCACACACTTGTCACAGCATGTTTTTTTTTTTCTTTCGAATGGAACACATTATATTAGGTTTTACTCCTTGTCTCACTCCGATATTTTGCTATAGAACATGATAGCATGTTCTTGCTTTATTTTTTGTGTAGAAAATGTGGGTTAACACGAAATAGCCAGTGATGTGCATGACTGTAACTGCTGGAAATATATCTGGACTATATGAGAGATCCTTTTCACTTAATCGGTAGGTTCACATTGTTAATAATTGAAATTTTCTTCCCATACAATACACAACGTCTTTGTGCTCACTCTCCAATTTCCAAAATTTAATACAAAACTAAAAGTAGGCTTCTGTGTTTTATTAAAATCAACTCGCTTTTATAACAAAATCGCAATATATTTCAATAAAAATGATATATAAGGTTTTGAAAGTACTACCCCACATACTACAGTTATGGCGAATCAAACTTTGTTTACCCTCCACGGACTAACAGCTGTTTTAGCGATCAGCTGTTTTGGAGTGCTCTATTAAGAAATGAGATAGAAAACACAATTGAAAAACTATTCAATGAAAAACTAGTCTGCGAAATAAACCAAATAAAGAATTTTATGGCTAGAATGAATAAGGAAACAACAAATGTACACAAAACATATGCAGAAGTAACAAATAATAGAAAGGGGACAAACAAAGAAGTATTAATTATACAACCGAAAGAAAATATGAAAAATGCCACAACTGAAATGATTCAAGAAATAAAACAAAATATCGACCCGATTGATTTAGAAATTGGCATATCTGACATAAAAAAAAACTAGAAAAGGAAGTGTAGCAATATACTGCAATGAAAAGAAGGATATAAACAAATTAAAAACAGCTGTAGAAGAAAAAATGGGAACACATTTTAATGCAAATATTCCAAATTAGAGAAATCCTAAAATTAAAATTGTAGGAATCCATAATGAGATAAAAAAAGGAAGAATTAAAAGAAACAATTTTAAAACAAAATTCATATATGAAGGAACATGAAGAATTTCATCTGTATAATGAAATCATGAAAGCTGGGAATTTGAAAATTGGATGGGCAGTGTGTCATGTGTATGAATGCTTAACAGTGTTAAGATGTTTCAAGTGTTGTGGCTATTTTCATAAAGCTGATAGATGTACAAATAAAATGGCATGTGGTAAATGTGGTGAGGGTAATCATCAAACAAGAGACTGTGAAAATAGTACAAATACAAAGTGTATTAACTGTGTCACATATAATGAAAAATTTAACTTGGATTATGATATTAATCATAGTGCGTATGAAATCAAGTGCCAAGTGTTTATAAAAAAAATGGATATTCAGCGTAGTAAAGTGATCTATGAGATTGAACAATAGCAATCAAATAAGAAACATAGTGGTGCAATATATTTATAAAATGCTCAAAGTGTAATTGATCACTTTGATGAGTTAAAGCATTTCATTCAGAAAGAACAACCAATAGTAATGTGCCTGACAGACTCATATAACTGAGAATATTGAAGAATTTGAGATTAAAATTAAAAATTATAATAATGTTAGAGTTGACTCCTCGAGCAGGTTCACAGGTGGAGTGCAAATGTATATTAGAGACGATATTAATTTTAAGATATTAGATAAAATAGTTTTAGATATGAACTATTGGTTCCTAGTAGTTAGTATTGTAATTAGTAATAAAAAGTATACTATTGCATGTTTGTACCACTCACCAAACAGTTCTGATACAATTGAGAACTAACGCTAACTGAAGCGCTGTGTAGTGACAGAAATTTGTACTACTAATTTAGGTACTCCTTGTCTGTATTTATTCAGTGTTTACTACGTGTTTACAGAGTATATTCTTGAATATGTCGTTTAAATCATCAAAAAGTCGAACAAATTGCAGTGTATTTGGGTGTTCATCTAGAAGAGGAAGAGATTCAAATCTTAGTTTTCACAGTTTTCCAAAACAAGGCGAATCTTCTGTCAAATTGCTGTCAAGGGCTGGTTTTGAACTTACTATGGACAGACGTAGTGCTTGGGAATATGTTTTGCGATGTGGGAAACCTGTTGGTGATACTTTAAAAGTGTGTTCACTTCATTTTAAAAATGAAGATTTTATATTATCAGGTTTGTATTATCATATTAATAAATAATCATTAGTTTTATAGTGTAGAAATTAGGTTAGTGTTTTACTTTAAAATATTTGCATTGTTTTAATTATTTGTTTTTTATTTTTATATAGACTTACCAAGAAAGAAGAAAACATTAAAGAAAAATTCTGTCCCCTCACAAAAGCTACCAAAAACAACTGTACGAGAAACAGAAGCAGGACCTTCATCACGTGGTCAACGTTTGTCAAAAAGGTTGTCAACTGTTCACGAAGTAATGGATGTGCCAGTTCTACAAATGCCAGTTCAACAAGTGCCAGAAAATTACAGTGTGAATGAGGAAGACATTGCAGCTGCAGAAACATTACTTTCGCTTACGAATATGGACTGTGCCGGTGCATCTGAAAATACTGCAAAAGATGTTGCGGTGCAGGTTGATAGTGGAGATATGATTTCTCATTTTTACACCAAACTTAATAGTAATTCCAAATTAAATACAGCCACAGGATTACCTAGTTTGGAAATATTTGAAACCCTAGCTACATTGTTGAAAAAATACACAAAACGAATAAGAATTTCAAATAAAATATCCGTGAAAGATAGGATAATTTTAACTTTTATTAAATTAAAACACGATTTAAGTTATGCAATGCTAGCTGTAATATTTAATAATTTAACGCCAATAACTTGCAGAAGGATTTTTTTGGGTAAGATACAGGATCTATCAAGGATATTAAAATGTATTATTAAATATCCTACAAAGGAAGAAATATTAAAAAATATTCCTAATTGTTTTTTGCATTTCCCTGATGTTCGAATTGTACTGGATTGTACAGAAATTACAACAGAGAAACCGACTTGTTTGTGTTGCCGAATTAAAACTTATTCTCATTATAAGTCTGCGCACACAATAAAATTCCTTACTGGGGTAACCCCATCAGGTATGATTAGCTTTATTAGCAATGCTTATGGTGGAAGAGCTTCTGATAAAGTAATTTTTGAAGATTCCAACATAATAGAACATCTAACTCCTTTAGAGGATGCTGTGATGGTGGATAGAGGGTTTTTAATTGATGAAGTTTTACTTGCTCAATCTATTAAACTTATTCGACTGCCATTTATGCATAAGAAAGATCAGTTTACCAAGGAGGAGGCTGAAATGAATGCAAAGATTGCTCGAGCAACGGTCCACATTGAACATAGCAATACACGTATTAAAACATTTAAAATATTAAGAAACAAATTAAAATGGAACCTAGCACCTTACATCGATGATATCTTCACTGTGATATGTGCAATTGTGAATTTGTCATCCCCTATTATTGCGGATGAAGGTTTTACTTGTGGAAAACAATAAAAATAAATGTATTTACTAAATAAATCTGTTTATTTATTAACCTTTTTATACATAGAAATTTAAGAAATAGAAAAAATTTATCAGAAATAAAAATTATAACATTAAATATATAAAATTAATTATTAAAATATATAAAAAATATTAACACATTTTATATTTAAGTATATTCATGTTGACATATAACATGTAACATCTTATTAAAATAAATATTTTTGACCTCGCTTACCATATTTTCTGTAAAATTTTTGTCATACGGAACATTAATTATAAAAATACTGTTGTCAAAAGATGAAAATAAAATGCAATCCGTTGTTTTTAAATTTAACATACCCATCCCTAGCTGAATTTGAGCATAGTATTTATGTTTCTGTTTTAAATTTCCATTTTCTAGATAAGGCAAAGTAGGTAATAAATCTTGAATGGAAGAATTTTTTCCTTCGAAAGGGCATTTAATTTCCAATAATTTTATAGGGCTATCATTATCCATAACTACACCATCAGGTGAAAAACTTAACCAATTTTCTTTATTATTTGTAACTAGCCCACAATTTACCACACATGCACCTGTGGCTTGCATATATTTATTTTTCGCCACACTTTCGTATTGTAATCCATGTTTCACATATTTGTTAGTGAATCCTTTTGGCCAAAAATATCTGAGAGATTTCATTTCCCAATCAGGATTATTGTTTTTGATATATGTAAATATTTCATAAATTCTACCGCCTGTAATTCTAAATTGTCTATATTTATGCCAAGTTCTTTTATTAATTAAACTATTTTCAAATAATGTTTCTGCTGAAAAATCTACAGGAAACAATTTTTTATAAATATTACTACAACACTCAGGGAGAACATAGTTGAAATTTTCTAAAAATGTGTATAGTGAACTAGTGGTAGATTTTTGTAAAACGATTGGAGCGGTTGATGTCACGTTTACAGTTGCCTCGGTATTTGTATCCATAATTGCTGAATGTCTCCCTGTACTATGTTTCGAAAATTCTGATAGCGGAGCTGCATGACAGAGTAATTTTGTTATGTAATCTACATCTGATGCTAGCAAATCTTCTTGAATGTAAATTTTTTCTTTTACACACGGAAATTTTTTAATGGGTTCAGCCTTGTACTTTTTTTCAACAATCACCTTCTTCTTCAGCCACCAACATTTTAAGTCAGTACTGGACACCCTCTCAAAGCTGCCGATATCATTTCTGTAATAAAACAAAAAAACGCAACAACAAAAACAATTTAAATAATATTTTAAGTTATTTTTTTAAAATCACCCTTTGGCAAATTACATATTTTAAATGTACCACAAGTTAACCTGTATAACCGGTAACTGGTTTCACTTTCCGTAATAATCTAAAATCAGTCATCGGATAACAGTTTTTCAAAAAAAAATTACTACCGATCATAACCAAAGCAATCTAAATAAATGCTTAGTTTTCTTGGTCAATTTCCCCAACTTCTGTGTTTCATATTGACTTAAATTGCATTATGTTTAAAAATAAATAATTATAAGTACTTATTGCTTATTTATAATTATTGTTTTTTACTTAATGTTACATTTTAACAAATCGATTCGCTGTCAGTATGGTAAATTGTTCCAACTAAATCGAAATTTTTATTTACTGTTGCCTAATCAGAAACTAACCTACCGATTAGTTTGGTTTCTTACGGTACATACTTTAATTTAAAATTTTCAAGATTATATGACAACAAAAGTAAAATAATACATGCATTTATATTTTAATACATAAATCATGTCACGCCATATTACCTGATCTGTTCGTCATGCTTACAAACTATTAACTATTACTTTACCACCTTGTGCAATGAAATAAAACTGCACAAATATGCTTGCACTTTCCCCCTGCACCTGCCTTACAAGAACATGTAGCTTCAGAAATTACAATTTTGTCTCCAGTGTTTTTTATTTTCACCTTCATTTCATGCGGAGATCCAGTTAACGCACTTGTTTGCAAAACTAGTGCAAATATTAATGTATACTCCACCTTGGCGTCCAAAATGCCACACATTATTATGTGTTTCGCATTTATTAAATGTTCACCTATAAAAAAAACAATAAATGTAATTACATACATTACACTAACCTCTCAAATCATGTTCTTTCATTTATTTTTTGTATTACACTTATATTTACCTTCAGTCACACATCTGGACGTGTATGAACTATCTAAAAATCGAAATAGCTCCAAAATTGGCAGAAACATATTCTAAAATATTAAGAAAAGTTAGCACAATACACTTCACAACATATGTAAATAACGTTATGTCACGTGATAGAGTACTCCTTTCAGAAATCGACCATAACGACGCCATCGGTAATGTCTGTACTGAACATGATTAGAATAATTTCTAAGAAAAAAAGGGGTGCTGATGTACCAACAGCCATTACGTTTTATAGGTGTAGAATTAGATCAGTTATTGACTACGGTTGTACAGTGTATGGTTCTGCAACTAATAGTTTATTAGAATTACTAAATAAAATAAAACATAAAAACCTCAGATTATGTATCGGAGCTATGCAATCAACACCTAAACACAGCCTACTCGCTGAATGCTACGAACGCCCTCTTAATATAAGAAGAAAAACGTTATCAAACACATTCTGGCTGCATACATATGTACACCAATAAATTACATATCCTCACCGATAATATTATACATCTTTCAACTAAATGTCTCATCTCCCCTTACTGGCAACGCAGAATACTACGTCCTCTATTGGATAGTTTCTTGAGTTACAAAGATTCAAAAATTACTGTTGAAAGAAATTTTAATCTAACATGCTTCTTATATCCACTAGAATTCTCTCTTCTTAATAATATAGTTGATTCAGAAATAGAAATAAAAAACAATAATATCCTACAAAATTACATTAATTCAAAACTCGGGAAAACATACGAAATATATACAGATGGATCAAAACAAAATGAAGGCACTGGATTTGCCATTTATGATCCCCAAACAGAAAAAGATTTTATGTACAAAACAAATAATACTGTAAACATATTCCATATAGAACTTTTAGCATCATATAGCGCTATTAAGTATTTATTAAACTTACGCATTCCAGATTACAATTCAGCCACTATTCTAACAGACAGTCTGAGCTCTATTCAAAAATTAAAAAACCCAGGATTCACTAACAACCCCAAAATAATATACAAGATAATAGAAAACATAAATTTAGCCAAACATAATAAAAACATTGAGGTAAAATATTATGGATCAAAGGTCACGCGGATTTAAGGGCAACATAATAGTCGATTCTAAAGCTAAATTAGCAATAGAACAGGGTGCAATTGAACAAGTGTTACATTTCTCAAACGAAAATATCGCGGAAACAAAACTTAGTTATCATAAAGCATGGCGAAATCAATTTAATATCGCATCAGAGGAAAAAGGTATATTTAATTTTAACATACAGAACACCATTAAAAAACCATGGTTTAGTAAAACTCCTATTCCAAAAAAAAATATGTAACAGCGATATCAAGGATGAGATCTAAACATACAATGTGTCCTGCACATCTTTATAGATTTAACTTAATAGAATCCAACATATGTCCCTGCTCACAAGGTTATGAAGCCGACTTGAAACACTTATTTCTGTCATGCAATTTGTATCAAATCCAACAACAACAATGTATAAAATATTAACTGAACACAAAATAACTACCAACTAATATTCAACTAATACTTAAAACAAAGAACGAAAAAATGTATTACGCTTTATATGAATACATGAAAAATACAGCTATATACGTGTAACTCGAGATATATTATATTATATATTAATGGCAACGCATTATCCTTTATTAATTTTAATTACCATATTAATTTTCCCCGAATATAATGGCAACGATCTAATTCTTTTATTTTATTATTGTTAATTTTTTTATTTTATTTATTTATTTTTTCAATTTAATGGCAACGTATTTAATACAGAAATATAGATAAAATATTATTTTACAGTAACTCTAAATAGCTCCAGACCAATCGCCTAGTAGCGAAGGTCCCACTAAAAACAAAAAAAAAAACCTTCTGTAGTCAAAATTGGTTTTAGAATTGGTAAATTCTATAGTGGTCGTGGAGAAAATTCTTTATCACACTGATCACATTTGTATGGTTCCTCTCCAGACTTTAATTGTTTGTGAGTAATGAGACTTGAGGACTGTGCAAATGTTTTATCGCACTGAGCACATTTGAATAGTTTCTCTCCAGAATGCATTCGTTTGTGAGAAATGAGATGTGATGACCTAGAAAATATTGAATCACACTTATCACATTTTTATGGTTTCTCTTAAGAATGTACTCCTTTGTGAGTAATGAGACTTGAAGACACCGAAAATGCTTTATCACACTGATCACATTTAAATGGTTTCTCTCCAGTATGTATTCGTTTGTGTATAATGAGATCAGCTGAACGTGAATATGCTTTATCACACTGATCACATTTGAATGGTTTTTCTCCAGAATGTGATCGTTTGTGCCTAATGAGATGTGAAGAACTTGAAAATGCTTTATCACACTGCTCACATCAGAATGGTTTCTCTCCAGAATGTACTTGTTTATGAGTAATGAGATGTGCTGATTGTGAAAATGCTTTATCACACTGCTCACATCAGAATGGTTTCTCTCCAGAATGTACTTGTTTGTGAGTAATGAGATGTGCTGATTGTGAAAATGCTTTATCACACTGCTCACATTTGAATGGTTTCTCTGCAGAATGTGTTCGTTTGTGAGTAATGAGATTTGATGATTGTGAAAATGCTTTATCACACTGATCACATTTGAATGGTTTTTCTCCAGAATGTACTTGTTTGTGTCTAATGAGATGTGCTGATTGTGAAAATGCTTTATCACACTGCTCACATTTGAATGGTTTCTCTGCAGAATGTGTTCGTTTGTGAGTAATGAGATTTGATGATTGTGAAAATGCTTTATCACACTGATCACATTTGAATGGGTTTTCTCCAGAATGTACTTGTTTGTGTCTAATGAGATGTGCTGATTGTGAAAATGCTTTATCACACTGCTCACATTTGAATGGTTTCTCTCCAGTATGTATTCGTTTGTGTATAATGAGATCAGATGAACGTGAAAATGCTTTATTACATTGATCACATTTGAATGGCTTCTCTCCAGAATGTACTTGTTTGTGAGTAATGAGATTTGATGATTGTGAAAATGCTTTATCACACTGATCACATTTGAATGGTTTTTCTCCAGAATGTACTTGTTTGTGTCTAATGAGATGTGTTGAATGGATAAATTCTTTAACACACTGATCACATTTGAATGGTTTTTCTCCAGAATGTGATCGTTTGTGCCTAATGAGATGTGAAGAACTTGAAAATGCTTTATCACACTGCTCACGTTTGAATGGTTTCTCTGCAGAATGTGTTCGTTTGTGAGTAATCAAATTTGAAGACACTGTAAATGCTTTATCACACTGATCACATTTGAATGGTTTCTCTCCAGTATGTATTCGTTTGTGTATAATGAGATCAGATGAACGTGAAAATGCTTTATCACATTGATCACATTTGAATGGCTTCTCTCCAGAATGTACTTGTTTGTGAGAAATGAAATGTGATGATTGTGAAAATGCTTTATCGCATTGATCACATTTGAATGGTTTTTCTCCAGAATGTGATCGTTTGTGCCTAATGAGATGTGAAGATCTTGAAAATGCTTTATCACACTGCTCACATTTGAATGGTTTCTCTGCAGAATGTGTTCGTTTGTGAGTAATCAAATTTGAAGACACTGTAAATGCTTTATCACACTGATCACATTTGAATGGTTTTTCTCCAAAATGTATTTTCTTGCGTCTTATGAAATGTGATGACCTTGTTGTTGTGGGTTGTTCATGCTCGTTTATGTCCAACGGCACCCAACTCTCATCTGATTCACTGGAAGATGTTTCTCTAGCTGCAAACAATTTACCATTGATTATTGAGACAAACTTTCAGTTGTTTAAATACAGTTATTTTCTTATAAATAATACATTTATTTAACCAATAACACATTGCCTAAATGATGTGGTTAAGTCAAGATGACACTATAATACGAATTGAAATCACACGAGTTAACAAAATAGTTTTCCATGTAACATAATGCTACAGCCATATAGTGGGGATCTTTACTGTACAGTGCAGTGCTATATATTGCGGGTATGGTAAGTATGGAAATGAATGAATAGCGATAAGATACGGATTATTTTTAACGGACATTACGGCTTCTAATATATAAAAAGATGGAAGAGTTAATTCAGACAAAACTGGAAAACGGGATCTGCAACATGATCTAAAGGGACACCTGCTATTATGCGAGTAGTGAGAATTTGAACTAGAATAGTGTTGAAAACTACAAGGTTGAAATGAGAAAATTCGATGCGAGTGGAACATTCCGAACGCGAGCCGCAGGTGACCGTGAGAAACCACGAGCATCGATTTTCTTTTCTTTCCAACCGAGTCATAGACCCTACTTTACATAGCAAATTAATGATATACAATAATTATTTACACTTATTTTTTTACTTTTTTTTTGTTTAATTTTAGTTTAATTTGCCTCACATCGGCCACTATCTTGTTACTTTTAGTAAGTTATGTTACTATATTTAAAAAAAAAAACTTTGCATTTGTTAAATTTATCCATACGACATAGATACCGTCCGCACTACTATTCATCGCGGAAGAATGCATACCTTATAGTGAACAATAACAACTGACAACAAGCATGAAATAATTATTCCTTAACTATTGAAGGAATGAAATACACACAAAATGCATAAGAAGAAAAGCATTTTAGAATAAGATCCCAACTCTTGTGTTAGAATATTAACTTAAAAAATTGATTTTAGAATTGGTCTCTAGAATTCTCCAGCGGTCGTGGAGAAAAACGTTTTACGATACACATGATCTACCCCAAAACAATATGCCATAGCACATTGTTACGTGAAATATTACAAAATAAGCAGCTCTGAGTATACTTGCAGAAACCATATCCTTATGCTTGTTAAATATAAAACAAGATTTGCTAAGTTTACGTAGTATTACAAATAGCATTATTTGGAAATAATGAAAGTAAATCATTTACATACAAGAGAAATAACACTGGACCAAGTATAGAACCTTGTGGAACTCCTTTGTTACACTGTCGCTTATGAGATTTGTAAATATTATTTGATATTTGAAATTGACATTTCTATACAAGTTGTTAAATAATTTAATTGACTGTCCGGATCTTTTAAAGCAACTGTATATGCGTGTTCCGTTACATTGCACTTGAAATCACGAGTTCTTTTCTTTGCCACTAAATTAAACTAACCCTGCATACAATTTACCACCAAAAAAAAATAATAAATAAAAAAAAATATGTTTTTGGCTAGTAGAAACAACTTGCTCTCTATAAGAAAACAATAATGAGAGCCACGATTGCGGCGGACCTACACTACCGATGTCATTTAATTTAATTCTTATTATGGAGCGATGGAATAAATCGAAGGTTTTAGTAAAATCGTAAGAGAAGCCTAAGCAATGTGATTTTGCCTCTGTTTTTGTGCGTGGAATTGAGAAATGAAAAAATGGCTGTTGTGTTGGAGTTATATTTAACAAAACCATGTTGAAATGAAGTAAAGATTGTATATTGGCTGATGAAAGATGAGAGTCTACAAAGAAACAATATTTCAAGTATCAAACTGTAGTCAGAGAGTTTGTGAGAGGTCGATAAGAATTAAATCATTTATTGGATACATAATATTAACGAATTACTACAACTAGCAAACTATTACTCATTGTGATCCTGTGCATGTATTCAGTAAATAGAAACTGGAAATATCAGTATTGGAAGCTCACAACTAGTACAATAATATTAAACTATTGACTGACCTGTATCTTGCGCAGCTGCACTCTCCTCATATTCACCGTCATCTCCACATTCAGTCTTGATATCAATCTCCTCATTGAGGATTATATTAGTTTTGTAGTTATACTGGGACATGTCGTCAGCAGATGAAATGATATATGTCAACCCAGTATCGCGACTCTCTGAAATATATACACTTATAGTTACTGAACAATTGACATAGTTGATATTGTGTCTGTGAATTTTTCAGTACTAGGCGCCCGAGATGTACAGTACAAGGGGCGTGATGTACGCATTAAGCTGTTAATAAAGCTAGCTCTGCTCACCAATGTTTGATACAGCTGTACTTGCTGGTACATTTCCTTCACATTTAATACTGTCCACAGATTCAGACTTGACGACAGTCTCTTCTGTGTTCATCCCGTCATGATAAACGAAAACTGTAACTCCATTTGTGATACCTGAAATAAACACATCATCAGTGAAATATAAACGAATTACTCACTGCAAAATATATATTTTATTTAAGATGTTTACTGATCATTGCCCCAATTCGTCTGAAATAAACAACACTGTGACAATGAAATATGAACAACAGTCATAAGTATAAGTTAGTTGTAAATGTGCCCGTTACTGACCATTCTCCCATTCAGCTGTATGCTCTGTCCCAGCCATCACTATATAGTCATCAGTCATATCTTCATATTCTGTCTTAACATCCACATCTTCTTCAATAATATCGCTAACAACGCTGTCTCTGGTGACATCAGGATGTATGTCACCACCTGCGCCATCATTCAAATTCGTTCCTGGAACAAACATGTATTATCATTTAAAGGAACTACAACTAGTCTCTTTCTATAAATAATGGAATATGAAATAAACAATATTATTAAAGTTTTAATCAGTATGCCAGTCTCATTTAACCGGGGTGTCTCATTTAACCGGGAATGTGTAGGGATCAAAATAACTGCAAGAGACACGACTTACTACAAGAAAATCTTAAGTTATTACTAATAAATAAAAATGATCAGTAATTTTACTGCGGCACTGGAAAGAAAGCAAATAGTTGACTGAAGAAAGTTTAGTTTAAAATATATGTTTTTCAATACATCAAATATTATAAGGGAAAATTCAATTTGGGGAATACTAGTTTTTTGTTTATATCTAGTTTGCTATGCATTTTAAAAATGCCATTGAGCTGCACTAGTTATAGAGATAATTTGGTCTAGTTAAACTGAAATGGCATTTATGGTAGTTTTAAAGATCGCCATACATTCCCAGTTAAATGGGACAGCCGGTACAATACCTGTACAGTCTTCCTTTTCTGTTTTCACTGTGTTACTGTTATGACAGTACTCTTCCAAGGCCTCCAAGCATTGTTTCTGTTCGTTTTTGAAATCCGTCAAATAAACACACAACTCTCCGCGAGTTTCAGAGGCAGAACTCAGTTGTGATGTATAATTTATATATATTTGACTGTTCCGCAAGTATTGCTCACGGAATTCATAGAAACCTTCTACTTTATTGCAACATTCTGAACATATCGCTCCCTGATTGCGCAACACTGGGGAGACCTGAAAATAATTGTTAACATTGTTCAGAGATTTCTCCGACTTAGATAGGTTTGGGAAAAACCACTATATAGAGTACATCAGACCACTCGTCCATCCAGTTTTTCTCGAAACGCGAGGTGGGAGTAAGTTTATAAAAAAATATAGACGAAGTCTATCCAAAGAATCGGATGGTAGTAGTGAAATTTTCCGGAACAAACCAGAAGTACGGGATATGAAGGAAAACTTCAATTTTTTAAATAGTGATATATGTCGAGTTAGGCGTCCTTGAATTGAGCTATTGGAAAGAAACAACTATTATAGTCCGTCGAAGCAAACAAAGTCCCTGGGTAGGCGTGTCTTAGCGCTCTATGCATTTCAAGTACATTCAACGGCATATTACACTCGCGCGAAATTCTATATTATGTGTGAACTATTATATATAAACCAGTGCAACCGTTGCCAACTGCGTTCGCAAACACATTATTACCTTAATGTGCAACTTGCTCGACACCTCAGACTTCTTTCTCAAGCCATACGCCTTACTTCATCCAATTCAAATTGAATGAACTCTTCGCCCATTATTAAAAACTGGACAAACAATGAGTATTATTACGAATTATTTATATATTAACTTTTTAAGATGAGAAACTGATTCATTTTCACTCAGTGCATTACATTTATAATGTTAAAACAAAAGATGACATTAAATTTAAAATATATTTATTAAAATAAATTTTCCAATTTCTCATCTAATACAAAACGCATACGGATATATACGCACACAGAAAAAAGCGCACATGAAAAAATACACACACGAAAATAAGCACACACGGAAAAAAGCGTACTTACACTATATCTCAAATCAGTTTGAAATAAATCGTGAGGAACTATTACACAGTAAAATTTAATTGTTTGCCCGCTTTAATGTATTGCGTTCACATTTGTAAGGTCAAATCAGATCTGGTTATTTTGGTTACTTATAGTGTGGTACTGAATTTTAAATGAAAATTTGTCATTTCAAAATATTCCTTACGCTGTAAAACCTACTTCAGATTTGTTGGTTATGATCATTATAACTAAGAGTACAATTTGTAATTTTTACCAAAATATTTTAAATATTTCGAACCAATTTTAAATTTACATAAATAAGTTGTCACCTAGTGGCGCTGAATGACCAAACTCGGCCGGTAATTTTTGGTAAAAATTATTCATTTTTGCCAAAACGTGTTTTACTCAGTGCATTATATTTACATTTTTGAAAATTTAAAACGTTAGATAATTTAAAACATTAATCGTAGAAATAAAAAAATAATAATAAAGAAAAGAAAGTCACATTTTTCTTACATACTTTCATCAAAACCAAATATTTTTTAAAATAATTGTTTTCTGCTACTAATAATTTAAATTTATATTATTTTTGTGTAAACATGTCAATTAACAACTATTATTATCAGGCACAATATGTCAATATACACTTCGGTGAGCTTATTTCGTTAATTTTCGTTACATTTCGGAATCTCGCTTCAAATTTGTTTTTGTCGTCATACCACGCACCGAAGCAGGGACACACGTTGGCCTATTATATTATAGATGTTTTTTTTTTCTATTCTTTTTGTTATGGCATTAGCAGCAAGAATGTCAAAAACTAATAGACAATAGACAGATAAAATAATCACTATTTTAATAAATAGAAATGGTAGAAATAAAAAAATAATAAAGCATTGAAAAAATAATAATAAAGAAAAGAAAATCACATTTATTGAAATTAGTAGCAGCGGAAAAGTAGTTATTTTAATATATATAAACTACTTTTATGTTGCTAATAATTTCAATTCAAGTAAGGGCCGGTCTTTCCACCTTCAGATAAAGTTATTCCTACGAATAAACTATGCTATCTGACAGATAAGTTATTCGGTAGTCAAAGTAGCGAATAAGTAACAAATAAGTACTGTCACTGTCAAAAAGTTAGAAATTAAATGATTTCTTGGAACAATAAATTGTAAAATGGACTTGAAAAAATATAATTTGTTTGAATTTTATTAATTGTAGAAGTAATACCTTAACTCCAAAATAACAGTGCACCAGTCCACGGTGAGAAAAAATATGAAAAAAGTATCTCGTGCAATATCCAGCTTATGTCTGATTTCATTTGTATGCCTTGTACGGAAAATTAAATACACAAATTTCAACGAGAATTTTACGAAATTGCCCGCTATCCACCAGTGGTTGCAGCCTGGGATGAAATGCTAGTGAAACTTCTTTCTTCTGTGAAAAAAGGCTGAAGTAAACGGTGTCGAGAAGGATATTTTATATTAAACGTTAGCCGGGATCCACGCCTTGCAATACAATGTTTAATAATTCAAATATTCGCTTCGAATTTGAGCAATAAGATTATAATTGGTATAGTAGCAACTAATACTGCAGTTGCTACTATTTTCGCTACGCAATTTTAACGTAACACGAGTGGATATGAAGAACTACCCACAAAAGATCAGTACTGTGTCGGTGACGTACCTGAAGAAACTGATTACTCAGAAGAAATGAAAATGAAAGAATACTCCGTGATTTAATTTCTTATTTTCAAATTTATTATAACTTATTTTGTATTTAGATCAATCATAATAAAATTAAAAAATTAAATAAACGTAGAACAATTATTATTAATATCTAATATCTATTTTTCATTCCCCCAATTTTATTACATGCTTACGACATTCATAATTGCTAAAATCTTGTATAACGCATACATAAATTTAATTTTGTTAATGACAATAACCAAAAAAATGGCTCGACAGCTGTCAGTTTACCAATTTATTTATTTATTTCCATAGAGAAACAAAAAAAATCTTTCTCAACGCCCATTTCAGTTACACATTCAGTGTTACCAATTTGAGGATACAATATGTCATTCTCATTATCCGTCAAATAACTATCTGACAGATAAATATGAATTGAAAGACGGGATGACATTTATGCAACAGATAAAGTATCAGATAACTTTATCTGATATCTATCAGATAGTTACCCAGAAGTTTATCAGATGGTGAAAAGACCGGGCCTAAGTTCTGTAATAAAAATATCAATTAACAATAATATTATCTGGTTTTAAGTTTCAAACAATAAAAACTTTAGTGCGTTTAATGATGTTTGGATACTTCGGTAAACTTCGTTTTAAACTAAGTTTCGTTACATGTCGGAATCTTGCTGCTACTATTTTTAGTGAAATATATTAATTTATTATAAAAAAGTTTTTTTTTTCTATTCTTTTTGTTATGGCACTAGCAGCAAGAACGCCAAAAACTAATAGACAGATAAAATAATCATTATATTAATAATTAGAAATCGTAGAAATAAAAAAATAATAAAGCATTGAAAAAATAATAATAAAGAAAAAAAGTCACATTTTTCTTACTTACTTTCATCAAAACAAATATTTTTGAAAATAATTATTTTTCTGCTTCTAATAATTTTAATTTATATTATTTTTGTGTCAACATATCAATTAAAAACTATTATTATTACGCGTTCTATGTCAATATAAACTCGGTAAGCTTCGGAATATTTCATTACATTTCGGAATCTCGCTTCAATTGTTTTAGATTTTAGACAACATCCACGCACCCATGCAAGGATACACGTTGGCGTATTATATTATAGATATTAATAATAGTTATAAATACAAATCAATTTTGAGTTATAAATTCAAATCAACTTGAATTATATCAAGCACAAATTATACAAATGAAGCGTAAAATCAGTACTTATCAGTTCTGCGCCAGACTATACACATTCCTTAAGGTGATTCCTAATTGCTCAGACGGAAACCCGCCTAAAATTTTTCAAATTAGTTCACATATTTATCGGGGTTCTTGTTTGCTTCGTGGCACTATACTTACACATTTTTTTACGGTTTAGGAGATTTTTTTTGCAATTATATTCTTTAAAACGACTCTAAAGTTCAATATTGTTATTTATAGGTGTTCAAAGTGTCTTCCATTTTTATATAAGCACTGACGCACCTTACTTTTAAGGTATCTGTAGCTTGGAACATAACACAAACAAAAATGTATGTTAAGTGTGATCTTTTACACATTTCAGGGTTTTGTAGGTATTTAATAAGTGTAAGAAGCCAACAGAATGCTGGATGTCTAAGAATATCTTATTGATAAAAAGTCTTTTGATAATCATTTTTATTCGTTATTTGAGTACTAAGAGCTCCTATTTATTTTTTTAAAACTATATCACGAGAAAATTACACATTAAAAAATCCCAGCGATTTTTTTCTTCATTTGCTTCGTATATAAGTCTTCATCAAATTGATAAAACATATATTTATAAATGGCTTGTGTAAAAGGTAGGTTATACATCCTTAAACCTGATTTATATATTTATTTTACATCAGCCTATTTTCCTCAAATCTGACTAATTTACATTAATTTAAGGGGCAAACCGGATATATAAGGGCTATTGTGTTTTAATTATTTTTAAAATAATTAAAATAGATTTGTTTAATTTTAAAGTCTAAATGGGCCTTAACGAAAATGAACGAAATGGTTGCTGCTATCTTTCAAATGCATCACTGAGGTAGAAATTTAGCTTAAGTTTCCGTTGTATCACTTGGCAGTGACTCAAATTAACGCGTATCCCTCTAGCGGCAATAAAGCGAAAACTTCTAAAATGTATACTGTCATTGTTTACATATAGTTAGCATGTGTTTTTTTGTTTCTGTCCATTCTTACTCCGTTTTTACGAATAAAGTGATAAATTTAAGAAAACAAGATTAAATACTCCATGTTGTGTGTATGGTTGTCATTCAGAGAAAAATCTTCCAATATTAGATGAATTTTGTTAAAAAAATTATAGTGTATGACAAAGTTTCTGTATTAGTTCTGCAATTTAATTTTAATCCCAACGAGAAAAATGCGTTTAAAGTTAATAAATGCACCATTTATGCTCATGTTTAGCTACAAGTGAAGAAGAAAGTTTATTGATGATTCTAAAATGTTGTTTCTATTTATCGAAGGGAATTTCTACTGTTCAGATGTATCTAAACAAGCTTTTAACGTTGAATTTTTCGTTTTCCCTGTCTCACATGTGCAAGAAAATCGTTTAATGTTGTGTAAATTATTGTTAATATAATTAAAACCCCTTGTTATTTCATGTGGGTGTTCCGTAAGTGTGTTAGTTTGCAAATATTTGACAGTTTTCTTGTGTAGAATAAATTACAAGTTCTCCTTCTATATAATTTCTTGAGAAATGTGTAGATATTAAGTATACAAATAAATGTTTTAAGTTCAAAGTATAATATTTTATTTTCTCTGTGAGCACCAACATTATGAACCAACCTCTGAAAATATTCATTTACAAGCAGCAAATTTTATCATAAAATGGATTCACATGTATTTATACACTTTTTTAATACTCGGTTATAATTCAAATATACTATATACAGCAAGAAAACGTAAATTTGACCAAAAATTATTTATAAACCAATAGGGGAAACTTCCTAAGCGCCCTGACATCTGGTGGATATTTGCGGAAAATACGAGAGTGACATTGTTTTGTTTTGTTCAATGGAGAAATACGTGTTTTTTTGTTGTTTGTGTTTTATTTTTGTGAATCATGGCAAAAAAACAATTCATTTTGTTGTGTGCCGCAATGTACAATATATCGTGAATAAAGAAGAATCCCACTTAAACATTCCATAATTTTCCTAAATCGGGAACAATATCAATTGAAATGACATTTGCAGGTAGAGAGAAAATGGATCGTAAGTCTCTATGATACACAAATGTCTCTATGGACCCAAAAACTAAAAATGGGCAAAAATCCAAGCTCATGAATGCGTGTTTACTCGATGCATTTTATGCAACGAGCAACTTTAAACTGATTTTTTACGTCCAAGAAAATACTGAAAAAAAAGTTATTCCATTCAAAATTTGCCTAAATTATCAGTTGATGTATTAAAAGGCCCTTCTACTTCTTCAGGCAGAGATATTAATTTTTACTAAAATATTTACCATATTTTTGTTGTTATTATATTGACAAGACAGTCGAAAAGAATTAAAAATACAATGAAAATATAAAAATTTCCTTGAAATTTCTTAAGAATAGTATATTATTACATATCTTGTAACTCGTAGATTACCATTAAATAAAAAAAAAGCACAAAAAAGCTCGGAAAATAGTAAAAATACAACTCTTGTTCATTTTCATCCTGTAAACAAATACACGAGTAATAGCTTAATGTCACTTTCGAGTGTTCCAGCTTTGCCGCATATGGCGCTGCGATCTTAAAAAGTTTCCCCTATACTATTTAGATACGTTGACAGATGACTCTGCTTTTTCATGTCAAAAGTTCAGAAGGCGTTGGGGGCGTCGTTTCGGTAATAATAGTCACGAACAGTGTTGCCAACTGGCGGGAATTTTCCCGTTTTGCGGTAAAATTTGAACATTGGAGGGAAAAAGGGAAAATAAGGGCCAAATGTGGGAATTATTCTCATACCATTTTTTAAAAACGAACCTCTGTTTAAAAATGTAGGTATGTTGTCAACATTAGTATTGTTACTCCCACACTTCAATTGTTAAGCTGAAAGAATATTTTCTATGGTCACGGACATTAAACAAAATAAAAAGGACTCGAATTAGTGAAAATACACTCAATTAAATGTGTATTCTCCGTAGTAGTTTACAAAAAGAAAATAACACTTGTGTAAAGTATCCCGTTGCAGATCAAAACATACAATTACATAAGAAGAGTATGCATTCCTTTAAAAATTAGCATGTATTTGTTGTTCTTTAACTAAGTAATTCATGCAATAATATATGTAATTATATTAGGTGCCGTGGCTCAGTGGTAAGACGGTTGTCTATGGAGCAGATTGACGCACTAGACGCTGGTTCGATACCTCCTTCGGATTTTTATCTTCCGATATTGTGCAGACAACGCTGGGGTCGACTCAGACTCAAGTATTTCATACTTATAAATGAGTACCTGTTCATTCAGGTATAATAGGATTGGTCGAAACGTCACACTGACCCCAACGCCTAGATAGGCGTATAGGGAACCTATTATTATTTATGCAATAATATTGAGCCATGTGAAGTTAGCCATGGATCCAGCCAGCCACTAATCAGCACGGCACGGTAAATACAGCGGACCAAATCAAGTACCAATGTTGGATAAACTGCAGGGTTTATACAGATAATGTCAATATTGAGAAGTGACATTACCGTTGGCAAAATGGCTGAATTGTCTAGTATTCAGCTGTCAATATGCTAACAGGGAACAGGTTAATTTAAGCACAGTACATTTTTATTTTATGAAAATGTATCTATGGACGTTCTAACAAAAAATCAACACCAGAACATATGTAATAATTTCAAACAGTACTACAGTCGCGTAGTACAATATTTCACCACCAGACTGCGTATCCGAGCGTGTCAGTTTTTACCGTAATAAACATTTAAAAATATCAAAATTAAAAATATTCAAAACCACTTGCCTGTAATACCTTATTAGCAATATTACAGGAAATATAAATGTGTCATCTTGAATTTTTTACCAGTTACGTAAATATAGACCAGAAATCGAACAAAAGTCGAATAAAAAATTTCCCGATATTCAAAGGCGCGCAATTATTTTTTTTTCTGAAAACCACTTGCCAGCAACACGTTATTAGCAATATTACGGGAAATATAAAATGTGTCACCTTGAATTTTTTACCAGTTACGCACATATAGCATAGAAATCGAACAAAAGTCGAATGAAAATTTTCCCGATATTCAGAGGTGCGCAATTAATTTTTTTCCCTCAAAACCACGTACTTTCCGAAGCGGATCGTCTAACCTCGGTTTTTATCGACGAAGACAGTGGACGAAGCCAGTTCCACCGTTCTTTGGAATATAGTACCTGTCCGTGCCTATTTCATGTCGGGTCGTATTTGTAACATTTCACTTACTAATAATAGGTATGTTCGATTTGCACCTTGGCGTTATACTGCTAAACGCTAGCAGTAAAACGCTGCAGTTAGCAGTTTACTACTAAAAACTGATAACACGGCGAGTTTAATTTTCTGTTCGATTTGTTTATACGTAAAGAATAAGAAGTACGTCTGCGTAAATGTTAAATGTCAGATAACAGACCAGTCGCAGGGGCAGGGGACCGCCCCCTCCCCCCAAGTAGGATGGAAATACCAAATTTTTAATTTTTTTAGCATGATCTTAGGTAATTAGGTAAATATATAGATATGGATTTAAAAGTAAGATGAGGACCTTTTTTTTGCTCATCACTTGTATTTTACTAGTGAGGACTTTTTTTTTTGCTCGTCACTTGTATTTTACTAGTGAATATAATACAAAAAATATAATAATGTGAAGTGTGAGTTTTCACACATTTAAGGATTTTGTAGATATTTAACAAGTGTAGGAAGCCAACTGAATGCTGGATGTAGAATGAATGTAGATGAAGAATATCTTATTGATAAAAACTCTTTTGAAAATCATTTTATTCGTTATTTGTGTACCAAGAGCTTCCATTTTTTTTTTAACTATATCACTATAAAATTTGCATTAAAAGACCCCGGCGATTTTTTCTATACTTGCTTCGTATCTAAGTCTTCGTTAAATTAATCAGAAATATAATGATAAATGGCTTGTGCATGGATAAGGTTATACATCCTCAAATCTGATTTATTTACTTATTTTACATCAGCCTATTTTCTTCAAATCTGACTAATTTACATTAATTTAAGTGGCAAATCGAATATATCTAAGAGCTATTGTGTTTAAATTATTTTTAAAATAATTAAAATAGACTTGCTTTAATCTTAGTGTCTACTTAAATGGGCCTTAATGAAAATTAATGAAATGGTTGTCAGATTCTTTCAAATGCATCAGTGAGGTAAAAATGCAATTTAAGTTTCCTTTCTAGTAGTCAGCAGTGGCTCTAGATTGGTAAATATTATAACAAAATAAGTTCTTACCATTTCCGGAAATAATAATATTAACTTCGTAGAGTAGTTTACATTTTCACTGCTGTTGAAAAGTTTATGTAAAGCTTTCTCGTATTTGAGACAAATACAACAAATACCTGTTAAAAAGTACATTATATGACAGATTCTTCCAGCAATTGATATTCTAACCAGATAGTTTATTAAATAAAAATTCGATATGTAACAGTCCGTGCATATTATACAACCAGAGACTAGTAAAATTATTGGGTTCAACAGCGCTATGAAGTGACACCAGGGACAAGATTATTAAAGTAGAGTCGATTCAAATAGAGAAGGATACACGACCATTACAAAATTGCGCAAACAAGATAACGCCAGTGGCGGAGACAAATAAAATATTTTTAAACAAAATGGGACAATTAAATAATATTTTTTATTGAATTAGTTAAGGAACGATTTAAAAGCTATATATTAAATTATAAATAAAATGCTGTTTAATATAAATATGTCAGTCATAAATGACAGAAGGCAAATTAATTATGAATAGAAAAATAAATATGCCGAAATAATACAGCACCGCCGCCCAAGGCTAATAGATTCTAGAGGTAGTCTCATAGTGCAGCTTATTGAGAGCGCGGGTAGGTATGCGGCGAGGGTAAGCTATGACGTCAGCGCCAGTCCTTGTACTGCAATAAACGTGTTGTTAGTATTGGAATAGTTCATTTTTTTTCTTCAGTTTTGAGTATTTAAGAAGACTTTCAATAATATTTGAGGATTTATTGTATTGTTCAACTAATTTTAACGAAATCCAGGGAAGTTTTATTGGAAGTATTAACAAAATCAGATAGAGAATAGTATTTATTTAACTGTCTAACGTAAACGGTTATCTCAGTGATATGATACAACAAAGATTATTTATAAGGATTAAATATTTTTAACGAGACGCCACTGGACGGTCACGTGAGTGCGAAGTGCGCGAGGGTTGTGCGCGACCACCCTTCTTGTTACTAAGAGGGTTGTACAGACGCTAGTCTGCAAGTTAAGTACTGTTACGCCATTACTGTGTTTAGTGCTCGTGTTTTCAGACAAAAAAACCAAAGTTATTTAGTTTATTTTATATCACAATAGTCATAACTTTCTAAATGCAGTAGATTCAATAGCTTAAATATATATGTTAACGTTTCGAACGCATTTAATCATGTAATTTTGTAATTTTCAATAAAATATAGTGTTTACCTTTAAATAAATGCTTGCATATTTAAATTTAAAACAAAGAGAAGCAAAGGAAAATAAAAAGAGTAAGTGCGAAACAGAAAAAGATCGTTCAAAAACTTCTAAAAAAATGAAAAAACTTGTAGAAATTTCTTTATAGCATATAGGAATAATTTTTATCCAATCTTTTGTTTATATGTTTAATGTACCTGATTAATAATAATAATAATAATAAAATTCTGAATATTAAAATTATTTTTATTTTTACTGTATTATATGTTCCATTTTGTGATACGTAACTAACAGGGAAAGTTCATTTTTTATGTTGTATATTTACTATACATTTATAATATTATCATAGTATTGGTTCACATGGATACATCAAAGTCTGTACACACCACAAGTCACTAAAATCATCAGATCTAGTTAGGTATTACAAAATGAAACACAACATATAAAATTATATGTATATATAAGTTATAGCCTGTTTCTTTGGTTTTAAGCGGAACTAGATTTTGAATTCTAGTAACTGTTAACGTTTAATTCAAGCCTTTGATCATTTTGTTTAGCAAAAACCTACTTCAAACATTAAAAAATTAGCTTGTGATAACTTTAAAAAAATCCATTTCGTCCGCTTAAAGGTTTGGAATAGCTTATACTTAAATACATTTTGTTGGTATTTTTCATAAAAAATAAAATAATTTTCATTACGTTATCTTGTTTCTATTTGCCCACCTATCCATGTATCATTTAATTAACTAATTACAGCCTTAGGTAACTATTCACTTTTAAATTTAATTAGCAAAATAAAAATATTTGTAAATATTAAAAAATACATAAAAAATAGCATAGATTAAATTATATTTTCAATAATGGTATTAAATTATTAAATGAACTGCTTCTGGAAATTAAAAATAATTCTTACTTAAATCAATTTAATTCTAAATGCAAATTACGATTTAATTTTAGGTTTTTCTTTTACAGTTACTTTTAAGGGAACAATCTTTCAATGTATATTTATGTAATTGGTAATCCTAAAACATTGTAAAATATTATTATTGTTTAAAATAATATTGTTTTTCTTAATTACGTGTTATTTTTACTATAAATGTGAGGTGAAACGCTTATAATGTGTATTACGATATACTCCTAGGACTGGCAGTGACGTCACGGGTCACATGACGTTGCGTAGGTCATGTCCATATGAGACAACCTCTAGAATCTATTAGCCTTGACCGCCGCCACCGGCCATAGTCTAGTCCAATACTTTTACTGGCGTCGGGTTATATAATCTGCACGGCACGGACTGTTACATATCGAATTTTTATTTAATAAACTATCTGGTTAGAATATCAATTGTTGGAAGAATCTCCAGTATAATGTACTTTTTAACAGGTATTTGTTGTATCTGTCTCAAACATAAGAAATCTTTACGTAAACTTTTCAACAGCAGTGAAAATGTAAACTACTATTCCAGGTTAATATTATTATTTCCGGAAATGGTAAGAACTTAATTTGTTATAATATTTACTTACCTAGAGCCACTGCTAAGTGATACAACGGAAACTTAAACTACATTTCTACCTCAATGATGCATTTGAAAGAAAGTAGCCCATTTAGACATTAAATGTAAACAAATCTATTTTAATTATTTCAAAAATAATTAAAACACATTAGCCCCTAAATATATCCAAGTGGCCAAACTTAAATTAATGTAAATTAGTCAGATTTGAGGATGTATAACCTAACCTTTTAAAGAAGCCATTTATCAAGCTCCGTCAAGTTAGCAATTGATCGAGCCAGCAACTAATCGGCACGGACAGGATATTACAGCGGACCAAATCAAGTAACGCTGTTGAATAAAATCGTTGTTTTTTATAGAATTAAACAATTTAGAGTTCTGAACTTTTTACCATCCATGAGGAATAGGTACAGGAATCGAATGATGGCTAAACGAAAATTTTCTCACGCGTCAGAGGCGCGCAATTAATTTTTTTCTCTCGAAACCACTCGTTATCAACATAAAACTAACAATATCGCTAGAATTAAACAAGTTCAAGTTCTGAACTTTTTACCAACCATGAGGAAGAGGTACAGGAATCGAATGATGGCTAAACGAAAATTTTCTCACGCGTCAGAGGCGCGCAATTAATTTTTTTCTCTCGAAACCATTCGTTATCAACATAAAACTAACAATATCGCTAGAATTAAACAAGTTCAAGTTCTGAACTTTTTACCAACCATGAGGAAGAGGTACAGGAATCGAATGATGGCTAAACGAAAATTTTCTCACGCGTCAGAGGCGCGCAACTAATTTTTTTCTCTCGAAACCACTCGTTATCAACATAAAACTAACAATATCGCTAGAATTAAACAAGTTCACGATTCAAATATACTATAATTTCATAAAAATTTATCAATGAAATTACCCTTAAAACGTCATTCATCCCCGTAAGTATAACTACTTCTTCATTCAACTTGTAGTCGACGCCGTCATATTGCGAAAAAGAGTTTTTCGCAATATTACAACTTACGGGGATGAATGACGTTTTAAGGGTAATTTCATTGATACATTTTTATGAAATTATAGTATATTTCAATCGTAATGTTTATACTTACAGAATCGTCCATATCAACCCATGAATTTCAGATTTAAACGATTAGTACGTGAAATAAGGGCACGCGGCGTCAAAAAAATGTATATTTTAACAATTCCGGATGTTTGTCTAAAAGATACAGAAGCGCAGAATGCGGCACGCTTGAATAATTTTATTAGATATAAAATTAAAAGCGCTGACGTTGTAGTAATTGACGCTGCAACACAACTGGAAGAATCAGATATGGAAAGGTCAGTATTTAGTACAATTTCCATATTTCATAAGAGTATATTTTTTATAATTATGATTATAATTATTTATATAGTGATTCAATTCATCCAGCGAGGAGAGGATTGGAAGTAATCCAGAGATTGTTGGAGGAGAACCTTGGTCCAGATAAACTGAAAAAAATGATAACCTGTTAAACACCAGAAGTCTACCCCTCCAGGCATCATCAGGCTTTTTATTAAGCAAAAAATCGGCTCTTTTCAGAGTCACCATATCTCTCTAATAAGAATTTATACAATCACGCACAAGAGATAAATAACCAAATGAATATCGGAAAATTTTTCAGACTTTAACTTTTTCGAGAGAAAAAAATTAAATGCGCGCCTCTGACGCGTGAGAAAATTTTCGTTTAGCCATCATTCGATTCCTGTACCTGTTCCTCATGGTTGGTAAAAAGTTCAGAACTTGAACTTGTTTAATTCTAGCGATATTGTTAGTTTTATGTTGATAACGAGTGGTTTCGAGAGAAAAAAATTAATTGCGCGCCTCTGACGCGTGAGAAAATTTTCGTTTAGCCATCATTCGATTCCTGTACCTATTCCTCATGGTTGGTAAAAAGTTCAGAACTTCAACTTGTTTAATTCTAGCGATATTGTTAGTTTTATGTTGATAGCGAGTGGTTTCGAGAGAAAAAAATTAATTGCGCGCCTCTGACGCGTGAGAAAATTTTCGTTTAGCCATCATTCGATTCCTGTACCTATTCCTCATGGTTGGTAAAAAATTCAGAACTGCAAATTGTTTAATTCTAGCGATATTGTTAGTTTTATGTTGATAGCGAGTGATTTCGAGAGAAAAAAAATAATTGCGCGCCTCTGACGCGTGAGAAAATTTTCGTTTAGCCATCATTCGATTCCTGTACCTATTCCTCATGGTTGGTAAAAATTTCAGAACTTCAACTTGTTTAATTCTAGCGATATTGTTAGTTTTATGTTGATAGCGAGTGGTTTCGAGAGAAAAAAATTAATTGCGCGCCTCTGACGCGTGAGAAAATTTTCGTTTAGCCATCATTCGATTCCTGTACCTATTCCTCATGGTTGGTAAAAAGTTCAGAACTTCAAATTGTTTAATTCTAGCGATATTGTTAGTTTTATGTTGATAGCGAGTGGTTTCGAGAGAAAAAAATTAATTGCGCGCCTCTGACGCGTGAGAAAATTTTCGTTTAGCCATCATTCGATTCCTGTACCTATTCCTCATGGTTGGTAAAAAGTTCAGAACTTCAACTTGTTTAATTCTAGCGATATTGTTAGTTTTATGTTGATAGCGAGTGGTTTCGAGAGAAAAAAATTAATTGCGCGCCTCTGACGCGTGAGAAAATTTTCGTTTAGCCATCATTCGATTCCTGTACCTATTCCTCATGGTTGGTAAAAAGTTCAGAATTTCAACTTCTTTAATTCTAGCGATATTGTTAGTTTTATGTAGATAGCGAGTGGTTTCGAGAAAAAAAAATTAATTGCGCGCCTCTGACGCGTGAGAAAATTTTCGTTTAGCCATCATTCGATTCCTGTACCTATTCCTCATGGTTGGTAAAAAGTTCAGAACTTCAACTTGTTTAATTCTAGCGATATTGTTAGTTTTATGTTGATAACGAGTGGTTTCGAGAGAAAAAAATTAATTGCGCGCCTCTGACGCGTGAGAAAATTTTCGTTTAGCCATCATTCGATTCCTGTACCTATTCCTCATGGTTGGTAAAACGTTCAGAACTTCAACTTGTTTAATTCTAGCGATATTGTTAGTTTTATGTTGATAGCGAGTGGTTTCGAGAGAAAAAAATTAATTGCGCGCCTCTGACGCCTGAGAAAATTTTCGTTTAGCCATCATTCGATTCCTGTACCTATTCCTCATGATTGGTAAAAAGTTCAGAACTTCAACTTGTTTAATTCTAGCGATATTGTTAGTTTTATGTTGATAGCGAGTGGTTTCGAGAAAAAAATTAATTGCGCGCCTCTGACGCGTGAGAAAATTTTCGTTTAGCCATCATTCGATTCCTGTACCTATTCCTCATGGATGGTAAAAAGTTCAGAACTCTAAATTGTTTAATTCTATAAAAAACAACGATTTTATTCAACAGCGTTACTTGATTTGGTCCGCTGTAATATTCTGTCCGTGCCGATTAGTTGCTGGCTCGATCAATTGCTAACTTGACGGAGCTAAATAAATAGTAATGTGACTGAAATTTATTACTGACTACCTCATATATAAGGGAGATATTTATCATACCAATTTTGATGGCTGTCCATGAATTAAAGTTCATACGTCATGTTTCGACTATTTTCAGCATTGTCTGTCAATCCGTGGACATGGGTACAGCAAATTTGGCTGAATGGATCTTTGTGAAATGGATCGTTCTACTTTTGGTTAAAAACGGTCAACTGAAAGTAGAAGTTTACTCGTATCAAGTTTTTTGTGAATATTTCGAAAAAATGTATTCGGATAAAGTTGCTGCACAACATAAAAGTAACCATTTTTATTTGAAAAATTTTTCTTTTAGTTAAAGTTTTTTATTAAGTTTTCTGTGGTGGCCGTCGGTTTTGTGCTGGTTATACCTGATTTTATTCATTATATTTTCTTTTTACTTTCTAATGGCTGATTGCTAAGGAACGAGTCAAATATTTTAATTTATGCTTCGAACTCGAATTAAAGCAGTATACAGAAACACAGCATATCTCGAGATAAAAAATTAACTGTTTCTTTAGTAATTGGCAATAAACTTCTATTTTCTGTTAACTGTAATGTTCAAGTCATGATACTTTCTTCTAATTTTTGTGCATAATACTTTTATCAAAAAGGACAATAATTAAAACAATAAATATTAATTTTATATAAAATATATTGTAATAAAATTCTTACAGTGTCATACTATATAAGTATACAGGATTACAACTAAGTTAATAATACTTAATACTAGCGGACCCGTGTGCAAATTTCGCACAGCCCTTGCTAACATAACTTAACTAAACCACTTTTACAAGTCACAAAAATTCAAGAGTAAAACAAAGACAAAACAAGGCAAAAAAAATAAATAAATAAAACAAAAACCATTATTGGTTTTTAACATTAACACGTTTCTTTTCAGCATTAACGTTTCTCCAACTTCTTCAGAAATTAAGTTTTCCTTCTTTAACACCTTCACTAACTCCTTAAGAGAGGTAACTCTTTTCTTAACGTCCAAAACTTGTGTTCGTAAATCTTCAATTTTTTTGTGTGTCCAGTATTTGTTGCTTTAACCAGTTTCAAAGATCTTTTACGTTTTCTGTGGGTTGAAAAGTTTACATCTGTTAGGTCACCAATATAACGTGGCTCGTAAAATCCTCGTTTCGGAGGTGTACGCATCAGGCTGCTCTCAACTAAAAATATAATTTAATTTATAAAACATGTCATATTTAAAAACAAATATATTATAAGTTGATTATTGTATACCCTGCTTTAATTTTTAAATTTACTTAAAATTAATATATTACCTGCAGATTCAGTTGTAATACTGCCAGTAACACAGTCAGCTGGACTGCTAGGGACAGGTTCATGAACAGTGTCAGTTTCAAAATAATCTGAAATACAGTCTCCATAAGTGTGTGCAACAGGAGTGCCCACAATAGAAGTACTCGCAACAGAACTGCTCGCAACGGGTTCAACTAAAAAAAATAATTGAGAATTTATTTTAACTGAAGGCATAACCCTCGGTTACTTTACTGTGTTCTACGCCAACAGTTCTTAAACTAGGGTCTGCAAAACAATTTTGACATTAACTTTACATCCCCCAACTTTTCGCTTTTATTCAAATAACTCATTTAATAAAAACCCTTAAAATTAAAAAAAAAAAATCCATTTAATCAAAATGTTGTTCAAGAGGGGGTCCTCGGACAACATAAGTTTAAGAACCCCTGTTCTACACATGTAATTAAAATGTATAAACAATATTTAAGACCATCTAAATAATTAATTTGACACTAAGTGTCAATAGTTATCTACGTTCGCACAGTTCAGTTCAAAAAATGTCCAATCATATTGCGTTATTTAGATACATCATTAGATCTCAGACTGATCACTATAATTTGCTAGAGAGCGAGAGATTAGTAATATAGTGTTAAATAAAAACTTACCTTTAATCTCTTGCAAAATTGGAAATGGCACACGCAATGTAGGATATGGATCGGGTTTTAGAAACAAACGTCCACCATAAGTATTAGCTTAAGGATGGATATAACTGTACGCAGAAAATTTTTTTCAAACACAGGTAGATTCTAGACACATCATCTTCTTCACGTAGGAGTCAAATCATTTTCCACTTCTGACATAACTCAGCATTTCTCGGGAACCTGACAATGGAAGAGGTTATGTAGTTGATATCATAATTATAAATATTTAGATACACATGCAGTTTAGGGTCCTACAATACTGAATGTAACGCAATTTTTCAGTAATTTTACTTGCCCAAATATTCCATTTTCTTAATTTTTTCAGGTATAAATTGGTTAGATTGCACTTGATTAATAGGTTTAGCAAAAAATTGCGCAATATTGGCATATATATATATATATATAAATAAAGTAATCTAATTTGAAAAATAATAATACGCGTGGGTATTAGTAGGCCCCCAAACATGCAGTTTATTAATATTTAATACTTACTTGTGAAAAGAAACAGATTTCTTTCGTGGACAACAACATAATACACAATTTGCTGGCATTTTCGTTATAAATACGAACTCTTGTCACAATTTAATACAGACAAAACTTCGCATAATATTTCTAACAGAAAGAATGACAGCACATGTCCACATGCCTAGCTCCTTCTCTTAACTCCCGCTACGTAACTTTAATTTTTTCGACCAATAGCAAGGTAGTAATTTAGACATGCGCAAACTATTCATCGGTCATGAAGGGGTAGAGATGTTTCAAAATGTAAAGAGCCACTGCTCTGACGTCATCATGCGCAACCTTGACAATACATTGGCGTGGCAATTATGCATTGTAAATTTATAAGGCGTATTGAGACACTATTTATTTTATAGAAAAAATACATTTTACCTTCATGAAAAGTCGTATATGACTTAAATAATTTCAACATAAATTATTTACTTTATATTTAATGTATGTATATAAGCTGTTCACTTTTGTAAGAACACACTAGATCTGGTTATTTTGATTACTTTTATGGTGTGTTACTGACTTTAAATGTCAATTAAAAATATTCCTTACGCTGTAAAACCGACTTTAGGTTGATAAGGTTATGATCATTATAATTAAAATATGATTTTTCATTATGACATATGTCAAAAGTGACATTTTTTAATACCAACATGACTTACAGCTTCAAAGGTGCAAACTATTGAAAACAAAATTCCCTCTTAGTTTGTTCTTACAAAAGTGAACAGTTTATATTTATAATTACAATTAACATGTATATTTATAATATTAAATTAATATTATTAATTAATATAATACTTACTGTATAATTTTCTTAGGACGTTTATGAGAAAAATCCTGGGTTAATTGAAAATTATAGAACAAAATTTAAAAAACCTGCTTTAATTTATTAAAATAATCCAAATAATATTACAAATAATGTATCAAAATAATATTATAAACATATTCGATCCTGGCTGTGAATCACCTTTCCCTTCTTACCAAAAGTTTTGGATGGTTCGCTTTCCATGTTCCGTGAAACAATAGAGCACTCCAAAACAGCTGATCGCTGTTAGTCCGTGGAGGGTAAACAAAGTTAGATTCGCCATGTGTGTAGTATGTGGAGTAGTACTTTCAAAACCTTATATATCATTTATATTGAAATATATTGCGATTTTGTTATAAAAGCGAGTTGATTTTAATAAAACACACAAGCCTACTTTTAGTTTTGTATTAAATTTTTGATGCTTTCACTTAAAAAAGGTAAGTTTGTGTTTGGAGGTTATTTTTTATACAACTATTTTGGAAATGATTTTTCTTAAATAATTTTACTAATTAATTTTCAGTTAACAAAACCAATAAGAGTAGCTCTCTGAAGAAATTGAGCACAAAGACGTTGTGTAGGGTATGCGAAGAAAATTTCAATTAATAACAATGTGGACCTATACATTAAGTGAAAAGGATCTCTCATATAGTCCAGATATATTTCCAAAAGTTACAGCCCTGGACATCACTATCTATTTCGTGTTAACCCACAGTTTCTACAGCATAGAGAAAATGAAAGAACATGCTCTCATGTTCTATAGCAAAATATCGGAGTGAGACAAGGAGGAAAACCTAATATAATGTGTTCCAGTCGAAAGAAAAAACATGCTGCGACAAGTCTGTGCCTCAATAGTGAAAGTGTTAAAAAGTCTCTTCTGTGTGTCAGTCACTTTATTAGTGAAGATCTCAGTGACACAGCTGACATCGACAGGCAATTCCGCAGAAGATCTTGTTCGACAACTTATTATGTGTTACAACAGTGCATTTCGAGTAATTTTTGGTTTGAAAAATTATTGTTGTGCTAGTGAAATGTTCATAACGAATGCAGTAAATTCATGTTTGGCTGTATTAAAGAAATATGTTCATAGTTTGTGATAAAGACTGGACGAAAAGCAACGAGCTTTTTTAGTGTTTTCTACTTAGCGATAAGATTTTTCTTATGTACTAGGCTGTAAAACATATTCACTAACGCTTTATTAACAAGTGATCTTTCCTACGAGTTGTGACTATATTTCTCAAATGACTACAAATTCAAACCATGCTTCATATATATGTATGTATGTTGTTTTCGTTATGCATTTTGTAAATTTTTGTATTGTTTCATGATCCTAAATAAATTTGTTTATTTATTTTATTATTTAATTCATTTCGGTTAAATTTGCCTTTCTAAGTGGATTTATAATTGTCGTCCGACTCCTGATAAATTATGTAGTGCAGTTTTAAATTTATACTTTAAAACTTCTGACAGGTTGTAAAAATTAACTTTGTCACATCCACCACAACTACCACATTCCACTGCATCACGAAATAATGGTATTTTATGTTTTTTTTCATACAGTTTTGTTTTTACTCTAGGCTTTCGAATGTAAACACATAGGTAAAATCTTTGTTTACCCCCCAGCCGCCATATTGGATCTTAAAGTGACAGCATTCTGGAGTGCTCTATTCCTTTGTACACATAACCTCACTTTTTTGATAACACGTTTGACAGAACCATTTTATTCCTTTACATGATTTAATAACTGCATATTGATTTTCATTCACTCTTGCACATTTTAGATGATACCATCCTGTACATTTACCTTCACATCCAATTATTTTTTACCATTAAATTCTACTTTACATTTAAAACACTCTTTCTCAGTTGCCGCCATCTTAGTTATTCTAATAATTATGCTGAATATTGTTACAAGAATTGCAGGCTTTGCGGTGTACACTTCAGGGAAGATATATTTTCGAATAAACTGCACAATCGTTTACATATCGTAAACTACACAATTGTTTACATATAGATGCTGTACCTGAAGTTTGCGAAGGTATGAACATCTGTTCATTAATTATTTTGCATTATGATTTTATATTTAACTATATAAACTATTAGTTTAAGGTGCTAGATCTGTTGCTTCCATCTGGTGCTACATCTACATAACAGTGTGAAGACATCTGTAGTAACATTGATAACTCTGATAATTATACTACGCAGGACCTATCATATTCATTAGATATTTCATCTGGAAGAATTGGTAATATTTCCCCTATTTTTTAAATTAACATTACTGTCTGCGAGCTACATTCATTCATTCTTTTTTATCGTTACCAGGGATAAAAAAGATTACGTAACTGGATTGAACCTGGCAGACCCCGCATCGGCCACGTCAACGAACACTGTATTGTCACTAGAGCCCGCTTTAAAATGTCACTGAAGAAACATTTGAGGACTTAAGAACAATGGAAAGCTGACCAACTTGTAAATATGTACCAGTCACGTGATTTCACTACATTCTGGAAGCACACTGGATACGAATTGTAAGACACAGTCACATCGACGACCTCGACATCGCAGAACATTGGCGCGAAATACTTTTGGAGGACTCTGTGAAGGGTAACTTTACTCAAGCTGTGAATTTTTCCGACGCAGTATCCCCAAATAACTGTCTTATTACCTGAGACAGTGTGAAAGAAGCTGTGAAAAGTCAGAAATGTGGCAAAGCTGCGGTCGCTGATGAACTAAGAGGGGAGCATATCATCCACGTCCCCTCTGAATTACCTATTCTACTTGCGATAAGAATTTTCTTACGCACTGGGCACTACAACTCATTCATTAACTCTTTATGAACGAGCAGTCTCTCCTATTTGTTAAATATCCCCGACTACATTTTAGTCTTAGTTTTAAATACATCACATTTCAAATATAGGATAATAATGAAAATGAATAGGTTCTTACCAAGTCCGGAAATAATGTTGTCAGCTTTTTGGCATAATAATTTAAATTTTCACCAGTGGTAAAAAGTCTACGTAGATTTATATTCTTGTTGAGGCAGATACAACAATTATCTGTTATAAAATACATTGTAACAACAAATATATAAACACTTAGGTAAAACGTATCACTAAGCTCAAAAATAACATAGGTATTGTTGTGTATTATATATAAAGTAATTCTCACTAAGTATTTAATTATAATGTATTCTTTATTAATAATAATCTGTATTGATTACATTCACATACAATGACATTACTATCAACATAACAATTATTGTTTTTTCAAGACCTATGATATGTTACATCTTCCTATTTTTCTAAAAAAAATAACAAAATCAATCTACTGGTATTTCTTTTCGACCTTGGAGTAAGTTAAATTATGTAGTCAATTCTTGGGATATTAGGTCAATAAGTAAAACACTTAGATATTCCATATATTTGAATAGACCGGTTTCGACAATTTTATTGTCTTCTTCAGTATCTCTGAGGAAAAATTGAGAAGAAAAATATTTAATATTACAATAATGTTCACAAAAATTAGTATGAAAATTAACAAATAAATAAACATAATTTAAAATCAATCTACTTTAATACAATAATTGATATAAATATACAGTTTGTACTAATATAAAACATAGTCTTTTAACTTTGTTGGAACTTTCCTTGTCCGAGTAACTGGTAAGTTGTCATTATTACTATTAGGAATGTTTTCATTGTCTGCCTGATTATTTTCATCTTCCATCAAAGTTTCAAACTGTGTTTTATTATGCGATTTACGAAGATGCTCTCTATTCCTTCTAACTGTATTACTCTTTGAATTCTTAACTACATATGATCTAGGCTCTTTTGCCTTTCCAATTATAACACCTTTTTCCCATTCTTTGTTCCTGTGTCTATCAGTATTGATTAATACCTGATCTCCTACTTCTAGCTTTTTTAAATCTCTAGCATGCGTATCAAAATACTTTTTACACAATTCCTGTTTCATTTTTATTTTTTCATTAATAACCTTTGTGTTTTGCAATTTTGGTTGTAATAAGTATTCACTTATCGGTAACTTTGTTTTTATTCTTCTGTTAAACATTAACTGACAAGGACAAACATTTAACGCTGCTAATGGCGTTGTACGATATTCTAATAAAGCTATTGACAAATCTACATTTTTTCTCAGTATATTTTTCGCTATTTGAACACTCCTCTCAGCAAATCCATTAGATCTACTATAATACGGACTAGACGTTTTAATTGTAATGTCCCATTCATTAGCAAACCTTTTGAATTTGTACGATCCGAAAGGCATATTGTCTGATATTAAAATACTAGGTACTCCATGGGTTGAAAATATATTTTTAAGTACCCGAATAACATCTTCAGCCTTTTTATTATTTAATAATACTATTTCAAGCCATTTTGAATAAAAATCAAAAACTACTAAATAAGCTTTGCCACTATAATCTAAAATATCTGTTGCCAATTTTTGAAATGGATATTTTGGTATTTCATGTGGTAATAAATAATTTTTAGTATTAGCATTTCGATATCTTTCACATTTTTTACAACTGGAAATTAAATCGCTAATTTGATTATTCATACCTGGCCAAAATAATACTTCATGAGCCCTCAATTTGGTTTTGGTTATATCAAAATGATCTTCATGTAACTTTTGTAACATGTCAGATCTAAGTTTTAAAGGAACTATGACCCTTTGTGTATAAAATACTAAATTATCAGCAACATGAATGTCATTTTGTAATTTCCAATAAGATTTAACTTTTATTGCAACATTTTTAAACGATTTTGGCCATCCCTTTTTACAATATACTACAAGTTTACAAAGTTCACCGTCTTCCATAGTAAACTTTTTAAATTGTGCTTTTCTTACATCACTCATTTGTAAATTTACACTTACACTGTGAACAATTTCATCTAAAGTTTCATCATTATTAACTGTATCTTTGGTAAAATTCCTCGATAAAAGATCTGCAATATGCATCTCTTTACCAGGTTTATAGACTAACTGAATATCATACTTAATTATTTTTAATTTTATTCTTTGCAATCTGGAATTATCTATTTTAGAAATTGATTTATTCATAATAGAAATTAATGGTTTATGATCGGTTATTACCATTACCTTTCTACCATAAACATATTGATGGAACTTTTTCAATGAATATGTTATAGCTAACAGTTCTTTTTCAATTTGTGCAAACTCTTTTTCGCTCTCAGTCAATGCCCTAGAAGCAAAAGCTACTGGTCTACCTACTTGTAACAAAACTGATCCTAAACCATCTTTTGATGCGTCAGTCTGAATTATTGGTAATTTTTTATCATCAAATGTCGCAAGCACAGGTGCTTTACATAATATATCTTTTATATTATTTATTTAATGCTTTCCTATGAATTTATTTCCACTGAAACACTATATTATTTTTTAATAACATTCTTAAAGATGCTGTTAAATTTGCTAAATTTGGTATATAGGCCCTTAAATAATTTATCATACGTAAAATACTCTGCAATTCTTTTTTATTTTTAGACTCTGATAATCTGGTTATAGCTTGAATCTTTGCTTCGTCTAGTCTCATACCCTGAGAATCAAAAATATGTCCTATATACCAACACTTTTCTGTTTAAACTGTATTTTGTTCTTATTGAATTTAGTGTTGTGTTTTTTTGCTCTTTGAACAACTTCTCTCAAGATTAAGTCATGTTCTTGTACATTATTAGGTGCAATTATGATATCATCGATATAGACTGTAACACCCTCTATATCACTAAAATGTCTATTATTATTTTTCTGAAAATATTCAGGAGCCAGCGATAAACCAAAAGGTAGACGGTTAAATTTATAAGATCCATAAGGACTGTTAAATGAACATAACAAACTTGACTTCTCATCTTGATGAAAATAATAGAACTTGTTCTACTTGATAGAAACCATCATTTAAATCTAATACAGTGTAAATAGTCTTACCTTTTAATTTAAGAGCTACAGCATCTAATGTAGGAATCAAACAATGTTCCTTCTCTATGACTTTGTTAAGTTCCTGGGGATCAAAACAAAGTCTAAGCGATTTATCTTTTTTCTCAATAATAACTAAATTATGTAACCATTCTACAGGTTCATTCAATTTTGTAATTATTCCTTTCTTTTCTAATTCATCTAATTTAACCTTTAATCTATCCCTTAGAGCTAAAGGTATGCGACATGGAGGTAATGTCACTGGTACGCTATCTGCTAATTTAATAGAACATTTATCTTTAAATACCCCTTGACCTGTAAAAATTACTTCATTATTTTTTATGAACATGTCTACATCTCGATACTCTATATTATTAATTCTTTTAATTAGCCCTAACTTTTCACAATCTTTTAAACCTAATAAAGATTTTGAGCTATTAACTATTAGAAATTCAATAGTAGTAGAGATTCCTTTATTCTTACAGTTTAGTTTAATACTACCTGTAGCGCCCGACTACGTTTGGTAGTAGCCGTAGATCAAGACAGCGTTACACAATGGTCGACGATTGTAAAACTCGAAGGACCGATATATATTGGTAGCGCAGCGCGCCGGTAAATAGAATGATCTATCGTGTCGTGGACGTACGCGCAGTGAGTTGAGTAACCGCGGTTTCAACCTTAAGGAAAGCGGGGGGATTTTAACTCTTCTGCTCCTAGGGGCTGATCTAGGAGACTAGCACAAAGGAGTGGTAGCCCTCGCTGTATACTTTGTCGGACACAATACAATAATAATATTACAGTACAAAACTTATAGTTAACACTATAAATATAAATGTGTTGTGGTGAAAACCAAGCTTTAGTTCAATATTAATTAGAACTACAAATAAATTTGCAACAAACAAATGGTTAAATTGCACTAATAATTAAAGAAATATCAGCTGAAGGCACATGTAAATTAAATACAATAAATGAATGTTAGAACATTAATACTTGCAAATTAACAACAATATGCAAAATTATTGTTACTAAATTATATTAGCTTACGGCTGTACTAAAGAATTTAACAACAATTACTAAATGAAACCTGGAAATGAAATAAGTTCGGAATGAACTTACTCCAGAGTAAACAATATTGTGGTATAAAATTCAAACTAGAATGTTTTCATATAAATATAAATTCTCATATAATAGAGGAATAAACTACAGTGTTAGACACTTAGCTGGATTCTGGCAGGCGGTCAAATCTTCCTGTTAGCCGGATAGCTCGTCTGGAGATGAATCAGCTGATCTGGTTGTCACACAAAGAATTATAAGTTGCACTATATTTATTCGTCAGTTTGTAAGGCTGACGAATGCGGTTTTAATAACACTGTTATTTCGGGTCGTAAATCCGAAATAAACACGGTATAAAAAGCCGAGAAGAAAAACACTGGTTTTAGGTTATATGAACCATGCGGTTAAGAAAAACGTTATCGCAACGAACAGGTTAATTAATAATGAGCAGTCAGCGACCTGTTAATTGCGGTCAACTAATGCACTAGACCTGCACAAAAGTGCAATAAATAATGTGTAGATGGCCCTAGTTGGCCTAAAACATAGCTAAATATCACAGGAACTGTGTTTTTACATTAAATTAATTAAAATTACAAAATTGGGAAATTGGGGCGCCTAGCGGGCCCAACACTACCTTTAGGTTTTAACTTTGAACCTCCATAGGCTTCTAAAATAATTCTTGTTTGCTTCAGACTCTTCTTTAAATTTGGTTTACCTTCTATTATCTTGTCATATTCTTTTTTCTTAAGTATATTCACTTCAGATCCTGAATCCAACTTGAAAAGAACTTCGGTGCCTTCAACCTGCATTTCTTGACTCCACTCAGTCTGGCCTAACTTCACTTCATTTATGTTCACAAGGTCCACGAACAACTCTTCAGATTGACATTCTTCTTGATTCAGTTCAACTAGATTCTTCTGCCTTCTAGATGGTGTACGACATGCCACTGCAAAGTGATTAATTTTTCCACATTTCGTACATTTTTTACCAAATGCAGCACAGCTTTTCGGTCCATGTTTGGATTTACATCTTTGACAAAAGAATTCTTCATTTTTCTTATGTTTTACTTTTAATCTATCCACTGGTTTTTTATCTTCTTGTAAATTTTTTACTTGCAATTTTATTAATTCCTGGGCGCGACAAGATTTTATACATGATTCGAATGTTAGTTTATCTTGGTTCAATAATTTTTCTTGTAACACTTTATCATTGATACCCAAGACTACCCTGTCTCTTACCATTTCATTTGGATCTTTGAACTCACAAGTTTTTACCAGCGTTTTAAGATCTTGTAGAAAGTGATCAAATGGTTCATTTCCTTCTTGTATTCTTTTGTAGAACTTTGAACCTTTCATATATTACATTGTTTCTAGGATTCATATATTCTTCAAATTCTTTCATTACCTTTGAATATTTTTTTCTATCGTCTTCTCCCAGACTGAAATTATTAAATATTTCTACTCCTTCTTCACCAATTGTGTTGAGAAGCAGAGCTATTTTTATTACATCAGCCTTTTCATTCTTTTCTGCTGCTAACAGATATATTTCAAAGGACTGTTTGAATTTCTTGAAATATTCTGCTATATTACCTTCAAAACTCATTGGTATAGTCGGATTGCTGATAAGTGACTGTTCGTTGCTACAAGTATCGATATTCAATACTATATGCTTTCTCTGTCTATATCATTATAATTATTTGCATACCCATAGTAACGTATAGTGACGCAAGTTGACAACTAACCTTCCAAATTATTTGAATAAAAAACAAAACATTAGAAAGAAATGGCATGATTCGTAGATATCTTTACTAATTAGAGCGCCAAAATAAATTTACAGAAGTACTCAAACAAACAAAATTATTAATTTTAAGGTTATAATTATAAATAAGGAAAAATTAATACTCATACATAAATTTTGGATTATAATTTGTTGTTTATTCCAGCAGATTTAAAATTAAAGTAAAAACTAAACTGACCGCAAGCCGTATTTTAATTAATATTTATCACCAGACACTGACAGTTAACATAAATAACAAAAAACATTTTTAAAATCGCTGAAAAATGGTAACTAGATTATTATATGAATGCACTACTTGATACATACATGTAACAGTCACCATCATAGGGTGACCATTCGTCCCTTATTTTGTATTTGGGAGGTGAGGACTTTTTTTTGCTCTTCATTTGTATTTTGGGAGATGAGGACCTTTTTTTTGCTCTTCACTTGGATTTGGGAGATGAGGACCTTTTTTTGCTCTTCACTTGGATTTGGGAGATGAGGACCTTTTTTTGCTCTGTCCCGCATTCCCTTGTTAAGAAACTGGTCACCCTAACCTATCAGCAATCCGACTATAACGTTAATTTTGCGTGTGGATCCATTTTTATAAATTACTTTTGATTAATGACTTTTTGACTGAATTTTTTAAAAAATATATATTTATTTATTTTTCACTATATAAAAACTAGTCACGGCTGCGCCATGTTGTGTATTATCCATAAAGTAATTCTCATTATTTAATTAAAATGTATTCTTTATTACTAATCAGTATCTATTACCTTCACATATGTACAATGACATTACTATTAACATCACAATTATTGTTTTTTCAAGACCTCCTATGATATGTTACACTATGTCAATTTAATTGTAAATATTGATGAAATAAAATAATTTATGATTTTAAAACATGTTTTGTGTTTAATTATTCGATTACTTACCATTAATTGGCGTTAAATATCTAAATATGCTGTTAATTCGTTTCGCGGTTCTGTTTTGAATAATAATTTTAGAACAACTGGTTTCTGATTGGGTTTGTGACCAAATGGCTGCCTTGACAAACCAATGAAATCAGTTTCCAATACGAAAATGTGTTCCAATTTCCTGTGATTAAACTGCACATATCTCAAGAAATACACAGGTAAGAGTAATAAAAATACACAGTTCTATTAACAATGTATCATTGTATGTTGGTAAGTATTTTGAAAGAGTTTCGTGGTAAAATAAAGAAATAAATCATATTTAAAAATTGCTTTAGAGGTTTAAGTTTTGCTCGTATGTATACTTTAGTAACACGTTACGTGATTGGTTGTAATTTTTGGAAGAATGCTCAACCAACCAATCACGTGTTGTCTTTTGAATAGTGTGGCAGTCGATAGAATTTTGTGTTACAGAGTAGTAAAAGTGCAAATCGCTCTTATAAAAATATTAATATTTCCAGAAATACGCAAGTAATTTGAATAAAAATAATCAGTTATATTCATAGTGTGTTAATTTACATGTGTAAATGTTTTTAGCTCTATTTATTTCTAAATAAAAGAATAAATCGTCTTGAAAATATAGTGTGAAGATGTTTTACGATCTAGATTTATTATGTCGCAAAAAGCGAGGAAAATTCTCCATTGTGTGGATTGTAGCCACTTATGGAATTAATAAAGTCTCTCCAGCTGCTATCGCAGACTTAAATATTGCTCGAATATGGTATGTTACAAATAAAAAAACATATTCTGTAGTTATAGTTAATGAATTTTTTGCAGCTCCGATATAATTGATGTTTTAAACACAGAATCACAAGTACCAAGGGAGAGATTTTCTTTAAAACTCGCTACACATCTTATATATGGTACTGTTTTATGTCATCGACAACAAGTGATTATATTTGAAAGTATGAAATTGTTTAAAACATTTTTTACAATCACTTTACACAGTTTATTTTACAGAAAATATCATCTCGTTTATGACTACTATAAGACGTCCTTTAGTTTTTGAAGAAAGGTGAGTTGATTTAATTTTTTAATATTCGTTATAATAAGATTTTTATTAGAACTAGATCTGATTCGGAAGATGAAGAAGCGCCAGTACGTAAGAAGCGAAAAACTACAACAAAACCCAGAAAATCAACTGCAAAAGAACCTCCTGCGGTGGAAGATGTGGGTATTGAAGAAATTGAAGGACAACTTGCAGCGTTCAATCTTCAGAGCCAACAAATAAGCGTACATGATCTACAGATTACAATGCGGGAGGAGATTCCGTTTCGACAAAAAACACTTCTGCAAGAAACAGAGGTACGTATAATGCTATAGATATACAATTAGCAAATAAGCTATAGAACTATCAGCAATTATTAAGTCAGTTATATAAATGTTTGCACTGTTTTTGCAACTATTTTATGTCTTTTTTTTCTGCAGGAAGGTTTTGGAGATACTGGCAATATTGATTTGCAGTTGATGGCATTTGGCGCACGAACTTGTGAGCCTACTATAGAAGAAATTCTTGCGCATACGTAAGTTTTAGTTCTTGCTTTGTTCGTTAGCGGCAACACGTTGCTTAGAGAAAAATATTATAAATATATGATTATTAATTTGTACTTAGCCGGAATTTGTTATCACTTATGATTTAGGACTATCATTGAAGAATTTCGTGAAATTGGGGAGAAACGAGCGAAAGAAACTGAAGCAGAAGACGGCCCCGCCAAGAAAAAATCCCGTAAACCACCGACTCATATCGATGTGAATGTGAACGTGGAAGAACATGGAGTGGTCTCCCCAATGTCACCGCCAGTGCAGAAAAGACAGACTTTACGCACTACAACTGACGCACCCGAACCAGGTAACAAACTATTTTACAGGTCTGCAGCTCCTTGGATATCTATCAAATTTCTCCACTATCAGTAAATCTTTTTACGATTTCAGCGCCAAGGTGGCAAAGTTGGAACTAATGTACCTAATATACATAATAACTTTTTAATATACGGAATACGGACCTTTTGTAATTTGATATCCTTAAGGAAATTAATTATATTTCTAAGGCTTGTTTTGTGCTTAAATTTGTTTCCAAACAAAAATATAATAATTGTCATTGCGTATTAATTAATGCATCTAATACTTTTAATAATTTTGTAAAATACAAATTTCAAACAAGTTTGACATATTTTAGTTCAATGTTGATGCAGAGATAACCAACAACGGTTCATTTTCATCGTGTAATTTAGACTATCATCTTTAGCAGTTGGCATAAAATTTGCAGTGAATTCCTGTTATGTAATTGCATCATTTAAAAATCACCCTGTATTTGTTATATTATCTGTCTCATTTTGTAATACCTAACTAACAGGGAAAGTTCATTTGTTATGTTGTATATTGACAATACATTTATAATATTATCATAGTATTGGTTCACACGGATACGCCAAAGTCTGTTTACACCACAACAGTTACCAAAGTAACCAGATCTAGTTTTGTATTACAAATTGAGACGGATTATATGTAAATCGTTCTCGCCATTGTTTATTATTTTATTTTTATTTTTTTTTTATTGACCGCAACATATATAAGGGAGGCATTGTGATCATACCGATTTTAACATTTCGATGGATCTCCACGAATTGAGGTCCCTACATAACGTTTTGACTATTTTTAGCATGATGTCTGTCGGTCTGTCTGTCTGTCCTTCTGTCCGTCCGTCCGTCGTCCGTCTGTCTGTCCATCCGTCTTTCCGTGTACACGTGCAGAGCAAATTGGGCTAAAAGGATTTTTATGAAACTTCATATTAAAGCTTTTAAAATCAATGGCACGAGTTGATCAACTTTTGGTAAAAATCGGTTGACTAGAAATGGGAGTTTACTCGTGTCGATTTTAAAATTATTGCGAATATTTAGCAACAGAAAAATATTTCGAACAACTTTTATTTGACACATTTTTTGATTAAACGAAAAAAAATTGAAAAAATTTTCGAAATTTTTTCTATATATCTATTTTTTCATACTTATATGTAACGTTTCCATGGTAATGATAAATAATATCTCTGTTAGAAAATATTAGTCCAAGTTATTTCTACTCTGCTGCTAGAATGTATTTTATGCAAGTACTTTGTGATGGCGGTCGATCCTGTGGTGGCCACAGCTGATTCTAAATTTGAATATTGTTTGTTGTCCAGTAGAGGTAGAAGTTCCGGAGATGGAGCCGGAAGGGCCAATGGAGGCTCCTGCAGTTTCTGCCGAGGCGGTGCCACCCCCGGCAGGAGAGATGCCGCCGCCGACACCCAGGCGACCTCGCCGCAGGCCCCCCCTCACGCGCAGGAACCGCAATATCGAGGTCTTGAATCGCCGCATCACCCTCGAGAGGCTCATGGTGAACATTCATTTTTAATCTTTCTACATATAAGGAAGAAACTCTTACTTACTTGCAACCAGTTATGGGATTTTGTCGGTTCGGACCATTTCACTAGAACCGCTTCCTAACATTTTTTAGTTCCGCTAAGAAAACGTTAAAATTGTACTAGAAGTATTTTTGTTATTTTTAAACTACACCTTTTCCAGTTGTATTTCAGAAAAGAACAAGTTTATTTCAGAAAAGATCAATTGTACTTCAGATTAGTCAATTTGATTTCAGAAAATACCAAATGTATTTCAGAAATAGTCGAAGAACATTTTATTCCTTATTTTGTAATAATCATACCAAGGCCGTTGCCAGGGGGGGGTCTAGGTCAACCCCCCCCAAAATTACGATTTTTTCTGCTCATCAGTTTAAAAAATAATCTTAAATAAAATGTATTTTATATTCACTCCCATAAACATTATCTGAACCTAAATAAACCGATATTTTTTTTCGGTTTACTTCCGGTTTTTGTTCCGACAAAAATAACGTTTTTTTTCGGTTTTCGGTTCAGTTCCGGTTCGAAGCCCTAGAAAATTCACACTTCACATCATTTTTGTTTTTATTTTTTAGAGTGTTGAATTATTCAACAACTCTCGAATTGAACGGTTCGGCAGGATGTCCGTGTCCCCACGTAGTGAGGTGAGTGAGAGGGCGAACACGGACATCCTGGCTGTGGTGGCCGGGCTGCTGGGGCCCGGGGCCGCCGAGGAGGGCGTCTCCCAGGTGCTGGGGGCACCGGGCGTCGCCAGCAGGACCGTCACCGCCGTGCACGAGTCCCACCTGCCGGAGCCGCTCATCGCCGAGGCGAGCCTGCGCCCGCCCATGCAGCGCCCACACCTGGGGCACATCTCCCACACCTTGCAGCAGGACAAATCTATTGAGTTATCGAGGTACATTTTTTATTATTATCATCGACTTAAGCCTGCTTTCCAATTGACCTAGGACGTAAAATTCTACGTCTACGTCAATTGGAAACCAGGATTAAGTCAAAACGAACACGTAGAAATATAAATATATTAATATTCCAAGTGAATGTTTCTACGTCTACGTCCATCTACGTCTGATTGGAAACCGTAGCATGCATTTTCCTATTATTTATATGTTCACGAAGACGTACATTTCTACGTTGCTATACACTAAAGTTGCTATACAACTAATAATTAACAACTTTTCTTTGATATCTTTTTTGATATGACTTATATATATAAATTTTTATAACTTTCATATTTTTGTACTTTTTTTTTTTTTTTTTTTGACATATATTGTATAAGTAGTTCACTTTTGTAAGAACAAATTAGATCTGGTTATTTTGGTGATTTTTATAGTGTATTACTGACTTTTATAAACTTGATTATATTGTAAAAAAGGCTTTACAGTTTTGGGTTATGTTTGTATTATTTTAGGTTAGTATTATGTTTACAAAATATTTAAGATGTCACTATTCAAAATGAAATATGACAAATGATATTTTTTAAATGACATATTTATAATCGGACTTTTCAAATTATTTTTCTGTAATACCAACATGACATACAGTTTCAAAGGTGCAAACTATTGAAAACAAAATTTCCTCTTAGTTTGTTCTTACAAAAGTGAACTGCTTATAGGTACGTTTTCATGATTATGGTAAATTATAAATACATATCCTGAAATTGTCAACGTAATTTAGCACGTTATTGTCTTTTTCAATAATAGTTTGTTATAAGATATTTTGTTTAAGTACTTTGTAATCGCAATAGGCAAATGATCATAAGAAAGACTTTATCTGGCGGAATTATATTGAAATAGCCAAATAGACAATTTTGTTATTGTTCTGACACACGTGTTACATTTATTTGGATTTTTATATTTTGTATTTGTTTGGCATAAGTGTGATATTTATTAAGAACACATAAATCAAGACAAAAATATTAATAAATCCTTTCTAAATGTCAGATTACAACGTATTGTCCATATGTCAAAAAATCGTTATTGTTGATTTAGTTAGTTTCGATTTTGCCACATTGGCGCTGCAATCTTAAAAGGGGTTACCTATATTAACTGTCTCATTTTGTAATACGAAACTAAGAGGGAAATTTCATTTTTTATGTTGTATAGTTTAAATATCATCTTAGGGTGGTAATTCTGAAGTGGCACCTTTCAAAATATTTGACATGTCTATCATAATTTTGACATGTCAATCGCAATTTTGACATGTCAATTTGTTATCTGACATATATAGTTTTTGAGTGAATATAACCTCGATGTAATAAAACTTAACCAAATATTTATAAGCCAGATTTACAAGTTCACATGTTTCCATAAAAGTCTATTTACACCACAACAGTCACCAAAGTAACCAGATCAAGTTTCTATATACAAAATGAGACAGATTATACTATGTCCATATATTTAAAATTTATTTATTGTTAGGATTGATATCGAACCGATTGAGAGGGAGATTTGTGGTCCAATGCTCTTGGTGGAGGGACAGCAGCTCGAGCAGGCGGACATAGCGATGCCCCTGCCGGATGAGCTGGCTCAGGCGGTCCCCCCCACCAGGGAGTCGCCAACGAGCGGCCGCCCAACTCGCTCCAGTTACTCGCGGCCGGCCGAGCCTCGCATTCACACCTCGACACCGCTCCCAGACCCAGTCCCAGCCGCCATAGCCACCGAATCACAGAGGTAACTCATTTGGTTTCATACGGTTACATTATTAACATATGAGGAACAATGACTTGTTTACAGAATCAAGAGTACGCTCGATAAATTAAGACGGTTGTTCGAGGAGAACGATGGAGCAGCGATAACTATCGAGGAGCTGTGCGTTCCCCTCAACAGAGCTACACTCGCCGTCACCTTCAGTCACTTGCTCAGTAAGTACCTACCTGCCTGCCTATACTAAATAATACCTGGCTACTGTATACAGGCTGTTTGTTTCAAACGCCGCACCTCCAATAACACACAAAAAATTCTTCACAAGAAAAGTTAAACTATGGTCTATTTCAAATAAAAAAAAAAAAAATAGATAGCGCTGCGAACCGAGTACGATTTACACTGGATAAATACAGTATAGCGGAAAATTTAAAATAACTGACAACTAGGGCATTGTCGTAGTAACTGGGTTAGCAACTGATTTTTTTTAATTTAAAAAAGGTTAATAAGATATTGAAATAAACAAGGCAGATAATACACTTACGTTATTTATACGACATAAATTCAGTCATAAAGACAGTTTAATGAAAAATATGAAAGAGTTAAAAAAATATTAATTTTAAAAATTATGTACCATATATAAAAAGAGAGATTTGGCTAAAAGAGTTTAAATAAAGCAATAAAACAAACAATATATCTTCAGAGCTAAAGTGTCTTATTTAAATAATTATTGTATTATCTGTCTCATTTTGTAATACGAAACTAACAGGGAAACTTCATTTTTTATGTTGTATATTTAAAATATCATCTTAGGGTGGTAATTCTGAAGTAACACCTTTCAAAATATTTGACAATTCATAATTGACATTAAATTACGTATATGTCAACTTACTAACACAAATTGTATAAAACACAAATTGACAAGTATTTGAAATATTTTTTATACAACCAGAACAGAAAATATGAATAAGCGAAATAAGATGAAATAAATATTTGTATATAATTCGAAATATTTGACATGTCAATCACAAATTTGACATGTCAATTTGGTATCTGACATGTAGTTTTTGAGTGAATATAACCTCAGTATAATGAAACTTCATCAAAAATGTAAAAGCCAGATTTACAAGTTTACATGGTTTCAAAAAATGGTTTCAACAGTCACCAAAGTAACCAGATCTAGTTTCGTATTACAAATTGAGACAGATTATAAATAAAAATTAAAAATATATGTATATATGAAGGTCTAAAAATTATATCAATAACTTCTTCTTTGGGCACAATCAGCTGGGCTGTCTTTTGGCCTCATATTAGTCCTCTATCTTGATCTGTTAATTGTCAAGTGTTAAAAATATTTATATGTCAGATAACCTTAAAAATATATAATTGCGTAAAAACAAATTACATGCAGAATTTTCTCCATAAAATCTACGCCAAGAATATAAATAAAAGTCTAAATATGTAAATAATAACAAAATATATGAAAAAAATTAAATAATATAAATAATATATATTTCCAATGTACGACACTGAACATCTATCAACTTGGAATAATAACAATATTTTAACAGTGTAATAGGGATGACGATCTAAACCAATCAGAAGCAAGAACAAACAGCTCCTATCTTCTTACACACATTTTTCTACTTTGAAATAGACCATAGAATAAGAATTCTGTATCATTTCCGGTTTCAGCGGAAATTGTTTCAAATTTTTATCTAGCATAGGGAATCGGTACTTAATTTTTTTTTCTTGGAAGTAAATTAAATTAGCTTAAAAGGATATCAAAATATCATACTTTAATTTTAACCATTTATTTACAAAATAATAAATAACTTGTAGTTGGGGTTTTTTCAAGAGTCACTCTGATTATTCGAAATACTTATGTGTAAAAATAATTATATTTTAGATCTCCAGAGCAAAGGCTATGTTGTGATGGAGTCCAAACCAGACACTCTAGAATTGGAAAAAATATATCCAGGAGCTCGACTTTAACTTTACTTGGAAACTTAAACTCTTTTTATGATTGATTTATTTTTAAATTATTATTTATTTAACATAACTGTATTTAGTATTGTTTAATATTTTATTATTAGTTATAAACTTGAATAAACTTTAAAATATGTTAAAATGTCTAAATATTAGAAAAAAATTTATATGTAACACTGTTTTTAAAAATAAAATTAACTTATGAATCTTATAATTTGTTAAAATATTTTTATTTCATGAACATCATATAGCAGCCGAATTTGTTCACAGCTGAACATAGAACATCATTTAGGAAAAGCTTAAATTTAACTAAATTGACTTAAACCGAGAACCATTATTGTAAGTTTTTTTTTTTTTTTTTTTGATTTCTACCGAATAAATATAATGTTGTCAGTTGAGTATAGTTTTTATTGTAGTTACGGTTGACTAGTTTCGCTCAATTTGAGCATTATTAAAGCTGATTGTTGAAAAAAATAATGAAAAATAGTTTTGATAATGCTCGAATTGAGTGAAATAAAAACTATACTCAACTGACAACATTATATTATTTCGGTGGAAATCCAAAAAATACCTACAACTCTTACTATAGGGAAATCGGCGAAACAGTGCAGTTGCGTCACTTGAAACGTTACACAAAAAATGTGACGTCAGGTTTAGTACGTTTGTACCCTATATATAATATTTGTACCCTGTCACTTGTATCGAAATGAAATGCAAATATCCTATAATATAATACGCCTGTTTGTATGTTCGACCGATCGTTTCTTCATTCCCCGATAGAGGCGCGCATATGTTAATTATTTATGTCAAAATTGTTTAAAATATATTGTTGATGAAATAATAGTGAATTTTCTACGAACACTTTTTATAATTATTATAAGATGCAATAATAGTGAATATTCTACGAACACTTTTTATAGTAATTGATAGAATTGTAAGAAATTATTGTTTATGTATTGGACAGTAGTGTGCTGTGAATTTTTGTTTTGAGTGTTGACAATAAATTACTAAAAATGACAGTTGTGTTTTTCATTAAAAAATCACTTCACAATTATTAATTTAGTTGTGAAATACACGGATCGGTTTTTTTACGAAACAAAACACAGAAAAACGTTATTCTTCCGTGATATTCGACATTTTTGATTAAAATTATTATTAGCAGAAAAATAATTATTTTAAAAAATATTTGGTTTTGATGAAAGTAAGTAAGAAAAATGGGACTTTTTTTCTTTATTATTATTTTTTCAATGCTTTATTATTTTTTATTTCAAATGTGAACGCAATATATTAAAGCGGGGAAACAATTAAATTTTACTGTGCAATAGTTTCTCACGATTTATTTCAAACTGATTTGAGATATAGTGTAAGTACGCTTTTTTCCGTGTGCCCTCTTTGCCGTGTGTGTATTTTTTCATGTGTGCTTTTTTCCGTGTGCAATAGTTTCTCACGATTTATTTCAAACTGATTTGAGATATAGTGTAAGTTCGGTTTTTTCCGTGTGCCCTTTTTGCCGTGTGTGTATTTTTTCATGTGTGCTTTTTTCCGTGTGCTTATTAATCCGTGTGCGTTTTTTCCGTGTGCGTATTTTTATATTATATAAGAAAATGGAAAATTAATTTTAATAAATATATTTTAAATTTAACGTCTCAAATCATTTTTAGTTTTAACATTATAAATATAATGCACTGAGTGAAAATGCATCGTTTTCCCATCTTAAAAAGTTAATGAATTAATAATTCGCAATAATGCTCATTATTTGTCCAGTTTTTAATAATGGGCGAAGAGTTGATTCAATTTGAATTGGATGAAGTTAGGCGTATGGCTAGAGAAAGAAGTCTGAGGTGTCGAGCAAGTTCCACATTAAGGTAATGATTTGTTTGCCAACACAGTTGGCAACGGGTGCACTAGTAAGAATAAGAACAGAATAGAAACAAATAAACTATTCTAATAGGCAACATAGTCCTACAAAGGACTGATGTGATCCAAAAATATGATCAAAGAAAAGAAAATAAAAATAAGTTGAATATAACCTAAAAACTATATAGTACACACAAAATCAAATAACATCTATAAGAAAATATATAACTAAACACAAAACTGCTAAATAAACAACAAACTAAATAAAAAAGGTTTTTAGAAATTACTATAAGTTAGATATTTGAACACAAGTCAGTATCAAAACAGAACAGACGTATTATTAAATGACAAATGTAAACATCGTTTTATTCAGGGATACCAATACACATGTCCCTATATTAAATAAACACTTTTAAAATTTCTAAATCTTCAAAATGACTATCGAACACAAACTAAATATGACTTCAAAAGGTATGTTTTAGTAAAATAAAAAAGTAAAGAGCAATATTAGTCTACAATTCGCATGCAAAAAAAAAATCTATTTAGTTATTTTTTCGCCACTAAGTTTTTCATTGAAGTTATGACGCAAAATGACGAACTGCGCTGTTTCAGCGACTGAGCTATATATATATTTGTTTGCCGTTGATTGTTAGGTGACGTCATTGTCTTTATAAAAATAAAACGACTGTCTACTCTCCTCGTACATACAGACAGAAATAATTCAAAGTGTTTAAAAATTATTTATTTGTTGTAATTACATAACTGAAATATTATTAATAAGATAAACAGCTTCATTGTCTTCTCCACACAGGGCTCTATTCTTATCCAAATCCAAACAGTTGACAGGTTGATACAACCTGGGCATTAAAGAAAACACCTCCAGTTTCGTCTTAATACTTTCATTACTAAACCATGGATTAACCGTTTTCGCCTCTAAATTCAACAGTTTAGGATGCCTGGATGGATTCAAGGTTTTCCAGTGCCAGATCTCGCCGCTGTTGCAACAGCTGAACATGTGATCCGGGTAGCGGGCGTGGAACTGAATCTCCGTTACGGCCTCGGTGTGAGCGCTCAGCAGTGTGACGGGGTAGGTGTTGTTGCGGAGGTCCCAGACGATCAACGAGCCCTCCTCGTCCCCGGCCAACACCATGTGGCGCTGGGTCGGGTGGCAGGTCAGACATGTTGCAGCTATCTGATCCCCGCTCAGCATGAACGCGCTCGTTCAAGAGTCGCTGTTGTTTCGGAGATCCCAGATCTTCATTTGTCCACGAACGTTTCCAGTTAATATTTCGTTGTATTTTAAAAAGGAAACGCATTGTAAAGAACAACTGTCTGCGTTTTCTGTAAAAGTATTACATTGTTATTTTAGAACAGTGTTTCTCAATCGGAGATCCGCGAACATATTTGACCGGTCTGTGAATATATGACCAGTGTGCAAAAAATACTTATTATTATACAGGATGTTATCAGGAACTGTTTACGCATTCCTAACTTCTTTATTATAGGAAATAGGAAGGAGGTTGAATTAAGATACATGAAGTATTTTACTTCTCTATATACAGGGTGTAACAGCGAAACCGACCGCCGCTAATATTAGCTTTATTATTATAGTTACAAAAAATACTATGCAATGAAGTTGTAGGAGACTAAGGGGCACATCTGCTTAAAGAAAATATTTTTTAAAACAGTGGTTTTCAAGTTACAGTACCAAGTTATATTTTTTCAAATGGGATTCAATAGCGAATTTTTTTCTGAATTCAACCATGTATTACATTAATATCTTTACTTAATAAAAATATTTAAAAAATGCGATTGAAATTTAATTAATTTTTAATATTAATATCTGATCAATAAAGAAAGCTACTTCTTCTGCTTAAAGTCTTATAGAATTATGTTTAAAAAATAATGGAAATCAAATGAAACATTATTTATAAGGAGTATTAATAATTACTAATTTTTAACTTTAATTTATCACTCTTGTTTTTCATCCATAGCTTACTGCACATTAATATTAAAAATTATTTAAATTTTAATCGCAGTTTTTTCAATATGTTTATTATGTAAGGGTATTACATGGTTGAATTCAGAAAAAAATACGCTATTGAATAGGTATAAAAAATATGTATAATCCCATTTGAAAAAATATAACTTTATATACTAACTTGAAAACCACTGGTTTAAAAAATTATTTTCTTCTGTAAGCAGATGTCCCCCTTGGTCTCCTATAACTTTGTTCCATGGTATTTTTTTGTAACCATAATAACAAAGCTAATATTGGTAGTTGGTTTTGCTGTTACACTCTGTATCTATAAAAGACAACGTCTCTTTGTCTGTCCATATGTAGGCTTTTTAATCAAGAACTGCTGATACGACATCCATTTTTTTTTATTATTTGGTCAGGTTTTAGGCTGTGTTTTATTAAAATCTGTGCAGTACTTTGGTTTTTTATTAAGACTATAAAACATTGGTATTACACTTGTTTTACTTGGGATTTACTTGTTTAATCAATTTTGATATTGGATTTAAACTAGTGCTGTTCGAAATCACTATTGCCGGAAATAAATTCAGTTCTAAAAAAAGACCCGGTTCGAGGTTTACCTAGTCTCAAATATCTGAGCCCAACACCAGGTATCCAGAATCCATTTTAATCAATTTCAGTTTCCAGTACCATACCGAGATGATGGAAAAAAGGCATACAAAGAAGGATAAATTTATTTGTAATAATTTCTATAGATAATAAAAAATATATTTACCAATAGGGATTTGCAGCTAAGCGCCCTACCATCTGGTGAGCGTTTCATGAACTTGTGTACATCAGATAACATTTCGTTTTGTGTATTGGTTTTGTATGAAGTTTGTTTTTAAAGTTTTATTATAATCATTGAAAAATGTATAATACATATTGTTGTGTGCCTATGTGCAATTCATTGAAAAGAAGAAACCCGGAAATATCGTTTCATTTGTTTCCACTAATATCAGACACCGAACGGTTCGAAACAAAATTGGGAAAGCAAGACGTTAGGAATCGACGCGATGTTTAGATAAACAATTTAAAAATTGGAAAAAAAGTGAGCCCTTATATCAAAGTTTGCTCATTACATTTTAATGATAGTGACTACAAAAAATATTTTCAATTTTGTAATTATTATCGCATATCTTGAAAATTCCTGTTATTGTGTGTGGGTTTGTAATGCACAAGTTTGTAGGCATAATGCATAAATCTTTATGAACTCTCTGTTTTTTTCAGTGACTCCCCACAATATTATATGCCCAGCATTGTAGATTTCTACCCCTTGGTAAACAACACGGGAATTATTATTTCCCCCAATATAGTTAAAATAATCGACAATGGAAAACCGCCATAACTTAAAACCAGATCACAAAATGTAGTATTTTAGATGTTTACAAGTAATGTCACTTCACAAAATCAGAAAATCCCAAACAATTATTTATTTTTTATCGTTTTTTGATACACTTTTCGCTATTATTTACTAGTAAATGTCAAGTGGTATCTGATTTAGAATGGTTTCAAAAAAATCCGCGTGGCGCTACGATCTTAAAATTTTTCCCCTATAGGGTAAACTGTTTAACAGTGGATCATTTTTTTGTTTTTGGTGTATACATCTATAATGCTAAGTCACACTGCAATACAAATTTTATATCGTGTATGATAGGGTATTACCTATCTATCTAAAGGTAATTATTGTACATAAACTTGTTAGAAAATATTTAAAAAATTATAAACTCAAGGTATGTTTTTGATCCACTGTACCACATGCTGTATACACAGTGGATCGGGTGCGCGTGAACACTGGATCATGTAAAATTAAACACTTAATATTTGAAACAATTTGTTTATTATTGTCAAACAGTCTTTATAAAATTACAAAATATACAAAAACATCAATAAATAATACAAAACTTTTTTTGGACAGGTCTAAATAAAATCACCATACAAATTTAGATACCTTATCATTCATATCTTAGTTTCTCAGTCTTTGAATACTTATTTTGTTATTTCAACATTTAAATATAAATATATTTGTAGAAAATAGAAACAATTTTATTATTATACATATATTAGCAATAACAAAAACAACAAATTAAACGAACCAAAGTTACCTAAATTAACTACTCCAATTTATAGGAACAACCTACTAGGTTAAATATTCTATAATCTAATCAAAAAACGAGAAGAAAAAATCTTTCTTGGTCAGAAAGTAATAATAGTTATAAAATTGATAGAAAAATAAATATATAATCAAAAACAATACAATGAGGCGGAATAGTATTTTTAATTAATTATTATGGAACTCAGGTCCACAGCAAACGTGTAGCATGACTTTTGTCATGAGGTAGTACCCATCACTGTTGGTTTTGGCAAAATCAATTTGATATCATGGAAAAGAACAGTGGCCAAATCCGGAATATCTGGCATGTGAAACAGGCAGTTAGTCTTTCTTCGAAGATAGCTCACCTGATATTCACTCGACTCGTGAATTTCTTCAAGAACTTTGCCAATATAATATATTAAATTTTTCTTTCCGGAAAATTCAACCAAAATATAATCTCCTTCGGAGGGATTCCTTGGCAGTTGAGGAAATTTCTCAGGCAATGAAGGTAATTCATCTTCCTCTATCCAGTCATCATCGCTGCTAAGATGAATAGAAATATCTGAAGATGAAGAAGTATCTTGAAGAATTTGTTTGGTGACTTTTTTAACCTTTTTCTTTTCTTTGGGACTCATTTTTTTTAGTGCTTTCTCAGCCAATTCATTCTTTTCAGGAGTATCTGTAGCTATCATGCTACGACCTTTTTTCCTTTGGTTTCGATTCGTCTTCCTAGGACCAGCTTTCAGAGGTCCTCTAAAGATTTCTGGACTGAGGAACATATCTGGGCTATTAGATGGTCCTGAAGACGCTGATGGCACGGTTCTATCAACTTCCATGTTAGTTTGAGGCACTGGAACAGAATCATTCTGACAAATGAGAGCAGGGGTTTCATTTGAAATTAATTCTGTTAAAGTAACTGACAGATTATCTTCTGAAGCAGGTTCAGGACGGTCAGTGACCGAGCTCGGCAAAAAGTCAATTTCTGTAAATATGTTCTTATCGTATGGAAATATCCCTGTTTTCTTAAAAGCATTAATAATTGTTGAAGGAATTAGTGCTTTTTGGTACGCTTGTCCAATAAATAAACCTACTTCGTATATTGTAACCCGCCTTCCGGGATTATGCAGCATCCAAGATTCCATTCCCGCATTATAGCACTCTTTAAAAGGCTTTAGCACTCCTACGTCTAATGGTTGGGTTTTGTGTGATGTATGAGGGGGCAAAGTTAATATTGTAACACCATTACTTTTAGCCAAATCCAGTGCTTCAATCGATAAGTGAGACTCGTGGTTATCGAAGATCAACAACGACGGATTTTGGGGAGTGGTGCTACTATACTTGATAAAATGCTTCATTACACATACAAAAAGAGTAGTATTCATCCATCCACTAGGGGATGCAAGACCTAGGCTTCCTGAAGGCGTTCCTTGGAGCATAAAGTTCTTGAAATGCGTCCTCGGAAATACGATCGCCGGTGGCAAGGATTGCCCAACTGCACTTATGATACAACACGTTGTTACGAGTGTGCCCTTTTCACCACTGGTAACCTTAGACAGGCATCTAATTCCTTTTGGTGCTATTATCTTTTGAGGTTTCTGTACAGTGGTAGTGGCAGTTTCATCGAGATTGAATATTCGTGTTCCGTCAGTAAAAGCCGGGCAACGTTCATAAATCTTCTTTAAGTTATCAAAAAAAATTTCAACATTTCGTTGATTAAATGCACTTGCTCTGGCCAAGCTGCACGGTTCTGGTGATCTCAAAGTGAGGTTTTGATTACGACTACGAAAACCTCTTAGCCATTCAACACCCGCCATTTTCTCTCTACCCCAAGATTCTGGAATTTTGATTTTATTAATTATAGCCATCTCATATGCCACTCTGCGACAGTCTCTATTATTTAAACCATAAAAAGTATAGGCACATTTAACAAGATAATCGGATAAAATTTTTTCTTGTTCAAGTGTAAAAATTTTATTTACTTCGTAATTAGGCGTAAGACGAATATTCTCGGTAGTAATATCGGTTTTCTTTTTGTACCGTTGTAGAGTTGTGTATGGTACAGATGTTCGCTTGGCAGCTTCTCTCATACTAGTACCATCTGACATTAACTTAAAAGCTTCCTTCATCTGGTCTGCAGTGTGCTTGCCAATCATCCTGCTATCCTTTTTGCGACCCATGGTGTCAACTGCTTTATACCGATAACAAAAATTACATTATAAACAAACAGTTGAATAAAAATTAGCATTTCCTGGATCATGTGTACACAGTGGATCAATGATCCACTGTGTACATGTTTGTTTTGATCCACTGTTTATAGCAACACAAAGATGTAGAATTTTATGAATTTTATGAAGAATATAGCATTGAGAAATCTCATTCAAACGTCAAAATGTTGCTAATAAATCATACTATATGTGATAAATTCAACATAAAATTAAACACGAAACATATGTTCACAAAAAGACAAAATTCGTAAATATAAAATAATAGTGTACCTACCTTAAAACAGAATATTGTACACACAACCGTCATTTGTCACGCAAACACCCTAACTGAGTGGCTTAAGGTTGGTGATGTTCAAATGTACTAAACAAACGTGTAAATACCCGCATGCGCTTTATACATAAGTATGTTGTATACAATGATCCACTGTGTACTTCGATCCACTGTTCAACAGTTTACCCTAATATTTATTATTTGTTTGATTATACAAGTATAGGCCATTCCAAATGTTTAAGCGGAACTAAAGAGAATTTTTATATGAAATGATCAAAAGCCTCATTTAATTGATATAAATTATTTGTTTTCAAAATCTAGTTCTGCTTCAACCGAAGAAACAGACTAGTACATAGTCAAAAAATATATATAATCATAAATCATTTTTTTGGTCATACAAAACAGGATTTCAGTTCTCCCCTACCAAAACCCAGGCGATTAGATTCTCGAAGAAACAATTTAATTTTATAAATCCGAAATTATCTCTGTATAATAGTAATATAAAATATGTCAACCAAATAAAATTTCTCGGGATAATATTCGATAAAAAATTAACCTGGAAGGAACATATATATCTAAAACAAAACTGTAGTAAAAGATTAGATATATTAAAATGTTTAGGGCACTGTAAATGGGGAGCACATCGCGATATTCGAATAAGAATATATATCAAGCACTTATTAGATTCAAATTAGATTATGGATGCATAACTCTAATGCCTGGGCCACATTTGCGTTATAAACTTTGCCGATAATTGCTCGCTATATAAATTCGTGCTAAAACGCAACTTGTGGCCATAGCTGCGTTTTCGCCGCTGCATTTATTTACGTTTACAAGGTACAAGCGTATTTATTTTGCTGTAAATTAAATAAAATTATGGTGTAAATCCATCATAACTGCACCCTAAAATTATTTTTTACATTTAATTTTACAAATTCAAACATAATCTTATCTGATCTTGACACAAATAAGTTGTAAAGAAATATGTATAACATAACCTCAAATGATGCCGGATAAACAACAATACGCGCCAACGGAACATACTACGCTCTGCGCTAAGTTCCTTTGATGTGCGCTCTAAAACCGCCACTTCAGTTATCGTCATGTGTCTAGTGGCGCGTACTGCTAATATTGTGAACGCAAAGCGATAGTAGCTGGCCACATTAGCGTGTATGTCACGTTAAACCGAAGTTTAGCGACGATAGATGCAGGTGTAGCCCAGGCATAATAAATGCGAAACACAGGTTCACCAAATTACTGGAACCAATACAAAATGCAGCAATCCGGATTGCAACAGGGGCTATGAGAACCAGCCGCATAAGCAGCTTGCAATGTGAAGCCAACCAACTCGAACACCGAAGAACTCAACTGTCATTAAATTATCTGGCAAATCTCGCAAGCAAACCCACTTCTTCGGCATTCCACAATATCTTTGAACAGGACCATACTGGGAAATTGCCAATACGAAAATCTTCATCATTTACCGAAAAACTTGACGAACACCTAAAAATATTGAAATACAATTTCCCATGATATGGGAAGATAAAATAATAAAATATCCACCTTGGCTTCTTAAGAAATCAATACTTAATCTCTCTCTTACAAAATATAACAAATCAAACACCAATTCTATCCTTTACCGTTATTATATAAATCAATAGTCCAAAAATATTCACCCTTTTATGCCATATATACCGACGGATCTAAAGTAGAAAATAAGATTGGCGCGGGACTTCTCTTTGATAATAAAAAGTTAAAATTTCACTTAGCCGATGTAACTAGTGTATTCTCTGCCGAAGCTTTCTGTCTCGTGAAGGCAGTAGAAGAAGCAAAAACACACAGAAGATCCCCGTACATACGTCATACACTGTGACTCACCAACTGTAATACAAGCAGTTCAGAAATCGCGTATCACCAATCCTGCCGCCACGAAGATTCAAGAATCCGTCCATGAAGCCATTAGTGGAGGCAAGAAAATTATTCTTATGTGGGTACCTTCACACACAGGAATAGAAGGCAACGAAGAAGCTGACCAACTAACTAAAGAAGCCGTAAACGGCGAACTAGTAGATATGCATATACCTAGTTATGACTGGAAGAATTATATTTGAAGAAAAATGGAAAATTGCATGACAAAATACAACAGACACCAATCACCTCCACAGAATAAAAGATACTGTAAAACAGTGGAATTCTCGCACAAACAGAAGAGAACAAGTCATTCTGACAAGATTGAGACTTGGCCATACTATGTACACCCATAAGTACATCTTTGAGAGAACCGATCCACCAATATACAGTACATGCAATACTAAACTAACCGTGGAACGGTTACAAACTGCTTACCAACTACAATTAAGGACCTGCTAGCCAACAACACGAACACAGAATCTCGGGTTTTCCAATTCTTAAAGGACATAAACATAGCCTCAAAAATATAACTATCTAATTTAATTTGTTAAAACTATATGTACAATGACACATAAATGTATATATGTAATATTAACATAGGTAACATATGTATCTGGTGGCCAATAGCCTGAGAAGCTGAGGCAACCATTAATTAGTTAAATAAAAAAAAAAAAACAATTTTTAAATTCTTTGACTATATACAACAAAAGATAATTGAGAACTGACACGCTCGGGTACGCAGTCTGGTGGTCAAATATTGTACTAGGCGCTCTGGTACTGTTTGAACTAATTACATATGTTCTAGTGTTGAATTTTTGTTAGAATGTCGATAGAAGTTATGAAAAACTATAAAATTAGAACAAACTGTAGTGTTTTTCGCTGTCATACAAGACAGGACAAAGGTTGGCATCTTAGTTTTTTTCTTTTCTTAAGAAAAATGGAGGGAAAGTTAATATTAAGTCCAGATTGGAAAAGATTTGGTTATGGACAGGAGGAAGGCATGGGAATATATTTTGAGTTAAAAAGTAACTGACACTATGCGAGTTTGTTCATTACAATTGTCGCAGAAAAACAAAACTGCACTAATATGTTTGCACTTGCAAGTTGCATATTTAACTTTTAGCTGCTTCTGTCCGACTAAAACTAATTTTGTTTCATGAGGCAATGAACATAATGCACTTGTTTACAAACATAATCCAAATATTGTAAATTCAGATGACCGACACTCAGATGTATCACATAAAATTACTTGCCCAGCATTTAACACCTGCTCAACTACAAATTACACTTCAATAAATCTACTGAAATTAAACTTTAAATATTGCAATTGGATGTCCACCTTCTGTTATACACCTCGATACATGTGTAGCGCTTAAAAATGAAAAAAATTCGTAAATATTTACTCGCATTTTCATAAAATAAAAAGGTACTGTGCTTAAATTAACTTGTTCGCTATTAGCATATTGACAGCTGAATACTAGACACGACAGCCATATTGCCTTGGAGCACAGCTCCGCCATCGGTAATGTCACTTCTCAATAACACATAAGTGTAATATGAAGTACCGTGTAACCTCACAAAAATTCAGTTGTAACTCAACTTTTTCCACAAATAGAAAATTTTTATACAAAATTTGACATTTATGACTAAGTAAAATTTCTTAAAAGAACCTTAATATTTATATGTAGTGCAAATATTGCATGTATGTATTACAAATGCCTTAATCACTTTTCAGAGATTCAAAGACTGGAAGAACGCGACCCGGGCTAAATACAGAGAAATAAAAAGTAGCAGAATAGCAACAGGCGAAGGTCCACAAATATCATTACAGATGTCCAGTTTGGAAGAAAGAGGTCTAACTGTGTGGGGGCAATCAGCCGTTGCTAGGATTAACGATGTTTTGGCAACTGGTTCACCACAACCCAGAACATATTCACATATTCAAATTTGCAGCGACTCCAATGAGATGGACGACACGCATTTCATGACGATAGATAAGGAGAATCTCGAGAAAGATCCGGAACCAGTTATATTAGCTGACAGTATAATGAGGGCTCAGGGGCCAAAGCGGATGAGAGAAAAGCGACCGCGCCACTACACCAAATAATGAACCTTCGGGATAAGATTTCGGACTTTTTTGTGTGACTACCCAGTTTTTAAATGCGCAATACTTTGTTTTTCCTCGACATTAGCCCAATTAAAATTGCGCAATAATTTATTATTTCATTTTTTGTTAAATATCCCCGACTACATCGCATTAACAGACTTTACTACATTTTAGTCCTAGTTTTAAATACATCACATTTCAAATATAGGATAATAATGAAAATGAATAGGTTCTAACCAAGTCCGGAAATAATGTTGTCAACTTCGTGGCATAATCATTTAAATTTTCACCAGTGGTTAAAAGTCTACGTAGATTTATATTCATTTTGAGGCGGATACAACAATTATCAAATGTTACTGTACGGTCCGCTGTAACTTCATCCAACTCTATCCACTCCACCTACTTGCTGTAAAGGACAGCTCACGCGTTTTCCAGTGGTCTTAAAACGTACTGACCGGTCCGCTACCTAGTTTTTAGGTGTAGGTACACTACTTTATTTTTTAGTTACAAATAGTGATGTATTTTTTTATATAATAAATCAAATTTGGAAATTGAAAGAAATTAAATAATTTTTAAAACAGTACAAATAAAATTCAAAAATAGAAAATTAGATATTTATTGATAACTAGCTGAGTACCCGTGCTTCGCTACGATTTATTGACGGTTTGCCATCATCGTGCAATTATAATAAGTCATAGTTCTTTATAGATCACATTGCTGACTCTCTCCTCAGGTGTAGATTCACCCCGTAAGAGGTTCATACTAATGACAAATAAAATTCGTAGTTTGTTTCTAAACATGTGCACGGGTAACTTTTAAAAGCAAAAACCTAGTCGATATCTCATCTGCCCTAAGAGATACTGAGGAATCCGTGAAAAGAAAAAAAAAAAAAAATTCGACTCCTTTTCACCTCATATGGGTCGAAAAATCCTTTCTTAGTGCGTTCTTACGTTATATCAAGAAACGTACTCTTGGAATTTCTTATTTCTAATAAAAAATTCTTTAGGAATGAAATTTAAAAAACTGTTAGAACACTATCGAAAGATTTTAAAAAGTCACCTATATGCCAGAAAGGAATGTTATAACTCAAGAAGCACAGGAGATATGAAGGGTTCGATGCTTACGTTATCGAAGGAATATGTTCCCGGAATTCCATGTATCTAATCAAAAATATACCTATTTACCCCTTTATAGATAAAAAAAAAAAAAACGTTTAAAACACTTTCTAAAGATTAGAAAAAAATATATATATACCAAAAAGGAATGTTATAACTCAACAAACAAATAAGTTACGAAACATTATATAAGTCGCCCTGATTTAATGTAGATTCGCCCCGTTAAGTGTTGATTGAAGCAAAATTTTAAGTTACATTTTTATACATGCGTACGGGTAACTATAGTAAGTAAAAAGCAAGTCGTTATTTCATCAAGAGATATTAAGAAATCCGTTTTCACCCCTTTTTTGCTTACGTCATGGAAGAAATATAGTCCCCGAATTTCAATTGTCTACTAAAAAATACCAATGTACCAATGAAATTTAGGGAAATATAAAAAATGCAATTTAGGGTTGAAATATAAAAAAAAACGGTCAAAATGAAATGATCTTGAAACTAATGATATTAAAATGACACCTAAATGCGAAAAAGCACAACATAGTTATAGTACAACAAAGACAGAAGCTACAAAGGGTTCTATAATGCACCCCAAATCTAAAATCGCCCTTTTAGGGATTGATGATTAAAGCAAAATCCTGAATTTAATTTTTAAACACATATATGGAGAACATTGTAAGCAAAATCCAAATCAATATAATGAAGAATCCGAGGAAAAACATTTTACCACTTTTCATCCCCTAGGGGTCGAATTTCGAAAAATTCCATATAAGAGGGTGCTTGCGACATGGAGGGAATATATTTCCTGAATTTCATATCTCTATGTCAAGGGACGTTCTCTCAAATAAAAAATACCAATATACCCCTTTAGGGATGAAATTTAAAAAACTTTCAAAACGCTTTCTAAATATTTTAAATAGAAAATGATGTACCAAAATGGAATGTTAGGAACTACAAAGGTTTCTATAATTCACCCCAAATGTAGATTTACCACTTTAGGGGTTGATTAGGGCAAAATCCTGAATTACTGTTTCAAAAATTTGTATGGCTAACCTTACATCACGGAAGGAATATACTTCCCGAATTTCATGTCTCTATAGCCAAGGGAAGTTCTATCGAATATAAATACCCATTTATACCCCCCCCCCCCCTATTTACATTTAGAGGTGATATTTTAAAAGACTGTCAAAACTATCTCGAGATATTTAAAAAAGACACCGGTGTGCCAAAAATGAATGTTATAACCTAATAAACACAGGAAATACGACGGGTTGTATAATTCACCCCGATTATAGATTTACTCCTTTAGGGGTTGAGTAGGAAAGAATCCGGGAATAAAATTTTCGGCATTTGTATGGTTAATCATTATAAGTAAAAGCCAAGTCGATATCTTATTGGTACTAAGAAATATTAAGGAATCCTTGATATCACATTTCAGCCCTTAGAGGTTGAATTTCGAAAAATACCGTCTTAGTGGGAACTTACGTCATACAGGGAATATACTTTACGAATGTCATGTATCTTGTCCAGAGGACGTTCTATCGAGTAAAAAATATCCATCTACCCCTTTAGGGTGAAATTTTAAAAACTGTCAATACCATTTCAAGATATTTTGAAGACACCTATATGCCAAAAGGAATTTTATAACTCAACAAACACAGGGAATATGATGGGTTGTATAATTAACCCTGTTCGGAAATTCACCACTTTAGGGGTGATTAGAACAAAATCCTGAAATAGGTTTTTCAACATTTATATGGGTAATCTTTGTAAGAAAAACCAAGACGATATCTTATTGGTCCGTAGAGATATTTAAGAATCCTTGAAATTACATTTCACCCCTTAGGGGTTGAATTTCGAAAAATCCCGTCTTAGTGTATGCTTACCCCATGGAGGGAATATACTTTGCGAATATCATGTATCTATGCCCAAGGGATGTTCTATCAAATAAAAAATATCCTTTTACCTTTTTAGGGGTGAAATTTTGAAAAACTGTCAAAACCATTTCGAGATATTTTAGAAAGACATCTATATGCCAAATAGGAATTTAATAACTCAACAAACATAGGAAATACGTCGGGTTGTATAATTCTCCCTGATTGTAGATTCACCCTTTTAGGGGATGAATAGGACAAAATCCTGAAATAAGTTTTTCAACATTTATATGGATAATATTTAGAAGCAAAAATGAAGGCGATATATTATTGGACCTGTGAGATATTGAGGAATCCGTGAAAACACATTTCACCACTTTTCACCCCTGAGAGGTCGAATTTCGAAAAATCATTTCTTAGGGGGTTCTTAAGTCATAAAAGGGATATACTCCCCGAATTTTATGTTTCTTTGTCTAGACGAAATTCTATCGAATAAAAAATACCAATTTACCCCTCTAGGGGTGAAATTTAAAAAAACGGTCAAAACACTTTCTAAATATTTTAAAAAGACACCTATATGCCAAAAATGAATGTTATAACACAATAAACACAGAAGATGCGAAGGGTGCTATAATTCACCCTGATTGTAGATTCACCCCTTTAGGGGTCGATTAGAACAAAATCCTGAAATATGTTTTTTAATATTTACATGAGTAATCTTTGTAAGCTAAAACCAAGTCGATATCTTATTGGACCTAAGAGATATTAAGGAAACCGTGAAGCCACATTTTACCCCTTTTAACCCTCTTTTCACCCACTTAGAGGATGAGTTTCGAAAAATCCGTTCTTAGTGGGTGCTTACGTCATGGAGGGAATATACTCGCCGAAGTTCATGATTGTAGGTTCAGTGGTTTGGGCTGGGCGTTGATTATGAGTAGGTAGCTTAGTTACGATTTTATATATATAGACTAACTGAAAACCCGTGCTTCGCTACGGTATATTGATGGTCTCTTGGAGCACAGGAGATACGAAAGGTTTCTTCCGAATTTCATATCTCTTTGTCAAGGGACGCTCTATCGAATAAAAAATACTAATTTACTCCGTAAGGGATGAAATTTTAAAAAACTGTCAAACGACTTCTAAATAGAAACCTATGTGCCAAAATGAAGTGTTATAACTCAGGAAATACAAAAGTTTTTATAATTCACCCCGATTGCATATTCATCCATTTAGGGGTTGATTAGGGCAAACACGTGAATTTCTGTTTTAAACATTTGTATGGGTATCATTTGTAAGCAAAAACCAAGTCGATATCTCATTGAGCCTAAGGGATATTGAGGCATCCTTAAATCAAATTTCACCTCATTTCACCAGATAAAATGGAATTTAAAAAAATCTTTTCTTATTGGTCTCTTACGTCATGGAGGGAACCTTAAATCAAATTTCACCTCATTTCACCAGTTAAAAATGGAATTTAAAAAAATCTTTTCTTATTGGTCTCTTACGTCATGTAAGCTCCAAATTTCATGTCTTAATATCCATTGGATTTTCTATCGAATAAAAAATACCAATTTACCCCTTTAAAGATGAAACTTAAAAAAACTGTCAAAACACTTGTTTTTGAAAAGATTTTGAAAAAGGTGTTTTAAAAAAGGCACGTATATGCCAAAGATGAATGTTATATCTCAACAAACAGGAAAAACTACGGGTAGGGTAAACTGTTGAACAGTGGATCGAAGTACACAGTGGATCATTGTATACAACATACTTATGTATAAAGCGCATGCGGGTATTTACACGTTTGTTTAGTACATTTGAACATCACCAACCTTAAGCCACTCAGTTAGGGTGTTTGCGTGACAAATGACGGTTGTGTGTACAATATTCTGTTTTAAGGTAGGTACACTATTATTTTATATTTACGAATTTTGTCTTTTTGTGAACATATGTTTCGTGTTTAATTTTATGTTGAATTTATCACATATAGTATGATTTATTAGCAACATTTTGACGTTTGAATGAGATTTCTCAATGCTATATTCTTCATAAAATTCATAAAATTCTACATCTTTGTGTTGCTATAAACAGTGGATCAAAACAAACATGTACACAGTGGATCATTGATCCACTGTGTACACATGATCCAGGAAATGCTAATTTTTATTCAACTGTTTGTTTATAATGTAATTTTTGTTATCGGTATAAAGCAGTTGACACCATGGGTCGCAAAAAGGATAGCAGGATGATTGGCAAGCACACTGCAGACCAGATGAAGGAAGCTTTTAAGTTAATGTCAGATGGTACTAGTATGAGAGAAGCTGCCAAGCGAACATCTGTACCATACACAACTCTACAACGGTACAAAAAGAAAACCGATATTACTACCGAGAATATTCGTCTTACGCCTAATTACGAAGTAAATAAAATTTTTACACTTGAACAAGAAAAAATTTTATCCGATTATCTTGTTAAATGTGCCTATACTTTTTATGGTTTAAATAATAGAGACTGTCGCAGAGTGGCATATGAGATGGCTATAATTAATAAAATCAAAATTCCAGAATCTTGGGGTAGAGAGAAAATGGCGGGTGTTGAATGGCTAAGAGGTTTTCGTAGTCGTAATCAAAACCTCACTTTGAGATCACCAGAACCGTGCAGCTTGGCCAGAGCAAGTGCATTTAATCAACGAAATGTTGAAATTTTTTTTGATAACTTAAAGAAGATTTATGAACGTTGCCCGGCTTTTACTGACGGAACACGAATATTCAATCTCGATGAAACTGCCACTACCACTGTACAGAAACCTCAAAAGATAATAGCACCAAAAGGAATTAGATGCCTGTCTAAGGTTACCAGTGGTGAAAAGGGCACACTCGTAACAACGTGTTGTATCATAAGTGCAGTTGGGCAATCCTTGCCACCGGCGATCGTATTTCCGAGGACGCATTTCAAGAACTTTATGCTCCAAGGAACGCCTTCAGGAAGCCTAGGTCTTGCATCCCCTAGTGGATGGATGAATACTACTCTTTTTGTATGTGTAATGAAGCATTTTATCAAGTATAGTAGCACCACTCCCCAAAATCCGTCGTTGTTGATCTTCGATAACCACGAGTCTCACTTATCGATTGAAGCACTGGATTTGGCTAAAAGTAATGGTGTTACAATATTAACTTTGCCCCCTCATACATCACACAAAACCCAACCATTAGACGTAGGAGTGCTAAAGCCTTTTAAAGAGTGCTATAATGCGGGAATGGAATCTTGGATGCTGCATAATCCCGGAAGGCGGGTTACAATATACGAAGTAGGTTTATTTATTGGACAAGCGTACCAAAAAGCACTAATTCCTTCAACAATTATTAATGCTTTTAAGAAAACAGGGATATTTCCATACGATAAGAACATATTTACAGAAATTGACTTTTTGCCGAGCTCGGTCACTGACCGTCCTGAACCTGCTTCAGAAGATAATCTGTCAGTTACTTTAACAGAATTAATTTCAAATGAAACCCCTGCTCTCATTTGTCAGAATGATTCTGTTCCAGTGCCTCAAACTAACATGGAAGTTGATAGAACCGTGCCATCAGCGTCTTCAGGACCATCTAATAGCCCAGATATGTTCCTCAGTCCAGAAATCTTTAGAGGACCTCTGAAAGCTGGTCCTAGGAAGACGAATCGAAACCAAAGGAAAAAAGGTCGTAGCATGATAGCTACAGATACTCCTGAAAAGAATGAATTGGCTGAGAAAGCACTAAAAAAAATGAGTCCCAAAGAAAAGAAAAAGGTTAAAAAAGTCCCCAAACAAATTCTTCAAGATACTTCTTCATCTTCAGATATTTCTATTCATCTTAGCAGCGATGATGACTGGATAGAGGAAGATGAATTACCTTCATTGCCTGAGAAATTTCCTCAACTGCCAAGGAATCCCTCCGAAGGAGATTATATTTTGGTTGAATTTTCCGGAAAGAAAAATTTAATATATTATATTGGCAAAGTTCTTGAAGAAATTCACGAGTCGAGTGAATATCAGGTGAGCTATCTTCGAAGAAAGACTAACTGCCTGTTTCACATGCCAGATATTCCGGATTTGGCCACTGTTCTTTTCCATGATATCAAATTGATTTTGCCAAAACCAACAGTGATGGGTACTACCTCATGACAAAAGTCATGCTACACGTTTGCTGTGGACCTGAGTTCCATAATAATTAATTAAAAATACTATTCCGCCTCATTGTATTGTTTTTGATTATATATTTATTTTTCTATCAATTTTATAACTATTATTACTTTCTGACCAAGAAAGATTTTTTCTTCTCGTTTTTTGATTAGATTATAGAATATTTAACCTAGTAGGTTGTTCCTATAAATTGGAGTAGTTAATTTAGGTAACTTTGGTTCGTTTAATTTGTTGTTTTTGTTATTGCTAATATATGTATAATAATAAAATTGTTTCTATTTTCTACAAATATATTTATATTTAAATGTTGAAATAACAAAATAAGTATTCAAAGACTGAGAAACTAAGATATGAATGATAAGGTATCTAAATTTGTATGGTGATTTTATTTAGACCTGTCCAAAAAAAGTTTTGTATTATTTATTGATGTTTTTGTATATTTTGTAATTTTATAAAGACTGTTTGACAATAATAAACAAATTGTTTCAAATATTAAGTGTTTAATTTTACATGATCCAGTGTTCACGCGCACCCGATCCACTGTGTATACAGCATGTGGTACAGTGGATCAAAAACATACCTTGAGTTTATAATTTTTTAAATATTTTCTAACAAGTTTATGTACAATAATTACCTTTAGATAGATAGGTAATACCCTATCATACACGATATAAAATTTGTATTGCAGTGTGACTTAGCATTATAGATGTATACACCAAAAACAAAAAAATGATCCACTGTTAAACAGTTTACCCTACTATAATTCATCCCGTTTGGAGTGGATTGGGACGGAATCATTTTTTTTTTTAAATTATTGTATGTTATTGTATGTATGTTTAAATTTTTTAACCCCTTAGAAGTCGACTTTCGAAGAATCTCTTCTTAGTGGGTACTTACGTCATGGAAGGAATCAACTTTGCGAATTTCGTATATCTATGTCAAAGTCATTTTAGAAAACTGTCAAAACAATTTCGGGACATTTTAAAAAGACACCTATTTGTCAAAAAGGAATGTTATAACTCAACAGACACATAAAATACGACGGGATATATAATTCACCCCGAATATAGATTCACCCCTTTACGGATTGATTAGGATAAAATCTTGAAATAAGTTTTACGATATTTGCATGTTCATCCATTATTTGCATGTTCATCCAATATTTGTAAACAGAAACTAAGTTGATATCTTATTGGTCCTGAGATATTAAGGAATCCTTGAAATTACACCTCCTCTTTTCACCTTTTAGGGGTGAAATTAAAAAAAAAAAACTGACAAAACCATTTCGAAATACTTTAAAAAGTGCCAAAAAGTAATGTTGCAACTAAACGAACACAGGAAAAACGACGGGATGTATAATTCACCCCGATTGTAGCATACCCCTTTAGGCATTGATCAGGACAAAATCCTGAATTTTTTCGGCATTTCCATGGGTAGTATTTGTAAACAAAAACCAAGTCGGTATCTTATTAGTCTTAAGAGACATAAAAGAATCCTTAAAATCACAATTCACCCCTGTTCACCTTTTTGGGATGAAATTTAAAAAAACTGTCAAAACCATTTCAAAATATTTTAAATTAGGATACCTATTTGCCAAAAAGAAATGTTGCAACTAAACAAACACAGGAAATATGACGGGATGTATAATTCACCCCGATTGTAGGTTCAGCCCTTTAGGGGTTGATTAGGGCAAAATCCCGAAATTACTTTTTCGGCATTTGTATGGGTAATACTTGTAAGCAAAAATTAAGTCGATATCCCATCGGCCCTAAGAGATATTAAGGAAATCATGAAATCACAATTCACCCATTTTCACCCTTTAGGGATGAAATTTCAAAAAACTGTCAATACCATTTCGAAATATTTTAGAAAGACACCTATGTGCCAAAAAGTAATGTTGCAACTAAACGAACACAGGAAATACGACGGAATATTCACCCCAATTGTAAATCTACCCCTTTAGTGGTTGATTAGGACAAAATCCTGAAATAAGTTTTTCGGTATTTGCATGGGTAATCTTTGTAAGCAAAAAGCGAGTCAATATCTTATTGGCCCCAAGAGATTTAAGGAATCCTTGAAATCACAATTCACCCCTTTTCACCCTTTAGAGGTGAAATTTTAAAAAACTGTCAAAACCTTTTCGAGATATTTTAAAAAGACACCTATGTGCCTAAAAGTAATGTTGCAACTAAACAAACAGGAAATACGACGGAATGTATAACTCACCCTGATTGTAGATCTACCCTTTCAGGGGTTGATAAGGACAAATTCCTGAAATAAGTTTTTCGATAATTGTATGGATAATCTTTGCAAGCAAACAGTAAGTCGATATCTTATTGGTTTTAAGAGATGTTAAGGAAACCTTGAAATCAGAATTAACCCCTTTTCAATCCTTAGGGGTGAAATTTTAAAAAACTGTCAAATCCATTTCGATATATTGTAAAAAGACACCTACGTGCCAAAAAGTAACGTTGCAACTAAACGAACACAGGAAATACGACGGTATGTATAATTCACCCCGATTGTAGATCCACCCCTTTAGGGGTTGATTAGGACAAAATCCTGAAATTGGTGTTTCGATATTTGTATGGGTAATCTTGGTAAGCAAAAAGCAGGTCGATATCTTATGGGTCCTAAGAGATATTAAAGAATCCTTGAAATCACAATTCACCCCTTTTCACCCTTTAGGGGTGAAATTTCAAAAAACTGTCAATACCATTTCGAGATATTTTAAAAAGACACCTATGTGCCAAAAAGTAATGTTGCAACTAAATGAACACAGGAATTACGACGGGATGTATAATTCAACCCGACTATAGATCCACCCCTTTAGGGGTTGATTAGGACAAAATCCTGAAATTGGTGTTTTGGTATTTGTATGGCTAAGCTTTGTAAGCAAAAAGCAAGTGTATATGTTATTGGTCCTAAAAGATATTAAGGAATCCTTGAAAACACAATTCACACCTTTTCACCCTTTAGGGATGAAATTTCAAAAAACTCTCAATACCATTTCGAGATATTTTAAAAAGACACCTATGTGCCAAAAAGTAATGTTGCAACTAAATGAACACAGGAACTACGACGGGATGTATAATTCACCCCGATTGTAGATCCACCCCTTTAGGGGTTGATTAGGACAAAATCCTGAAATAGGTGTTTCGGTATTTGTATGGCTAATCTTTGTTAGCAAAAAGCAAGTCTATATGTATTTGATCCTAAGAGATATTAAGGAATCCTTGAAATCACAATTCACCCCTTTCACCCTTTAGGGATGAAATTTCAAAAAACTGTCAATACCATTTCGAAATATTTTAAAAAGACACCTATGTGCCAAAAAGTAATGTTGCAACTAAACGAACAAAGGAATTACGACGGGATGTATAATTCACCCCGATTGTAGATCCATCCCTTTAGGGGTTGATTAGAACAAAATCCTGAAATTGGTGTTTCGGTATTTTTATGGCTGATCTTTGTAAGCAAAAAGCAAGTCTATATGTTATTGGTCCTAAGAGATATTAAGGAATCCTTGAAATCGCAATTCACCCCTTTTCACCCTTTAAGGATGAAATTTCAAAAAACTGTCAATACCATTTCGAGATATTTTAAAAGGACATCTATGTGCCAAAAAGTAATCTTGCAACTAAACGAACACAGGAAATACAACGGGATGTATAATCCACCCCGATTGTAGGTTCACCCCTTTAGGGGTTGATTAGGTCAAAATCCTTAAATTACTTTTTCGGCATTTGTATAAGTAATACTTGTAAGCAAAAACTAAGTCGATATCCCATCGGCCCTAAGAGATATCAAGGAATTCGTGAAATCATATTTCACCTCTTTTCATCCCTTAGGAGTGGAATTTCAAAAAATCCCTTCTTAGTGGGTGCTTACGTCATGGAGGGAATATATTCTCCAAATTTCAAGTTTCTAGGCCCAGGGGTTCGGGCTGGGCGGTGATGAGTGAATGAGTCAGTCAGTCAGGACACTTGCTTTTATATATATAGATAATATAAATAATAATAATATTAATAATAATAAAACAACTACGCATCGTGCAATGTATTATATTTTATATACTACCATATTTATATTTATTTATTTTTCAATTAAAGGCGGATTGCTAATGTAAGGATTATCCCTAACTCAAGTTAAAATAATTTTTTTTTATATGTTACAACATACAAAAATAAAAAATTAATGTGAAGTGTGAATTTTCACACATTTCAGGGTTTTGCAGGTATTTAGTAAGTGAATGATGATTATTTGGGGTGCCAAAACAAATTTTATGACAAAATATTTTTTTATGAATTTTAATTCGAATGCCTATTACCATTATTTAAGTTTTTAAAGATGTGCAGTATTTTTTTTTTTATATATCAAGGTTCATTAAGATTTTGAAAATTGCGCCTATGGCTTCCATTGGTTGTAGTCATAGCTCCTCCCCTTTGATTTCGTGTACATTCAAATATATAATTAAATTATAATTTCAACAATTTCCACTGGTTATTAAATTTACGCTATTAAAAATTAAATGCAACAATTGCCAAAATATAATTAAAATTTTGAAAAAATAATTTAAACAATATAAAAATGCAAAAAATAAATAAAAAATAATATTGTCTCCTCACGTAGGACTCGAACATGAGTCCGATTACGAATTCTTGGACAGAACGCAAGTATCTTAGCCACAGCACCAAGAAACACGTTACTGTTTAGCGTATTATATAACTATAAGTTGTCAACATTATTAGCAAAAAAACACAAAAAATGCTTTTTTTTCCAAAAACATAATCTGATCAAAAATTCCTGTTGAACTATTCCGGTTCACACCAATGTACATTACTTAGAATTTTTTCAGATTTTTAGTTTAAACCATCTGGGCTACAGGGTGTGGGACAAAATTTTTTTTGCACAATATTGGCAAAAATCGCTTCAAAATAATTTATTTTGGAAAAATAAAAATTTGATCGTTAATCCACGTACCAAGGGCTTTCATTTGATACCCTACTCAGAATTTAAAAAAAATATTTTTTTTTTCGATGAGCACATATTTGTTTATATTTTTAGGGGTATATGTTTTTTAGATGTTTTGGTATTTTTCCTATGTGCGGGTCAACGAGTTGTATAAGCATGCCAAATTTCAACTCTCTAGGTTTAGCCGTTCGGCTACAATTTTTACCGAACAGACAGACAGACAGACAGACAGACAGACAGACAGACAGACAGACGACAAAATGACGGTATAAGGGTTTTTTGGTCATACCTACAAAACCCTAACAAATGGTTTTAATTTGAGTCAGGGATAATTATTACTTTAGCAACCGGCCATAAATGAAATATTAATATCAATTAAAAATTAAAAATAACAGTTTGCTAATATAAGTAAACAGAAAACAAATATTATTGCAATCGCTAAAAAATAATAAGAATTATACATAAACTATAGTCCTGTTTCAGATGTTTCAGTGAAAAGTAAAACAAGTTATTTACCTATGCTAACGTTTCGATTTATTTCAAATCTTAATTAAGTAAAAAAAAAGTTAAAACATTAAATTTAAAAATAAATAAAATGTCCATGATAGGTAAGGTCGTTGAACTTGAAGATTTTTATTCTAATTAATGCAGTGGCGCACCGAGAAATTGGGGGAAGACAAAATTATGAATAAGGTTCTCACTTCTAAATGTAAAAGTGAGGACCTAAACAAAAAAGGTCCTCATCTCTATTTTTAAATACATATATTTACCATGGAGCGCAGTGATAAAAAAAATGTATTTCCCTCTTTCTGGGGGGGAGGGGAGACTACCGCCCGCCCCCCTGGGTGCGCCACTGAATTAATTTGATTTTTAACTAGCTCTGATGAAGTTTTAAAATAAATCGAAACGTTAGCATAGTTAAATAATAAACTTGTTTTATTTTGCACTTGTCCGAATCCTACGGACATTCATAAAACATATTGATAATAACAATAATAAACACGTATTAGAGTACGTTCAAGTTAACTTCATCACAGGCGAATATTACCAGTCCCTTGCGCAGAAACCAATTTTCGTCCATTACATTACCAATAGCTAGCTTAACACATTTCAGTGGCGTCACTTACTTTGATTTGTTTTTAACTACGCGTATTGTGCGATGTTGTTTGTTTATTTCCGTTATTATTATTTATTTCTCGTACGTTTCAAGGTATACTGTGTACTAAAATGAGTAAAAATGTATTTGAAATACATGATTTTGTGTGTTTGGTTTCCACAACAATTGTTTAAAACCCTAATGTACGTCAATGTAATCAACTGTATTCTCGCGCAGAATTGGTGACATAATTTATGATGCCCTGTGATGCAGTTAAGATGATCGTACTCTAACCATGGGTCTGAGGCGTATAAATTGACGCAACTGCAGCAAGGAACGAATTCATCAGCCTTTTTTTATTGTCGGAATACTTCCGACGCCACATATATTCGAATAAATGGCTGGTAAATTGTTCGCTGCTGCAGTGCGTATTTAACTGCCTCTTTACGGCCGACCACGTGCCCTTAATGCTATTGGTATGGGCTCCAGTGTCGTTGAAATGCATTGAGTGGTTCACCGTAAGATGGCGGAATCCTTCATCTTCCAAACAATTATAAGCCCGCCAGCAGTCACTTATTATGGTGCTACTCGGACGAACATGTTCTTTAATTATGTTTGGTAGCTCATTTTTACTTCTTTCTTCAACGACTTCCAGGAAACATTTAGCACTGCCCCGCTCAACTCCACCAAACACCCATTTACCCACCACAAATCGTCCCCTTTCATATTTTCTCTTTCCAAACTTACTCTCATCAATCTCCACTATCACCCCTTCACCAATCAACATTTCATTCTCACGTGTCACGCATACCTCCCGACCAGCGTTGCCAGGTTGGGCGATTTATCGCAAATTGGGCGACCGAAAAAGGAAAATTGCGCCTCGTTTTTGACAAATTGCGATAGCGCCGAATTGGGCGTCTACGTTTTCAAAAGGAAGCTTTTTTGGGCGTTTTGTCTTTCATACTCTTATAATTCTCATAATCATATCACGCCATAAAATTTTCACAATAAAAGACGCTTATTGTATATCGGTTTAATATTAATTTATAACTTATATATTCAAATTAGACTTTTCATTATTTTGTTGTGTTTTGAATAGTTTTTGTACACTGTATATTGTGCGTAATCTCTATACTGTACTTTTTTTGTAATTATATCTAAGGGAAAATACATTTTTCGTGTTTTATAGATATATTATATTTAACAACACGTTTCTAAGAGGGAAACTTCATTTATTTGTTGTGTATTTGGCTGGTATAGGCTGTTCTAAATTTTTATGCCCAATTATAGTAGCGTCGATTTAAATTTCGACATAAATTTTACTAATACTTGGGTCCCAAAAATTCGCCCCTACGCCGCGAGAATTTTGTCTTAAATTTATCCTGACAACAAATTATGAAATAACCCTAGCAACCTCGTTCATTGATTAAACACTAAACGTGTAGTTTGCGTATAAACATTTGGAACAGCCGTTTCTTAGGACGACCGGACTCTACCTAAAAATACATATGTAACATGATTTATTGAATAAGGCTTGTTTCAACACAGTGCAGAATCGGAACAGAACGTTCCGCGTAGCGCACTTACAAAAAAGCGCTTCAATAGAGTTCATTTTAAACTTTTTTTTTTTTTTGTAAGTTCGCAAGTGCGAGACGTTCCGTTCTGATTCTGAACTGTGTTGAAACAAACCTATAAAAACATGACTTATAAAAATGTCCTCAATAATTATTAATATTAACACCTATTTGTGTTATTACAATAAGAAATTGTATGTCAATTTTTTACGAAGATATTATTTTTTGATTGTGACATGTCCTTATTTCTGCGCTTTGGGCGACATCTATTAACAAATTCGGCGATTATAGAACAGCTTAACCTGGCAACCCTGCTCCCGACAAGAGAGGATAAATCTGACGCTCGATTGACACATGTGCGCCTGCTTCAAAATGATCTTGAGCGGAGATTAAAAATATAATATTCTGATTTATTGTGGATATATTTAAGATTATCATTAATACATCAATAATAAGACAATAATAATTATCAATTTATTATTTATTTATTTATTTATTTAATAGAACAGCACGTAGCTAATATGAACAATAATACAAAACAAGAAAAAACAAAAGGAACAAATATCACAGTGTTGTCGATAGTCATAAAATTATTGTTAAGCAACAAATAATTCATTCTTAATTTATAATTTGCTTAAATAAATACAAAGGAGATAAAATGAATGAAATTACACGTGTGTGTGTGTGTGTTACTACTCACATAGTTAAAAAAAAAAAAGTTACTTCGGTATTTTTTCAATAATATTTTCTTCCTCTTGCGTTGTCAGTTTTTTAAAATGTCGCATATTTTAAAAAAATATGTTCTTAATTTTTTTCCTGGTACTAAATATAGAAATTTGTTTATTCATTTTTTTATTACTTGGTTCAAATTTTGTCGTATCTAGTTGGTGTTTCAGTTTTTTATTTTCTTTGTTAATTTCTAAACATTTTCTATAAGTATAAGCCCAAAGATTGGGCTTCTCATAATAATTTGTGAAAAAATATTCACCAAATATTTTCATGTCATTGTCCGAAAGTAAAAAACTATTGCTTTTGGTAACATTTCTATAAATTTTGATTCTTCACGGGTTATTTCTAAAGTTTTTAAAGTTTGGTGCCCATCACTGCACACCAGGCATTGTAAAACACTTCATTTATATCGGATATAAAAAATTGCAATTTATTAAACCGATTTTTTTGAAAATTTTACGAAAAAAAAAATCATAAACAGTAGTGTCCTGCTTGTTTGTAAACATACATGATGCAGGAAAACCCTCGCCATATTCGTCGATTACCATTAAAGTTTATCTTATGAATACTTTTTAAATGGACATTTAAATTATATTGTTTTGAAAATATTTTATTGCAAATTAATCACATCACAGACATTTTCAATTTATTTAAAAATGTGTGCGCTGCATATAAGTACATGTTAACACAACAGTGGTTTCCTCGTTTCCCGCTACACTGGAACGCATGCGTATATGTGTCAATCGAGCGTCAGATTTATCCTCTCATACAATAATTTTTCCAGTCGGTCACTGTGCGCGACGAAACATTTGATTCGGCGACAATCCAATCATTTGACACTTGCATACACTACATGTGCGTAATCATTAATATTTCATACATACTTAATCTGCTCTTTTCAAACCAACTGTTCTTTCGAAGACTTCTTTTAACATCGTGCCCATTCTTCCTACACCGCTATTGTTTCTTGTCCACAACATCCGCCCTCCCTACCAAACTCGTGCTCTCATCACACTCAGGACACACATAATTATTTGCAATGAAACCTGCATCCATACACCACTGGATCATACTATCCGGGTCGTCCCCTAATCTCGCCAGCACTTGAAATGTAATTTGTTCTGCAGCCATTTTCTAAACTTGATGCAGTATCAACTAAAGTTTAAGCAGAAATGAGGTAATCCATTGGAAAAATAGTTCGTTAAATAAAAATCGCGGCAAAATTTAGGCGGGAAATATTGGTCATTCATTATTTCTATTTTTCATTCCTTAATTCAGCAATAAAACTATAGATAATTATTTAGTCTAATTTAATTTATGTATATCCAAACTTGCCTACATAAAAGTCATTATATTCCAAAAAATATTAAACACAGGGTAATGGTATATTTTAGCTGCGTTTATTTCGCATACTGTTCTGCGCGGGGCCTTGATCTAACGAAATTCATACACCGTTGCCAAGAGTAATTGTTATAATCTGTCACAAAGATTTAAGGTTAGCGTGTGTTAGTAACTGTTTATCTAACTCGTGTACGTTTATTATTGTTTATTATCTGTTTTTAAAAGAAGAAATTATTAAAATGGCTGGTAGAAGAAATCCTGCCCCTGCAACAATAGTTGCAGCTGATGAAGTTTTGAATAACGAACAAATAGGAGCAGAGATTTACACTATGGCCAGTAATGTCCATTTTGTAGAAAATATTGATGCCATCAAGTGGCTTGCAAGGAGAAGCTTTTCTTCGTAACTTCATGCGATGCAATCATTATAATGTATTGATGTCGTTTGTCCGCTATGGACAATCAATTGATGGCTTTCGCTAGAGATGTAGTGACTGTGGAGTTGCAGGCAGTGTCCGTAGTAATTCTTACTTTTACAGGTCCCATCTAACGCTGCGTCAACTTATCACCATTATATATTTGTGGTCACTAGATTTACCGCAAACATTTATGAGCCGAGAAGCAGGTCTCAACACGAACAACCACAGAACTATTGTCGATTGGTGCTCTTTTAACCGTGAGGTCTGCCAAAACGATCTCATTTTACATTCTGAACCCATAGGCGGCTTAAATGAGGATTTCACAGCAAAAATTGTTGAGATTGATGAAAGTAAATTTTTTCATCGAAAATACCATCAGGGAGCGCTCAGGGCTGAAGGCCATCGGGTGTTTGGTGGCACTGAGAGGGCGACGGGCAGGTGCTTCCTCGTGGAGGTGCCTGACAACACAAGAGCTACTCTTACTCCCATCATTGAAAGGTTAATAAAAAAATAATGCATGTGCATGTTTATTCAAATACGCAGGTGGTTCCTGGTGGAGGTGCCTGACCGCGCAAGAGCTCTTACTTCCATCATTGAAAGGTTAATACATAAAAAATGCATGTGCATATTTATTTAAATACGAGTATATATAATATGCATGTAGTATAAAAATGTGTGTGTGTGTGTTTGTGCGTGGTAGAATATACTAGCCATATCAGGATTTTGTGTGCTTATATACAAATCATCGTTTCAGATTTTCCTTTTGAGTAATTATTTTATTGCATGAATTAAATTTTAAAATGGTTTGATAACATCTTTAGGTGTATATTGCCCGGGACACACATCATGTCTGACGGTTGGGCGGCATACAATCAGCTGTATGCTGTTGGAGGAGGTATTTATCTCCACGACGCTGTTGTCCATGACCATAACTTCGTGGATCCACATGACCCCTGTATCCACACACAGAATGTGGAGAACATGTGGATGCGAGCGAAAAGGAAGTTACGCAGACAGTTTGGCACGCCGCGGGACCTATTTCCTTCATACTTGCACGAATTCATGTGGCGGAATAAGAACAGAGGGAAAGATTTGTTCTCTGAATTTTTAATAAGCTTAAAATAACAATACCCCTTGTAGGTTACGTTTATATGGACATACTAAAATATTGCCTGTTCCTCCTGAAACACCCTGTGTATTTATTAAGGTAGTACAGATTAATATAGATTAGGTCAGTGCTTCTCAACCGGTGGTCCGCGGACCACCTTATAAATTATTAATAAATTAGAGGCTTATAAATTATTATTTTTGAGATTTTTTGTTCATTTTTTTATGATAGAAAAATCCGCGGTAGAAAATTAAATATTTTACTGGTCCACGGCACGTTTTCAGTTGAGAAACACTGGATTAGATTATAGGGTTAGTTAGTATAGATAGCATAGTATAGGTTAATATAGGGTAGTATAGATTAGGTTAATATAGATAGGTATAGATAGGATAGGGTAATATAGATTAGGTTTGTATAGATTAGGTTAGTATAGATAGGTTAGTATAGATTAGGTTAGTATAGATTGGTTAGTATAGATAGGTTACTATAGATTAGGTTAAGTATGTTAGGTTAGGACAGGGGTTGGCAGAGCGCGGCTTGCGAGCCGTATGCGGCTCTTTGAGGACATTTTTGTGGCTCTTTAAATTAAGTTGATAAGGAATAAAATTTAGAAAATATTCAAAAAGACATGAATTAAAACAAAATTATGGCTCTTTAAAATGTTTCCAGATGCCGTAAAGGGTGAATTTGGCTCTTTGGCGTCTAAAGTTTGCCGACCCCTGGGTTAGGAGAACTAAGAGCTTCCATTTAATTTTTTTAAACAAAATTTAAATAATTTACCAAATATTTCAGCGTTTTTTTCTGCATTTGTTACGTAGTCAAGTCTTCATTAGATTAATAAATAAAACACTTCGGTAAGTTTCACAAATATAAGTTTAATATATTCCTATATTAAACTAATAGCTAACTAATACTACTATATTTGTGAAACTTACCGAGTGTTTTATTTATTAATCTTATATTAAATATGTTTCACCGAGAATACACGGACCCCTCTGTCAATTATATATTAATAAGAAATATTTTACACTGTAAAAATAAATTATTTTTTTAATATTTTTAATTCCAAAAAAATACACGCACTATCTTAGCTATAAATACAAAAAGTCCATAACATTATTAACCATAATTTAACCATGAATTAAAAAAGTAATTAATTTTTTCAAAAACACAAAAACTGCCATATTTTTCAACAACACAATCTGATCAAAAATTCCTGAACAATCAAAACACGAATCTACAAATCTATTTCGGCGTGCCAACTAGTCACTGCAGATTAACCCAGGAGTTGTAAACAATAGACCTGGCAGAGGAAACTACATGCAGCTTATAATTGGTAAGTAATTTGTATTTTTTCTACGACCACAAGTAGTTATTATTATTAATTTTTTATTTTTTACTTTTTATAAGGATTGCTACAGCAGCCAGGTATCTCTTCTAAGAAGCGCCTGCTAATCTCTTTCTCTATAGACCTGTTCTCTGACGCATAATAAAAATTCTGAACAGACATCTTTACCGCCCGATGAATTCACGCAGATATGAAGGAAATACGACCTCACCCTACACAGGGTGTTTCACGAGGAACAGGCAATATTTTAGAAGGTGGTAATACCTATAGAGACTATTTGGAATAAAAAAGTCCGTATAAACGTGACCTACAAGGGGTATTGTTCTTTCACGCTCATTAAAAATTCAGAGAACAAATCTTTTCCCTCTGCAGGTATGAAGGAAATAGGTCCCGCGACGTGCCAAACTGTCTCTCTCAGTGCCACCAAACCCAATGGCCTTCAGCCTTCAGCGCTCCCCGATGGTATTTCCGATGAAAAAAATTATTTTCATCAATCTCAACAATTTTTGCTGTGAAGTCCTCATTTAAGCCGCCTATGGGTCCAGAATGTAAAATGAGATCGTGTTAGCAGACCCCCCGGTTAAAAGAGCACCAATCGACAATAGTTTTGTGGTTGTTCGGGTTGCGACCTGCTTCTCGGCTCAAACGTTCGAGGTAAATCTTGTGACTACAAATATATAATAGTGATCAGTTGACGCAATGTTAGATGGGACCCGTAAAAGTAAGAATTACTACGGACACTACTCGCAACCTCACAGTACTACGTTTCCAGCGAAAGCTGTCAATTGATTGTCCATACCGGACAAACGACATCAATACATTGCATTGGTTGCATTGCATGAAGTTACGAAGCAAGCCTCTCCTTGCTAGCCACTTGATTGCATCAATACTTTCCTCAAAATGGACATTACCGGCCATAGTGCTAGACTCTGCTCTTATTTGTTCATCGTTTAAAACTTCATAAGCTGCAACTATTGTCGTGAGGGCAGGAATTCCTCTACCAGCCATTTTAATAGTTTTTCTTTTATAACAGACCATACATACATGAGTTAGACAGTAAGACTACTAATCTTAAACCTTTGTGACATGTTAATAAAAGTACGTGGAAAAAATTGATTTATTGTGATAAACTGACGTTCCGGCCGATTTATGGAAACATCGCAGACCGCAATGTTTCCTGGCAGATTGTTGAAAAACGTCTTTCATAATTGGATTCGCTCGACTGTGAACATAATGGCGCGTCTACATCGAGGCAACCTGGTAGCATGCGACATGTCGAACGGTCGCATGCTACCAATATGCAGCGGTCTGATGGGAGCCGTGCGACATGTTGCTCGTTCCCGTTGCTTGGCGGTAAACATCAAAGAGTTTTCGTGCGACACGCTACCAGTTCTAAAAGCCACATGTTCGCCATTTTGATATTTGATAGTGGTTATTATAGAAGTATTTGTTTTTTAAACTAACTAGTGTTGTAAGCGTTGCTGTATCAACAAAAATTATTTAGCAACTTAAATTTATTCAAGATAAGTGAGTAAATATAAGTTTTGATAAAATAGAGTATGAGAAATATTGATAAAAATAATTAAGTAAGGTTATGTTTTTGTTATGAAATAAAATTTGTTATAAAATAGTATAAATTAGCTTGATATTATTTATAGTTATAAAATGTAATAATATTTTTGCGATCCGCCATATTTATTCAGTAAAGTGACAGATCTCGCAACAATAAACAGTAGCACGCTCCCGGTGTTGGTGTAGACACTAGCTTGTCAATGCGACATGGTCTGACGGTCCCGTCAGACTTGTCGTATGCTACCATGTTGCCTTAATGTAGACGCGCCATAAGAATGATAGGTCACAGTTGAACAGTATCTCCGACCTACAGGAAAGGTCTGTCTTATTATTCTAACTTTTTAAGTTGGAATTCTCAAGACACGAGTTGAGGGCTGACAGCCCGGTACTCTACCCTAGGACTAGATAAGATAAGGAGAGTCACCAGTCGCTCCTTGCCTCGGCTGCCTGGTCTCATCTTCTCTCCGCTTCTCGGCAGATAGAAGAGCTCCAAAGCAACACTCGCTTCTCGGCGGGACTAGTTGTAGCATTCGCTTCTCGGCAAGTGCTTCGCCGCCTCCACACTCGCTCTCAGTTCCTAGCCGCCTCCAGACTCGCTTTTAGGCCGAGCCCGGAATATCCTGCCTACACCGCCGACGCAGTACCACGAATCAACGCTGGACCGTCGCCGAGGGAAGGCATCAACAACTTCACCAACGGGTCCTTCTTCAACGCCTCCGGGTCCGACGTCTGCCGCCCCTGCTGCCAACCGCCGCCCTCGGGCTCAAATTCATCAGCCCGCCGGCCCCGTTCCAGCAGCGGCAACAACATCAGCGTCGCCATCAGGCTCGACTTCTGCCGCTCCCGCTGCCACAAGCCGCGTCCAAACAACATTTGGACCACGCACCGGCTCCACAACAGCAGCGGCCACAACATCAACACCACCGCCACCGGTTCCGACAGCCGGCGCCCCCGCTTCCAAACGTCGTATTCGGGCTTATTTTAATCCGCTCGCCGGCTCCGTTCCAGCAGCAGCAACCACATCAGCATCACCGCCCCCGACGTGAAATTTCGCGTGCGGGCTCTTTCTAAACGGCGCTCAGGCCCCGTCACCACTACTACTATCATCAACTGCGTTACCGCCCCCATCGCCGCCTTCCGGCACTACAAAACTTCAATTGCAAAAATCCAAACAACATGTGTGAGCTCTGCACATCGATGCGCTAGCCCCGACACACCACTTCTCATCGCACTAACGTCCGACGACGCTATCATCATCACTATCGCCGCGACGCCCACCCCCGTGTGGACGCCGACGGTCGCCGTCCTTCATATCCCTCCCTACAATCCTACCTTAAATATTGTACTATTTATGTCGTTCTATTGTTAACATGCTTATATCATATATTTTACACTCTTGTTATGTTTCACATCTTATTTCTAGTTTAATAAATGTCTAAATTCACATTGTTTGTAAATCTTTTACAACAATCCTCCTATTCTTAACTCTTAACCCACAACTGTAAAACCGCCACTGATCTGAACCAAACTTGCAGGTTTATTCTTTAGGAACTTACGGATATATTAAAGTTAGAAATGTCTAGGGTTTCGTAGGTATAATTAAGAAACCCTGGACACTCCTATGTCCTTTGACCTATCTGTACCAAATCTTGCAGGTTTATTCTTTAGGAACTTACGGATATATTAAAGTTAGAAATGTCTAGGGTTTCGTAGGTATAATTAAGAAACCCTGGACACTCCTATGTCCTTTGACCTATCTGTATCAAATCTTGCAGGTTTATTCTTTAGGAACTTACGAATATATTAAAGTTAGAAATGTCTAGGGTTTCGTAGGTATAATTAAGAAACCCTGGACACTCCTTAGTCCTTTGACCTATCTGAACCAAATCTTGCAGTTTTATTCTTTAGGAACTTACGGATATATTAACGTTTGAAATGTCTAGGGTTTCGTAGGTATAATTAAGAAACCCTGGACACTCCTAAGTCCTTTGACCTATCTAAACCAAATCTTGCAGTTTTATTCTTTAGGAACTTACGGATATATTAACGTTTGAAATGTCTAGGGTTTCGTAGGTATAATTAAGAAACCCTGGACACTCCTATGTCCTTTGACCTATCTGTATCAAATCTTGCAGGTTTATTCTTTAGGAACTTACGAATATATTAAAGTTAGAAATGTCTAGGGTTTCGTAGGTATAATTAAGAAACCCTGGACACTTCTATGTCCTTTGACCTATCTAAACCAAATCTTGCAGTTTTATTCTTTAGGAACTTACGGATATATTAACGTTTGAAATGTCTAGGGTTTCGTAGGTATAATTAAGAAACCCTGGACACTCCTAAGTCCTTTGACCTATCTAAACCAAATCTTGCAGTTTTATTCTTTAGGAACTTACGGATATATTAACGTTTGAAATGTCTAGGGTTTCGTAGGTATAATTAAGAAACCCTGGACACTCCTAAGTCCTTTGACCTATCTAAACCAAATCTTGCAGTTTTATTCTTTAGGAACTTACGGATATATTAATGTTAGAAATGTCTAGGGTTTCGTAGGTATAATTAGGAAACCCTGGACACTCCTATGTCCCTTGACCTATCTGAACCAAATCTTGCAGTTTTATTCTTTAGGAACTTACGGATATATAACGTTAGAAATGTCTAGGGTTTCGTAGGTATAATTAAGAAACCCTGGAAACTCCTATGTCCTTTGACCTATCTGATCCAAATCTTGCAGTTTTATTCTTTAGGAACTTACGGATATATTAACGTTAGAAATGTCTAGGGTTTCGTAGGTATAATAAAGGAACCCTGGACCCTCCTAAGTCCTTTGACCTATCTAAACCAAATTTTGCAGTTTTATTCTTTAGGAACTTACGGATAAATTAACGTTAGAAATGTCTAGGGTTTCGTAGGTATAATTAAGAAACCCTGGACACTCCTATGTCCTTTGACCAATCTGAACCAAATCTTGCAGTTTTATTCTTTAGGAACTTACGGATAAATTAACGTTAGAAATGTCTAGGGTTTCGTAGGTATAATTAAGAAACCCTGGACACTCCTATGTCTAATATGTTTAATATATTCCATAGTAAACCTGAATACAAATTATTAGTAAATTATTTATTTACGATAAAATAAAAATGGGGTACATTTGTACCCCACACCGCAACCAAAGGACACCGTAACGTAAGGGTTAAGAAACCAATACTTAATCTCTCTCTTTCAAAATATAACAAATCAAACGCCAATTCTATCCTTTACCGTAATTCTTATAAATCAATAGTCCAAAAATATTCACTCTTTCATGCCATATATACCGACGGATCCAAAGTAGAAAATAAGATTGGCGCGGGCCTTCTCTTTGATAATAAAAAGTTAAAATTTCACTTAGCCGATGTAACTAGTGTATTCTCTGCCGAAGCTTTCTGTCTCCTGAAGGCCGTAGAAGAAGTAAAAAACAACACAGAAGATCCCCGTACATACGTCATACACTGTGACTCACTGAGTGTAATACAAGCAGTTCAGAAATCGCCCACCACCAATCCTGTCGCCACGAAGATTCAAGAATCCATCCATGAAGCCATTAGTGGAGGCAAGAACATTATTCTTATGTGGGTACCTTCGCACACAGGGATAGAAGGCAACGAAGAAGCTGACCAACTAGCTAAAGAAGCCGTAAACGGTGAACTAGTAGATATGCACATACCTAGTTATGACTGGAAGAATTCTATTCGAAGAAAAATGGAAAATTGTATGGCAAAATACAACAGACACCAATTACCTCCACAGAATAAAAGATACTGTAAAACAGTGGAATTCTCGCACAAACAGAAGAGAACAAGTCATTCTGACAAGACTGAGACTTGGCCATACTATGTACACCCATAAGTACATCTCTGAGAGAACCGATCCACCAATATGCAGTACATGCAATACTAAACTAACCGTGGAACGGTTACAAACTCCTTACCAACTACAATTAAGGTCCTGCTAGCCAACAACACAGACACGGAATCTCCAATTATCCAATTCTTAAAGGACATAAACATAGCCTCAAAAATATTACTCTCTTATTTAATGAAAATATTACTTATGTAATATATTGTTAAAACTATATGTACAATGACAAACAAATGTATAAATGTAATATTAACATAGGTAACATATGTATCTGGTGGCCAATAGCCTGAGAAGCTGAGGCAACCATTAATTAGTTAAATAAAAAAAAAGAAAAAAACATTTTTAAAATTCTTTGACTATGTACAACAAAAGAGAATTGAGAACTGACACGCTCGGATACGCAGTCTGGTGGTTAAATATTGTACTAGGCGCTCTGGTACTGTTTGAACTTATTACATATGTTCTAGTGTTGAATTTTTGTTAGAATGTCGATAGAAGTTATGAAAAACTATAAAAGTAGAACAAACTATAGTGTTTTTGGCTGTCATACAAGACAGGACAAAGATTGGCATCTTAGTTTTTTTCTTTTCTTAAGAAAAATGGAGGGAAAGTTAATAGATTTTGTTATGAACAGGAAGAAGGCATGGGAATATATTTTGAGTTAAAAAGTAACTGACACTATGCGAGTTTGTTCATAACATTTGTCGCAGAAAAACAAAACTGCACTAATATGTTTGCACTTGCAAGTTGCATATTTAACTTTTAGCTGCTTCTGTCCGACTAAAACTAATTTTGTTTCATGAGGCAATGAACATAATGCACTTGTTTACAAACAGAATCCAAATATTGTAAATTCAGATGACCGACACTCAGATGTACCACATAAAATTACTTGCTCAACATTTAACACCTGCTCAACTACAAATTACACTTTAATAAATCTACTGAAATTTAACTTTAAATATTGTAATTTGATGCCCACCTTCTGTTATACACCTCAATACATGTGTAGCGCTTAAAAATTAAAATATTTCGCAAATATTTACTCGCATTTTCATAAAATAAAAATGTACTGTGCTTAAATTAACCTGTTCGCTATTAGCATATTGACAGCTGAATACTAGACACGACAGCCATATTTCCTTGGAGCAGAACTCCGCCGTCGGTAATGTCACTTCTCAATAACATATAAGTGTAATATGGAGTACCGTGTAACCTCACAAAAATTCAGTTGTAACTCAACTTTTTCCACAAATAGAAAATTTTTACCGACCGCCAACATATATAAGGGAGGTATTGTGATCATACCAATTTTGACGTTTCGAGATTTCCACGAATTGAGGTCCCTACATAACGTTTTGACTATTTTTAGCATGATGTCTGTCGGTCTGTCTGTCTGTCTGTCCGTCTTTCTGTCCGTCTGTCTGTGTACACGTGCAGAGCAAATTCGGCTGAAAGGATTTTTATGAAACTTCATATTTAAGCTTCTGCCATCAATGGCACGAGTTGATCAACTTTTGGTAAAAATCGGTTGACTAAAAATGGGAGTTTACTCGTGGCGATTTTAAGATTTTTGCGAATATTTCACAACAGAAAAATATCTCGAAAAAAACAAAAGTTGCTATAAAAGCAATAACTAATAACTTTTATTTGAGACGTTTTTTGAGAAAACGAAAAGTTTTGAATAATTTCTGTAAAGTTTTTTGAAATTATTTCCAAGTCTCAATTTTTTCATATTTATATGTAACGTTTCCATGGTCATGATAAATAATATCTCTGTTAAAAAATATTAGGTCAAGTTATTTCTACTCTGCTGCTAGAATGTAATTTATATAAGTACTTTATGATGGCGGTCGGTCCTGTGGTGGCCACAGCTGATTTTTATTCAAATTTTGAAATTTATGACTAAGTAAAATTTTTTTAAAAAAACCTTTTTATTTATGTGTAGTGCAAATATTGCATGTATGTATTACAAATGCCTTAATCACTTTTCAGAGATTCAACGACTGGAAGAACGCGACCCGGGCTAAATACAGAGAAATAAAAACTAGCAGATTAGCAACAGGCGAAGGTCCACAAATATCATAACAGATGTCCGGTTTGGAAGAAAGAGGTCTAACTGTGTGGGGGCAATCAGCCGTTGCTGGGATTAACGATGTTTTGGCAACTGGTGCACAACAACCCAGCACATATTCACATATTCATTTGCAGCGACTCCAATGAGATGGACGACACGCATTTCATGACGATAGATGATAAGGAGAATCTCGAGAAAGATCCGGAACCAGTTATATTAGCAGACAGTATAATGAAGGCTAAGGGGCCAAAGCGGATAAGAGAAAAGCGACCACGGGTGCAGCCACTACACCAAATAATGAACTCTCGGGATAAGAGTTTGGACTTTTTTGTGCGACTGTATCTAGTTTTTAACTGCGCACTAGTTTGTTTTTCCCCGATATTAGCCCAATTGAAATTGCGCAATAATTTATTATTTCCTTTTTTGTTAAATATCCCCGACTACATCGTATTAACAGACTTTACTACATTTTAGTCCTAGTTTTAAATACATCACATTTCAAATATAGGATAATAATGAAAATGAATAGGTTCTTACCAAGTCCAGAAATAATGTTGTCAGCTTCGTGGCATAATAATTTAAATTTTCACCAGTGGTAAAAAGTCTACGTAGATTTATATTCATTTTGAGGCAGATACAACAATTATCAAATGTTACTGTACGGTCCGCTCTAACTTCATCCAACTCTATCCACTCCACCTACTTGCTGTAAAGCACAGCTCACGTGTTTCACCAGTGGTTCTAAAACGTACTGACCGGTCCGCTACCTAGTTTTTAGGTGTAGGTACACTACTTTATTTTTTAGTTACAAGTAGTTGTAAAGGGTACAAGTAACGCGCTCTTGTTGACAACGAGTCAACTAGAGATATCAACACCGGGAGACGCGGGAACGCGAGATTTCAGGGAGTCGGGGTCGAGAAGTCATGAGCGAGAGATGAAACTGTGAAGTGTTGAGTTAGATGGGATGAGATTTCTAATAAGAGTTCTGTGTGTGTGTGTAGTTTTCCCAAAATATAATATGTATGGTGAGTGAGATTAAACAGTATTTTAAACAATCAACACAATGTTTCAATATCAACCACCGAATCCCATACCTCTGAGGACCGCTACCCCTCAGAAGACGAAGGGCGGGCGAATAGGGAACAACATCCACCCTCCCCAGCTGCAGTTTTTGCAGACAACCCTTCCCGAGGATATTCAAACGCCGTATCCTGGTCGCCAATATAGCGGTGGCCGCCGCGGTGTTTAGTGGACTCATCACATAGTGATGTATTTTTTTATTTAATAAATCATATTAGGAATTTGAAAGAAATTAAATAATTTTAAAAAAAATACAAATAAAATACAAAAATAGATTTTTATTGATAATAATATAAATAATAATAATATTAATAATAATAAAATAACTACGCATCGTGCAATGTATTATATTTTATATACTACCATATTAATATTTATTTATTTTTCAATTAATGGCGGATTGCTAACGTAAGAGATTTCTCTAACTCAAGTTAAAATCATTTGTTTTTATATGTTACAACATACAAAAACAAATGATTTTAACTTGAGTTAGGGATAATTCTTACTTTAGCAACTGGCCATAAATGAAATATTAATGTCAATTAAAAATTAAAAATAACAGTTTGCTAATATAAGTAAACAGAAAACAAATATTATTGCAATCGCTAAAAAATAATAAAAATTATACATAAACTATTGTCCTGTTTCAGATAAGTGAAAAGTAAAACAAGTTATTTACCTATGCTAACGTTTCGATTTATTACAAATTTGAATTAAGTAAAAAAAAAGTTAAAATATAAAATTTAAAAATAAATAAAATGTCCATGATAGGCAGTGCCGGACCGAGGCAATCTTGCACCCCGGGCGAACTCCTTGTTTTGGTGCCCTAAAATTTTTCAAGATTCTAAAATTGGTTGACGTAAAAAAATAAAATAAAAAATAAAATAATTAATAAATCAATTTTTATTCACAAAAGTATTAAAAAACAAAAAATCAAAACTTAATAATTACAAAAAATAATTAATTCACTAACATTGATTTATTTCTATGCAGGCGATGCACCTCAAAAATCTAATAGGTAGGTAATAATAATTCATTTATTCAAAAACATTTTTTTCTTGATTTTAAATCTGCAAATAATTTGATTTGTTCGTTTATATCTACTTTCTGGGCAACATCATTTTCAATTGATAATAACGCTAGAGAATTTAATCTTTCATTACCCATTGTCGATCGTAAATATGTTTTTATAAGTTTTAATTTACTAAAACTTCTTTCTGCTGTAGCGACTGTAATAGGGAGGGTAAGCAAAATACTTAACCCCACCCATATATTGGGAACTGTATTCTGTAAATTGTTGGTTTTTAAAAATCGTAATATTTTTAACGGCGAATCTATATTTTCTGGCAGTAAACTATTCAAAATTATAATTTCTTCATAAAGCTCATTTTCATCGATATCAAGATTATCCTCATCTTTTAGGATTAAATGCAAATCCATGCAGTGTTTCTTTAATTTATCGCAGTGTTACATTTATATTATGAAAATCGAAAAGAAACCCCCAGGTTTCTTTATAATTTTTAAATTGTACAAACCTTTCTTCAAGCGATGTTATTATGGTATCCAAAATAACATAAAAAACCGTGATTCTAAATCTTCGCTTTCATAATTAAATATTTTTCTCTTTCTGGGTAATCTTATTTCTTTAAAAAATGGTTCGTAACCAAGAAGCTTTGCTAAATTTTCAGCTTCAAAAAGAGAGTTTTCAAATTGTTCTCTTCGGTAGCTGGAAATGTATTCTGTACATGATTTCATTAAGTTGATAGTAGTTTTAAAATCCATATCTTTTATTTGCATAGATTTACTTAAAACATTTATACGTCGAAGTATGTTATACCACCTCACTAACATAACTAAGAAAGAATACTCGCAAAGTTTTTCCGTTAATGTTAAACATTCATGTTTAGTCGCTGCATCAGCAGAATTTTCATAAAGTATCTGATAATACTTTATGAAATACATCATGAATTACAACTATTTGAAACCTAACAGATTTTATACATTCAATTCGGCTCTCCTAGCGAGTTTCACACACAGATTTAATAGAGAAATTAGGAACATTATTTTTTTAAATTTTCCATCTAGCTACAGATGCCGAAAATAATGTATATAATCGTTGTATGACACCAAAAAAGGATATTGCTTGAGGACAAGACATTGTTGCATCTTCTATAACTAGGGTTACCATATTTTTTGTGCACCAAACCGGGACAGGGTAAAAATTACAAAAACGTGTTTAAAATAATAATTTGATTTTATTTTAGATATTACAAAATTATCATAATTTATTTTATTGAACATTAAATGTTCTTATATTTTTCTGTAGATAATACTTTTTGTAGAAAGTTATCGTTATTTTCAATGTATTGTAAGCAATATATTATATCGCAAATAATGAAATTTATTTTTACATTTTTCTATTATAGAGAATAGTAATGCACTTGATAAGTGTGTTATATGATAAAAATATCAAATAATTGTCAATTTGGTATATCTAACTCATTTTTCACAAAAAGTGTACTTAGTGACTTTTACCTTTAAACCGACGATATGATCCTAGTTTTGCTAATGACTTCTTAGGTGCGCCCTTATCAATTAAATGTCTCGCTACTCCTCGCCCCGCGCTTTTTTCCACGGCACGGCGTTCACAAAAAATCGTATACCATGACACTTTCAGTTCATATTCTTTGGTTACAGTTTATTTTTCAAAAGATAAGAAGCCTTTATTTTATAAGTATGCTATTGATATGAATGAATAAAAACATTGCCAAATTAATAAATAACAAATAATTTTATATATAAAATATAATACCTAAATCAAATGCAATTTATTTATATTGTCCGATTCTTATTTTGGCGCCCCTCTAAATCTGGCAGACCGGGCGATCGCCCGGTCAGCCCGCCCGTTAATCCGCCACTGATGATAGGTAAGGTCGTTGAACTTGAAGATTTTTATTCTAATTAATGCAGTGGCGCACCCAGGAATTGGGGGGAGGGAGCGGAAGACAAAATTATGAATAAGGTTCTCACTTCTAAATGTCAAGTGATGACCTAAAAAAAAGGTCCTCGCTTCGGAATTACAAGTGATAACCTAAACAAAAAAGGTCCTCATCTCTATTTTTAAATACATATATTTACCATGGAGCCCATAGTGATAAAAAAAAATATATTTCTCTCTTTCTGGGGGGAGGAGACCACCGCCCCGCCCCACTGGGTGCGCCACTGTATTAATTTGATTTTTAACGAGCTCTGATGAAGTTTTAAAATAAATCGAAACGTTAGCATAGTTAAATAATAAACTTGTTTAATTTTGCACTTGTCCGAATCCTACGGACATTCATAAAACATATTAATAATAACAATAATAAACACGTATTAGAGTACGTTCAAGTTAACTTCATCACAGGCGATTATTACCAGTCCCTTGCGCAGAAACCAAATTTCGTCCATTACATTACCAACAGTTAGCTTAACACATTTCAGTGGCGTTACTTACTTTGATTTGTGTTTAACTACGCGTATTGTGCGATGTTGTTTGTTTATTTCCGTTATTATTATTTATTTCTCGTACGTTTCAAGGTATACTGTGTACTAAAATGAGTAAAAATGTATTTGAAATACATGATTTTGTGTGTTTGGTTTCCATAACAATTGTTTAAAACCCTAATGTACGTCAATGTGATCAACTGTATTCTCGCGCAGAACTGGTGACGTAATTTATGATGCCCTGTGATGAAGTTAAGATGAACGTACTCTAATCATGGGTCTGAGGCGTATAAATTGACGCAACTGCAGCAAGGAACGAATTCATCAGTCTTTTTTTATTGTTGGAATACTTCCGACGCACATGTATTTGAATAAATGGCTGGTAAATTGTTCCTTGCTGCAGTGCGTAATTAACTGCCTCTTTACGGCCGACCATTTGCCCTCAATGCTATTGGTATGGGCTCCAGTGTCAGGATCCTTGAAATGCATTGAGTGGTTCACCGTAAGATGGCGGAACCCTTCATCTTCCAAACAATTATAAGCCCGCCAGCAGTCACTTATTATGGTGCTACCCGGACGAACATGTTCTTTAATTATGTTTGGTAGCACATTTTTACTTCTTTCTTCAACTACTTCCAGGAAACATTTAGCACTGCCCCGCTCAACTCCACCAAACACCCATTTACCCTCCACAAATCGTCCCCTTTCATATTTTCTCTTTCCAAACTTACTCTCATCAATCTCCACTATCACCCCTCACCACCCAACATTTCATTCTCACGTGTCACGCATACCTCCCGACAATAATTTTTCCAGTCGGTCACTGTGCGCGACGAAACATTTGATTCGGCGACAATCCAATCATTTGACACTTGCATACACCACATGTGCGTAATCATTAATATTTCATACATACTTAATCTGCTCTTTTCAAACCAACTGTTCTTTCGAACACTTCTTTTAACATCGTGCCCATTCTTCCTACACCGCCATTGTTTCTTGTCCACAACATCCGCCCTCCCAACCAAACTCGTGCTCTCACCACACTCAGGACTAGGGATGGGAATTTATTTTTGAATATCGATATATACGCGATTCGATATATCGTAAGTGTGATATCGATATTCGATATATATCGAAGTAAAAATATCGATATTTTTGATATATCGATATAACTAACACTTAACATATAAGATATATAAAATAGTTTTTTTTTGGTTGGCTTGGCAGAAAAAGAAGTCGCCATTTGACAGACAATCACTTACAGTTGGTACTCACCCAGCTACCAACCAACTTTCTAATATTTTCTTAGTTAACTGCTCTCATAATTAAATATATACTTACACAGGGTGTTTGTTTGAAACGGGGCACCCCGAAAATCTCCTTAATTTGTAAAGATACAAAAAATCTTCAGAACAAAAGTTAAACTAGACAAAAACGCCCATCTAAAGGTTACTATAAGAATTCTGAGGAATTTCCGGTTTCACCGGAAATGATGTCAACTTTTGATCTAGCATAGGGAATCGATAATTTTATATTTTTTTCCTAAAAGTACATTAAATTAGCTTTACAATGACACCAAAAAGTCATATTTTTATGTTAACCATTTCAAAATGGCGACCATTTATTTACAAAATAATAATCAACATAAGTTTTACAAAGTTGAACGTAGCAAGCTTTGAAAACAATAAAAAAAAGAAACAAAATATCTCTAAAATGAACTATTTGACTATTTAGAAAAAAAAAAACTATTACTTTTTACAATTATTTTACAAAAAAAAAAAAAAAAAAATACAAATGTTCGATCAAACCACCATTATTGTCCACACATTTTCTCATTCTTAATAAAAACTTATTTTAGAGATATTTTGTTTCTTTTTTTATTGTTTTCAAAGCTTGCTACGTTCAACTTTGTAAAACTTATGTTGATTATTATTTTGTAAATAAATGGTCGCCATTTTGAAAAGATTAACATAAAAATATAACTTTTTGGTGTCATTGTAAAGCTAATTTAATGTACTTTTAGGAAAAAAATATAAAATTATCAATTCCCTATGCTAAATCAAAAGTTGACATCAACTTTTGATCTAGCATAGGGAATCGTCTCCGGTGAAACCGGAAGTGCCTCAGAATTCTTATAGTAACCTTTAGATGGGCCTTTTTGTCTAGTTTAACTTTTGTTCTGAAGATTTTTTGTATCTTTACAAATAAAGGAGATTTTCGAGGTGCCACGTTTCAAACAAACACCTGTATATATGCTGTTCACTTTTGTAAGGACAAACCAGATCTTTTTGGTTACTTTTAGTGTATTACGGACTTAATTAAAAATATTCCTTACGCTGTAAAACCGACTTTAGATTTATTGGTTATGATCATTATTAAGAAAGTGACATTTTTTATAATTTTTTAGTAACAACATGACATACAATTTCAAAGGTGCAAATTATTGAAATCAAAATTTCGTCTTATAGGCTATTCCAAACGATTAGGCGGAACAAAATGGAAATTTCGTTATTTTACGTTGTCAAGAAAAGAAGGACCTTTTTTGGGTTATTTCATGTTTCAGGTTTGGATGTGAAAATTTCAACAGTGAAACCATGGAAACGAATGACATATGTCAAATATTTTAATACATCTTTCATATTTTGAAGACAAAAAATAAATAAATAAATGGGAAATTTTTATTAAGAATGACAAAAAAAAAAACAATTTAATCTAGAATTTGCAATGTGAGAATGATACTTTGTAAAAAGCTTAGAAAAATTACCAAAAATCCTAATTAATAGATAAAAATTACTAGATTTCAAAATCTAGTTCCGTCTAAATGTTTGGAATAGCCTATAGTTTGTTTTTACAAAAGTGAACAGCTTATATTTAAATGTAAAAAAGAATATCGATATTTTGTGCGAATATCGATATTTTGCGCGATATATCGCATTTCAAATGTCGATATAAAAACATCGATATATTTTTCTAAAGTATCGATATTTTTGAAATATCGATATATCGTTCCCATCCCTACTCAGGACACACATAATTATTTGCAATGAAACCTGCATCCATACACCACTGGATCATACTATCCGGGTCGTCCGCTAATCTCGCCAGCACTTCAAATGTAATTTGCCGACCGGCGTAGCGTAGTGGTAACACATGTGCTCTGCGTTGCGAAGGTCTCGGGTTCGAATCCCGTTCAGGCATGGAAATTTTCTCAAAATAAAAATTGTACTGGCTAATTGCCACAGCAGCAAAGGCCATTAAATTAAAAAATTAAAAAAAAAAAAAAAAAAAAAAATGTAATTTGTTCTGCAGCCATTTTCTAAACTTGATGCAGTATCAACTAAAGTTTAAGCTGAAATGAGGAAATCCATTGGAAAAATAGTTCGTTAAATAAAAATCGCGGCAAAATTTAGGCGGGAAATATTGGTCATTCATTATTTCTATTTTTCATTCCTTAATCCAGCAATAAAACTATAGATAATTATTTAGTCTAATTTAATTCATGTATATCCAAACTTGCCTACATAAAAGTCATTATATACCAAAAAATAATAAACACAGGGTAATGGTGTATTTTAGCTGCGTTTATTTCGCATACTGTTCTGCGCGGGGCATTGGTCTAACGAAATTCATACACCGTTGCCAAGAGTAATTGTTATAATCTGTCACAAAGATTTTAAGGTTAGCGTGTGTTAGTAACTGTTTATCTAACTCGTGTACGTTTATTATTGTTTATTATCTGTTTTTAAAAGAAGAAATTATTAAAATGGCTGGTAGAAGAAATCCTGCCCCTGCAACAATAGTTGCAGCTGATGAAGTTTTGAATAAAGAACAAATAGGAGCAGATATTTACACTATGGCCAGTAATGTCCATTTTGTAGAAAATATTGATGCCATCAAGTGGCTTGCAAGGAGAAGCTTTTCTTCGTAACTTCATGCGATGCAATCATTACAATGTATTGATGTCGTTTGTCCGCTATGGACAATCAATTGATGGGTTTCGCTGGAGATGTAGTGACTGTGGAGTTGCAGGCAGTGTCCGTAGTAATTCTTACTTTTACAGGTCCCATCTAACACTGCGTCAACTTATCACCATTATATATTTATGGTCACTAGATTTACCGCAAACATTTATGAGCCGAGAAGCTGGTCTCAACATGAACAACCACAGAACTATTGTCGATTGGTGCTCTTTTAACCGTGCGGTCTGCCAAAACGATCTCATTTTACATTCTGAACCCATAGGCGGCTTAAATGAGGACTTCACAGCAAAAATTGTTGAGATTGATGAAAGTAAATTTTTTCATCGAAAATACCATCGGGGAGCGCTGAGGGCTGAAGGTCATTGGCTGTTTGGTGGCACTGAGAGGGCGACGAGCAGGTGTTTCCTCGTGGAGGTGCCTGACCCCACAAGAGCTACTCTTACTCCCATCATTGAAAGGTTAATCAAAAAAATAATGCATGTGTATGTTTATTCAAATACGCAGGTGGTCCCTGGTGGAGGTGCCTGACCGCGCAAGAGCTCTTACTCCCATCATTGAAAGGTTAATAAATAAAAAATACATGTGCATATTTATTTAAATACGAGTATATATAATATGCATGTAGTATAAAAATGTGTGTATGTGTTTGTGCGTGGTAGAATATACTAGCCATATCAGGATTTTGTGTGCTTATATACGAATCAACGTTTCAGATTTTCCTTTTGAGTAATTATTTTATTGCATGAATTAAATTTTAAAATGGTTTGATAACATCTTTAGGTGTATATTGCCCGGGACACACATCATGTCTGACGGTTGGGCGGCATACAATCAGCTGTATGCTGTTGTAGGAGGAGGCATTCATCTCCACGACGCTGTTGTCCATGAGCATAACTTCGTGGATCCACATAACCCCTTGATCCACACACAAAATGTGGAGAACATGTGGATGCGAGCAAAAAGGAAGTTACGCAGACAGTTTGGCACGCCGCGGGACCTATTTCCTTCATACTTGCACGAATTTATTTGGCGGAATAAGAACAGAGGGAAAGATTTGTTCTCTGAATTTTTAATAAGCTTAAAATAACAATACCCCTTGTAGGTTACGTTTATATGGACATAGTAAAATATTGCTTGTTCCTCCTGAAACACCCTGTATATTTATTAAGGTAGTACAGATTAATATAGATTAGGTCAGTGTTTCTCAACCGGTGGTCCGCGGACCACCTTATAAATTATTAATAAATAGAGGCTTATAAATTATTATTTTTGAGATTTTTTGTTCATTTTTTTATGATAGAAAAATCCGCGGTAGAAAATTAAATATTTTACTGGTCTACGGCACGTTTTCAGTTGAGAAAAAACTGTATTAGATTATAAGGTTAGTTAGTAAAGATAGCATAGTATAGGGTAGTATAGATTAGGTTAATATGGATAGGATAGGGTAATATAGATATGTGGCTCTTTGAGGACATTTTTGTGGCTCTTTAAATTAAGTTGATAAGGAATAAAATTTAGAAAATATTCAAAAAGTCATGAATTAAAACAAAATTATGGCTCTTTAAAATGTTTCCAGAGGCCGTAAAGGGTGAATTTGGCTCTTTGGCGTCTAAAGTTTGCCGACCCCTGGGTTAGGAAAACTAAGAGCTTCCATTTAATTTTTTTAAACAAAATTTAAATAATTTACCAAATATTTCAGCGTTTTTTTCTGCATTTGTTACGTATTCAAGTCTTCATTAGATTAATAAATAAAACACTCGGTAAGTTTCACAAATATAAGTTTAATATACTCCTATATTAAACTAATAGCTAACTAATACTACTATATTTGTGAAACTTACCGAGTGTTTTATTTATTAATCTTATATTAAATATGTTTCACCGAGAATACACGGACCCCTCTGTCAATTATATATTAATAAGAAATATTTTACACTGTAAAAATACATTATTTTTTAAATATTTTTAATTCCAAAAAAATACACGCACTATCTTAGCTATAAATACAAAAAGTCCATAACATTATTAGCCATAATTTAACCATGAATTAAAAAAATAATAAATTTTTTCAAAAACACAAACTGCCATATTTTTCAACAACACAATCTGATCAAAAATTCCTCAACAATCAAAACACAAATCTATTTCGGCGTGCCAACTAGTCACTGCAGATTAACCCAGGAGTTGTAAACTATAGACCTGGCAGAGGAAACTACATGCAGCTTATAATTGGTAAGTAATTTTTATTTTTTCTACGACCACGTTATTATTATTAATTTTTTATTTTTTACTTTTTATAAGGATTGCTACAGCAGCCATGAATCTCTACTAAGAAGCGCCTGCAAATCTCTTTATAGACCTGTTCTCTTTTTTTTTTTTTTTTTTTTTATTTAAATAATTATTGGTTGCCTCAGCTACTATGGCTATTGGCCACCAGGTTACATAATGGTTTACATGCATATGTTTGTACAAATGAATTATTTTAAGTTAAATTTTTGATTTTATGTTGATATCCTTAAGGTATTGAATGACTCTGTCTTCTATATCGGTCTTATTGGCTAGCAGACCTGTTCTCTGACGCATAATAAAAATTCTGAACAGACATCTTTACAGCCAGATGAATTCACGCAGATATGAAGGAAATACGACCTCACCCTATACAGGGTGTTTCAGGAGGAACAGGCAATATTTTAGAAGGTGGTAATACCTATAGAGACTATTTGGAATAAAAAGTCCGTATAAACGTGACCTACAAGGGGTATTGTTCTTTCACGCTTATTAAAAATTCGGAGAACAAATCTTTCCCTCTGTTCTTATTCCGCCACATAAATTCGTGCAGGTACGAATGAAATCCCGCAACGTCCAAACTGTCTGCGTAACTTCCTTTTTGCTCGCCTCCACATGTTCTCCACATTTTGTGTATGGATCAAGGGGTCATGTGGATCCACGAAGTTATGCTCTTGGACAACAGCGTCGTGGAGATAAATATCTCCTCCTACAGCATACAGCTGATAGTATGCCGTCCAACCGTTAGACATGATGTGTGTCCCGGGCAATATATACCTAAAGATCTTATCAAACCTATCTAAACTTCAATGATGGGATCAAGAGTAGCTCTTGCGCGGTCAGGCACCTGCCCGTCCACCTCTCAGTGCCACCAAACACCCAATGGCCTTCAGCCCTCAGCGCTCCCCGATGGTATTTCCGATGAAAAAATTTATTTTCATCAATCTCAACAATTTGTGCTGTGAAGTCCTCATTTAAGCCGCCTAATTTAAAATGAGATCGTGTTGGCAGACCCCCCGGTTAAATGAGCACCAATCGACAATAGTTTTATGAATGTTCGAGTTGCGACCTGCTTTTCGGCTCAAACATTTGAGGTAAATCTTGTGATCACAAATAAATAATAGAGATCAGTTGACGCAGTGTTAGATGCGACCCGTAAAAGTAAGAATTACTACGGACACACTCGCAACCTCACAGTCACTGCATTTCCAGCGAAAGCTGTCAATTGATTGTCCATACCGGACAAAATATATCAATACATTGCATTGGTTGCATCGCATGAAGTTACGAAGCAAGCCTCTCCTTGCTAGCCACTTGATTGCATCAATACTTTCCTCAAAATGGACATTACCGGCCATAGTGCAAGACTCTGCTATTATTTGTTCATCGTTTAAAACTTCATAAGCTGCAACTAATGTCGTGAGGACAGGAATTCCTCTACCAGCCATTTTAATAGTTTTTTCTTTTATAACAGACAATACATACACGAGTTAGACAGTAAGACACACTTATCTTAAACCTTTGTGACATGTTAGTAAAAGCACGTGGAAAAAAGTAATTTATTGTGATAAACTGACGTTCCGGCCGATTTATGGAAACATCGCAGACCGCAATGTTTCCTGGCAGATTGTTGAATAACAGGAAAGGTCTGTCTTATTATTCGAACTTTTTAAGTTGGAATTCTCAAGACACGAGTTGAGGGCTGACAGCCCGGTACTCTACCCTAGGACTAGATAAGATAAGGAAAGTCACCAGTCGCTTCTTGCCTCGGCTGCCTGGTCTCATCTCTCCGCTTCTCGGCAGATAGAAGAGCTCCATAGCAACACTCGCTTCTCGGCGAGACTAGCTGTAGCATTCGCTTTTCGGCGAGACTAGCTGTAACATTCGCTTCTCGGCAAGTGCTTCACCGCCTCCACACTCGCTACACGGCTAGTGCTTCGCCGCCTCCACACTCGCTCTCAGTTCCTAGCCGCCTCCAGATTCGCTTTTAGGCCGAGCCCGGAATATCCTGCCTACACCGCCGACGCAGTACCACGACTCAACGCTGGACCGTCGCCGAGGGAAGGCATCAACAACTTCACCGACGGGTCCTTCTTCAACGCCTCCGGGTCCGACGTCTGCCGCCCCCGCTGCCAACCTCCACCCTCGGGCTCAAATTCATCAGCCTGCCGGCCCCGTTCCAGCAGCGGCAACAACATCAGCGTCGCCATCAGGCTCGACTTCTGCCGTTCCGCTGCCAGAAGCCGCGTCCAAACAACATTTGGACCACGCACCGGCTCCACAACAGCAGCGGCCACAACATCAACACCGCCGCCCCCGGTTCCGATAGACGCCGCTCCGCTGCCAAACGTCGTATTCGAGCTTATTTTAATCCGCTCGCCGGCTCCGTTCCAGCAGCAGCACCCACATCAGCATCACCGCCCCCGACGTCAAATTTCGCGTGCGGGCTCTTTCTAAACAGCGCTCAGGCCCCGTCACCACTACTACTATCATCAACTGCGTTACCGCCCCCATCGCTGCCTTCCGGCACTACAAAACTTCAATTACAAAAATCCAAACAACATGTGTGAGCTCTGCACATCGATGCGCTAGCCCCGACACACCACTTCTCATCGCTACTAACGTCCGACGACGCTATCATCATCACTATCGCCGCGACGCCCACCCCCATGTGAACGCCGTCGCTAACAACGACGCTCGCCGCCCTTCACATCCCTCCCTACAATCCTACCTTAAATATTGTACTATTTATGTCGTTCTATTGTTAACATGCTTATATCATATATTTTACACTGTTGTTATGTTTATGTTGTTATCTTATTTCTTGTTTAATAAATGTCTAAATTCACATTGTTTGTATATCTCTTACAACAATCCTTGGGACATCACGTTCTCTTTTCAGGCACTTAGTGCGACGTGGCTCTTCAAGCCTAGATGGTATATTAGTGACCCAGCTCTGGAGCTAGTCTGGGAACAGTGTTCAGGGTAGTGACCTGAGGACCTCTTCCGAGGGTACTACCCCCCGTAACACTTATCAAGAGGATCCTATACTCAGTCCGCGCGGGACGTAAAACACGAGAAAATAGTTTTAAAATTCTGAAAACACATTGCAACTCATTTATCGTGTTATTTAGTAGTAGTATTTATTAGTGTTATGAGAGTTTATTCACTCAAATCTTTTTGTGTGTTCTGCAGCTCCGCAGCCACAACTGTAAAACCGCCACTGATCTGAACCAAATCTTGCAGTTTTATTCTTTAGGATCTTACGGATATATTAACTTTAGAAATCTCTAGGATTTCGTAGGTATAATAAAGAAACCCTGGACACTCCTATGTCCTTTGACATATCTGAACCAAATCCTGCAGTTTATTCTTTAAGAACTTACAGATATATTAAAGTTAGAAATGTCTAGGGTTTCGTAGGTATAATAAAGAAACCCTGGATACTCCTATGTCCTTTCACATATCTGAACCAAATCCTGCAGTTTTATTCTTTAGGAACTTACGGATATATTAACGTTAGAAATGTCTAGGATTTCGTAGGTATAATAAAGAAACCCTGGACACTCCTATGTCTTTTGACCTATCTGAACCAAATCTTGCAGTTTTATTCTTTAGAAATTTACGGATATATTATCGTAAGAAATGTTTAGGGTTCGAAGATATGATCAAGAAACCCTGGAAACTTCTATGTCTTTTGACCTATCTGAACCAAATCTTGCAGATTTATTCTTTAGGAACTTACGGATACATTTGAAGGGTTCGGGTGTAAAACCTGGTACAGTCTGTTTCAAACGGTTAGGCGGAATTAAATGGGAATTTCGTTCTTTTAGGTTGTCACGAGAAGGGACCTTGCTTGGGGTATTTAATTTTTCACGTCGGAATGTCAAAATTTAAAATTCCAACAATGAAACCATGGAAACGAATCAAAATTAAATTATTTTTTTACATATTTTAATGACAAAAAAATAAATAAATGGGATATTTGTATAAGCTGTTCACTTTTGTAAGAACAAACAAAATCTGGTAAATTTGGTTACTTTTATAGTGTATTACTGACTTTAAATGTCAATTAAAAATATTCCTTACGTTGTAAAACCAACTTTAGGTTGATAAGGTTATGATCATTATAATTAAGATAACATTTTTCATTATGACATATGTCAAATGGATTGACATTTTAAAAAAGTGACATTTTTTAATACCAACATGACATACAGCTTCAAAGGTGCAAACTATTGAAAACAAAATTCCCTGTTAGTTTGTTCTTACAAAAATGAACAGTTTATATTAAGAATGACAAAAAAAATCGAAATATAAAGAAAATGACATTTTAAAATGATATTAACCTTAAACAAAAAATGTTTATTGTAAGTATGATTTACAAAGCTTAAACAAAACGGCCAAAAAGCATGATTTAAACGATGAAAGTAACTAGATTGCAAAATCTAGTTCCGCCTAAGCGTTTGGAACAGACTATAACTGGCATATTTTTCAAAACTGAATTACTGCATGTAAAATATGGTAAATGTCATCATAAACTAGATTTCACTTCAAATTTACAAAAAATATCAATAGATACAGTCTGTTCCAAACGGTTAAGCGGAACTAAATTTTGCAATCTAGTTACTTTCATCGTTTAAATCGTGCTTTTCGACCGTTTTGTTTAAGCTTTGTAAATCATACTTACAATACACATGTTTTGGTTAAGGTTAATATCATTTTAAATTGTCATTTTCTTTATATTTTGATTTTTTGTGTCATTCTTAATACAAATTTCCCATTTATTAATTTTTTTGTCATTAAAATATATAAAAAAATAATTTAATTTTGACATAGGTCATTCGTTTCCATGGTTTCATTGTTGTAATTTTAAATTTTGACAGTCCAACATGAAAAATGAAATAACCCAAGCAAGGTCCCTTGTCGTGACAACCTAAAAGAACGAAATTCCCATTTAGTTCCGCCTAAGCGTTTGAAACAGACTGTAGCTTGGATGTATCATGTAATATGTGGTATCTGCATGTTCTCATTTTTGCAATATTTTTACAAAGTTTTAATGTTGACTCTTGCAAGAATATTAAATTTTCAGATACCAGATTTGACTCCCAAACCCCTCATTTACGTTAGAAATGTCTAGGATTTCGTAGGTATAATAAAGAAACCCTGGAAACTCCTATATCTTTTGACCAATCTGAACCAAATCTTGCAGATTTATTCTTTAGGAACTTACGGATATATTATCGTTAGAAATGTCTAGGTTTTCGTAGGTATAATAAAGAAACCCTAGAAACTCCTATGTCTTTTGACCTATCTGAACCAAATCTTGCAGTTTTATTCTTTAGAAATTTACGGATATATTATCGTAAGAAATGTCTAGGGTTTCGAAGATATTATTAAGAAACCCTGGAAACTCCTATGTCTTTTGACCTATCTGAACCAAATCTTGCAGATTTATTCTTTAGGAACTAACGGATATATTAACGTTAGAAATGTCTAGGATTTCGTAGGTATTTATTTATTTATTTATTTTACTTAGAGCACAAACAGGACGAACCCAAAATAGTGCTCTTAGATATTACAAAAAGAAAATTTTTACATATAAATTTACAGATAGTATGAAAATAGTTAAATATTTAAGTATTTATAAATCAGAAATTTTTTAAAGAATATTACTCATGAGATTTTAGCTGTAAAACCATTTTACAATGTTTTTTAAATTGTTGATGTTTATAACAGAAAATGTCAACATTGTTGAAAATGTTGTTGTACGTATCTGAAAGTCTTATTTTTGGAGAATTAAAATAGATGTTATTGTTAGATTTATTACTATAAAATAAATGTCGATTTCTTATATTATGCGACGGAACGCGTAGCTTAAACAAAGACACTAGTTCACAGGAATTGTACATATTATTCATTATTTTATACAATACTAGTACATCAGATAACGATCTACGGTCTTTTAATGACAACATGTCAAGTTCAAGCAGTGTTTCGTTATAATCAGTTAGTCTATTGTGATTTTTAAAGCAAATATATTTTAGCGCTTTCTTTTGAATGTATTCAAGTTTGTTAACATATTTGTCGTAGAGTGGATTCCATATAACAGAACAATAATTTAAATTACTAAAAACAAAAGCATAATACAGAGATTTAATAGGTTGAGCAGAGCGGAAATCCTTAGTAGTTCGGGTTATAAAGCCTAACATTCTTAAAGATTTAGCACAAATGTAACTAATGTGAGGATCGAATGTTAGTTTGGAATCGAAAATGACACCTAAATCTTTAATTTCGGTTACTTTTGAGAGAACACTATTATCAATATTGTAATTATAATTCAAAATGTATCTGTTACGCGAAAATGAAATGACGTGACATTTATCACAATTGATAAAAAGTTTATTTTCATGGCAATATGTAGTAAATTTAGATAATTCCGCCTGCAGGAGATCGGCATCTGATAGGCTGCGAATGTTTCTGTAGATCCTCAAATCGTCGGCGAAGAGCTGGAACTGAACATCTTTGAATATTGATGATACATCGTTGATAAATAATAAAAAAAATAGCGGCCCAAGGTGGGACCTTTGTGCCAAACCTGAAGTGAGCTCTACAAAACTGGATGTGAATCCATTGATATAGACAGCCTGGGATCTGTTACTAATGTAGGATATAATCCATCTAAGGAGGTCACCGCGAATGCCGAGTTTGAAAAGTTTATTAATAAGTATAGAATGGTTGATTTTATCAAACGCTTTTTTCAAGTCATTGCTAATGGAATCAACTTGAATTTGTTCATTCATATTATGAGATAAATAATCCACATATATTAACAAATTTGTCTCTACAGATCGCCCTGTAAAAAAACCATGCTGTTGTTGAATGATTATGGCTCTTACCGATTGAAAAAGATAATTGTAGACCAATTTTTCAAACAATTTGCTCATTGTGTTAAATTTAGAAATAGGCCGGTAGTTTTTAACTAAACATTTGTCACCAGATTTAAAAACCGGTACAATTAATGCTTTTTTCCAGCTGTCTGGAAAAACGTTTTCCGAGAGCGACTTATTGAAAATAATGGAAAGTGGACAAGTTAACTCATCGGCTAAATTTTTAAAAAATATAGGGGGAATATTGTCTGGGCCGGAACCTTTTTTAGTGTCTAGATTGAGGAGAGCAGTTTCAACTTCTTTTTTTGAAAATTTTAAGTTGCTAAGATTAATAGAACTGGAATCATGGACATTTTCGTTAACTATAATAGAGTCTGCAGGTTCATAGACCGAGTGGAAGTAGTCCGAAAACATGCTGCAGATTGTTGCAGGATCATTTGCAACACAGTCGTTATATATTAAAGTGTTTGGTATACCAGATTTATTAGATTTAGTGGAAATAAAACTCCATAGTGATTTGTGATTGTCGATGATATTCTGCTCCATTTTAGAAATATAATTTGAGTAATCTTGCGAAATAAGGAATTTAGATCGCCCACGAAGTATTTTAAAGGAGACATAGTAATTTTTGTCTTTAGTGATTTTCCATTTTTTGTGGAATTTATTCTTCTCTTTGATGCATTTAATAGTACTGGCCGAAAACCAGCAAGGGAATTTGTTTTTATTTACAATTTGACGCGGAACATATTTGTCTATTAAATCATATAAAATATCGTACAATAAACTAACTGATTGGTTCGCGTCAAGTCGAGCAAGTTCGTTCTCCCACTCAACTTCACTCAATGCATGAGAAATAATGAAGAAACCCTGGAAACTCCTATGTCCTTTGACCTACCTGAACCAAATCTTGTAGTTTTATTCTTTAGGAATTTACGGATATATCATTATCGTAAGAAATGTCTAGGGTTTCGAAGATATTATTAAGAAACCCTGGAAACTCCTATGTCTTTTGACCTATCTGAACCAAATCTTGCAGAATTAAGGATTCCACACACCAAAGCGGCCGCGGTGGCGGCCACGGTAGCGATCAGGTCTCCTCACACTAACGCGGTGGGAGTGGCGGTAGCGGTAGCGATCAGTTAGTGAATCACGGTATATAGTTGTGTGATAATATTGGACCTTGCTTGGGTTATTTCATTTTTCCCCTTTGGAATGTTAAAATTTAAAATTCCAACAATGAAACCATGGAAACGAATGACATATGTCAAACTTAAATTAATTTTCTTACATATTTTAATGACAAAAAATAAATAAATGGGATATTTGTATTAAGAATGACACAAAAAATCAAAATATAAAGAAAATGACATTTTAAAATGATATTAACCTTAACCAAAAAATGTTTGTTGCAAGTATGATTTACAAAGCTTAAACAAAACGGCTGAAAAGCATTATTTAAACGATGAAAGTAACTAGATTGCAAAATCTAGTTCCGCCTAATCGTTTGGAACAGACTTTACTATCAATTTCCAAAACTTTTCCTATTTCGTCCCACACTTTATTTGTTTTCCTAATATTCTTGTAATCAGGATGTGCTAAGTCATACAAAATTAAATGATCCTTTACTGATCTATGATTTTTTCTGTTAAATTATCTATTTTCGACATTATTTTCTTAAATATATTCACTCTGTGGTATATAAACAATGAATATCGCGCGGCCTAACGCAACTTGTCGAGTTTGGCCGCCAGTGTTTGGTGATCGCTAGAATGAACGCTGCTGTCGGTGGCGTTCTCAGATAGCGGAACGCTTGTAAAAAAAAAAAAACTCCATTTACCGTAACTCTGAAATGACGTCACAGTTGAAAAACTCACCTTGTTGCCAATTCGTAAAGTGTCAAAAAAAGTTAGGTTATATAGAACAACTTGTAAAAATATATTGAAAACCAATATTTCCTATGGAGGAAAAGAATTAATGTAAATTATGATGCACAGCAGTTCTTTCTAACCGATTTGTCGCGAAATTTATGGTTTATATTATATTAAGTGTGTAATGTAGTATTTTAAAAAAAATAAATAAATTTCAGTGTATAAGAATCATCAGAAATATTTGTTTTTAGAAATGTGTCGTGTTCTTTTAATACAATTTACTTTATTTTTTCGCCTGGTGTCACATTGACACAGCGGGTTCGGGAAGCAAACGCGGAGTGTTACGAGTCACACTTTTTAACTCCAGACCGCTCAAATAAACACGTTTAGACCTTTTCTCGAACGCTCCGAGCTTGCTTTCTACACTCACTAAATGATATCGGAAAGCAATGATAAAGAGTCAAATTTTTTATTATTCGGATAGAAATTTTTGAATTTCAGATGTTAGATACAATTTTGTTTCGAATAATGAATATTCAAATATTATTTCCAGTCGAACAGTTTATTGCCACTAGCTGCAAGTGTAAATTTCATGAGTATGCTAAAATTATTTTTCGATGATAATAAACCGTTCTACGTAACAGACCTGTAGGTTAAAATTACAAAAAAAAAGAACGTAACAAATGTAAATAGAATATATTTTATTAATCATTTATAATATTAGTGTATCGACCAAGATACAAAATTAAATATTGTTTTTGTTCACTTGCATTACAAATTATAAAACCTTTTAAAATATACAAACACAATATACAGATAAAAGTACGTAATAGAAATATCACCCATCATATTTGATATCTATTACTCTTTTATGAGTTTTAAAAACCCTTAAAGTTTGGTCTGAATCGCTCTGTAAGAAATGGTAGTTTACTAAGGTACCATTGCAGTTTTAAAAAATTAACTCTACCAATATCTCGAAAACTATTGCTACGATCAAGCTAAAATTTGATATCTAATACTCTTTTATGAGTTTTAAAAAACCCTTAAATTTTGGACTCAAACGCTCTGTTAGAAATGGTAGTTTACTAAGGTACCATTGCAATTTTTAAAAATTTATTCTACCAATATCTCAAAAACCATTGCTACAATCAAGCTAAAATTTGATATCTACAACTCTTTTATGAGTTTTAAAAAACACTTAAATTTTGGTTTCAATCGCTCTGTTAGAAATGGTAGTTTACTAAGGTACCACTGCAATTTTTAAAAATTTACTCGACCAATATCTTGAAAACTGTTGGTACGATTAAGCTAAAATTTGATATCTACAACTCTTTTATGAGTTTTAAAAAACACTTAAATTTTGGTTTCAATCGCTCTGTTAGAAATGGTAGTTTACTAAGGTACCATTGCAATTTTTAAAATTTAACTCGACCAATATCTCGAAAACTGTTGCTACAATCAAGCTAAAATTTGATATTGATTGAACGATTTGGGAAGGTTCCATTAGACCACGTCTTGGATCGTCCTTTTTATATTTAAAACCTATATTTCTTAAAATCTTCCAAAGGGAAGTCTTTCCACCATCATACAGTCTCCTTTCATGTAATTTTATATTAATAGTGTCGACAGTAACATGCTCCCCTAAAATCAAATTCATTTATTAAGAGGCCTCATGTAGAGATGTTGTATCCTTACTATTACGGTACATCTCATAAATTACATTACGTATCCCAACTGTTGTAAAATTGTCTAATTCTACAACAGATTTAGTATGTGTTCGATTCTTTTTCGGGCTACTGACAATTTCATTTCTCGCTTGTTGTAATACCATCTTATTTACTTTAGAAATACTGACATATAAAGCAGCTGCAACTGTAAAAAGTTAATTAACAATTATTTGTAGAAATATATTCAAGTGAAAAGACCATAGATATAAACTAAATTTTATATTTACTCACATCTCTGACACATTTCACATCCATTAAAGGTCCACCATTGTCTCGCTCTCTTTCAAAATAATTAATAAGAGACAAAACCATCCTTTGAGCACGGCTACTAAGAGCTTTGGGCATTTTTACTCTTAAATTAGAAATATATTTAAAAAGTATAAAATATAACCTCAATTTCTCACTAAACGTCAACCTGACGTCAAAATAACGATTGAACTATCCAATTTAAAACCGACAACATTGTATAAAATTACCAACATAAAATAAATAAATGTACTAACTGAGTTATGGATTGATGTTGATTAAAACATATCATAACGTTGGTACTTAAATAAACCAAGTGTGACGTCATCTCACGTTTATTGTGAATGTAGTTTATGTGCGTGGTCTCATTGTATTGGGCTCAACAGCGCTATGAAGTGACGCCAAGCGGAATATAACTGAACTAAGCGAAACGAGTAATAGTTTATTGTTTACATCTGGTTTACATGTGTTTTCTCGTGTAGTTTGTATTGCTTTTAAAAGTTAGTGTTGCAGTTTGTTTGTTATATTAACTTTTGATATCAATTATTATTCTTTTTTATATTACTTTATGTTATAATGAGTTATTATAACACAAATTGGTGTGTGTTTGGCTGTCACTCTAGAAAAGGAAGTAACAAAAATATTTACTTCCACTATTTTCCAAATGAGAAACAATTTGTGAACTGTTAATAAATTTGGTGCTGTGGAAGTGATAATAACAAACTAGTATTTATTAAACAAATTAAATAAAAAACAAACACTAAATTATAAAAATCCTTCTCGAACATAATTAAATATCTACCCGGGTAATTTTAATGCAGAATTAGGGCAAGCGGTCTCAAATTCTGTACGCAGCTTTTCTAATACATTTTCACTGAACTTTCAGTGCCTGCTTTTGTTTTTAATCAATTTATTTAGGCAAGGAGTTTCTAACAGAGGTTTCGGTTCATACTGTTGTAAGACAGGTTTCTTAAAAGTAGACCACAGGCATTTTAAATCTGTGCTGGTTAATATTTCCATACTCAATATATTATTTCTGGAACAAAAAGTAAAACCAACAGAAACCACACAAAAAGAAGATAAATCAAATATTTCACAATCAATCAATGCCCTGATCTTGGCTTCTTTCATTTTGGTTTGTTAACCACCTGGCACAAAATAATAGGATAGCTGAAATGTGTTTGCATGTAGTTCCTGCTTTACATGTGCAGGACATATTTAAAACTTCAACATCATTACTAAATTTTAATTTCCCAGTGACTTCGTGAGGTGGTGTTCTCAAACTGCTTGTTTGTAAACATAACCCACATATGTCGACATGCTCATCATTTTTGTCCAAAATTCCGCACAACATAAGATTTCCGGCGTTTAACAACTCTTCTCCTTCAACTACACACCTAGAAGAAGGTGTTGCACTTAAAAAATTAAAATAATTTAATAAAGATAGCTGTTTATTATCCATTGCAAATCGATGATTTAACATGTAAACAAATATGGACAACTTTCACATTACTCGTTTCAATCAGCTGTTCACAGCGCTCGTAGCGCCGCCATCGGGCATTGTTGTACCCAATTGTATAGGTTGCGTTAGGCCGCTGCATTATCGCCACCGTGGCCGCCACCGCGGCCGGTTTGGTGTGTGGAATCCTTTATTCTTTAGGAACTTACGGATATATTAACGTTAGAAATGTCTAGGATTTCGTAGGTATAATAAAGAAACCCAGGAAACTCCTATTTCTTTTGACCTATCTGAACCAAATCTTGCAGATTTATTCTTTTGGAACTTACGGATATATTATCGTTAGAAATGTCTAGGATTTCGTAGGTATAATAAAGAAACCCTGGAAACTCCTATGTCTTTTGACCTATCTGAACGAAATCTTGCAGATTTATTCTTCATGAACTTACGGCTATATTATCGTTAGAAATGTCTAGGATTTCGTAGGTATAATAAAGAAACCTTGGAAACTCCTATGTCTTTTGACCTATGTGAACCAAATCTTGCAGATTTATTCTTAAGGAACTTACGGATATATTATCGTTAGAAATGTCTAGGATTTCGTAGGTATAATAAAGAAACCCTGGAAACTGCTATATCTTTTGACCTATCTGAACCAAATCTTGCAGATTTATTCTTTAGGAACTTACGGCTATATTATCGTTAGAAATGTCTAGGATTTCGTAGGTATAATAAAGAAACCCTGGAAACTCCTGTGTCTTTTGACCTATCTGAACCAAATCTTGCAGATTTATTCTTTAGGAACTTACGGATATATTATTGTTATAAATGTCTAGGATTTCGTAGGTATAATAAAGAAACCCTGGAAACTCCTATATCTTTTGACCTATCTGAACCAAATCTTGCAGATTTATTCTTTAGGAACTTACGGCTATATTATCGTTAGAAATGTCTAGGATTTCGTAGGTATAATAAAGAAACCCTGGAAACTCCTGTGTCTTTTGACCTATCTGAACCAAATCTTGCAGATTTATTCTTTAGGAACTTACGGATATATTATTGTTATAAATGTCTAGTATTTCGTAGGTATAATAAAGAAACCCTGGAAACTCCTATATCTTTTGACCTATCTGAACCAAATCTTGCAGATTTATTCTTTAGGAACTTACGGCTATATTATCGTTAGAAATGTCTAGGATTTCGTAGGTATAATAAAGAAAACCTGGAAACTCCTATATCTTTTGACCTATCTGAACCAAATCTTGCAGATTTATTCTTTAAGAACTTACGGCTATATTATCGTTAGAAATGTCTAAGATTTCGTAGGTATAATAAAGAAAACCTGGAAACTCCTATATCTTTTGACCTATCTGAACCAAATCTTGCAGATTTATTCTTTAAGAACTTACGGCTATATTATCGTTAGAAATGTCTAGGATTTTGTAGGTATAATAAAGAAACCCTGGAAACTCTTATGTCTTTTGACCTATCTGAACCAAATCTTGCAGATTTATTCTATAGGAACTTACGGATATATTATCGTTATAAATGTCTAGTATTTCGTAGGTATAATAAAGAAACCCTGGAAACTCCTATATCTTTTGACCTATCTGAACCAAATCTTGCAGATTTATTCTTTAGGAACTTACGGCTATATTATCGTTAGAAATGTCTAGGATTTCGTAGGTATAATAAAGAAAACCTGGAAACTCCTATATCTTTTGACCTATCTGAACCAAATCTTGCAGATTTATTCTTTAAGAACTTACGGCTATATTATCGTTAGAAATGTCTAAGATTTCGTAGGTATAATACAGAAAACCTGGAAACTCCTATATCTTTTGACCTATCTGAACCAAATCTTGCAGATTTATTCTTTAAGAACTTACGGCTATATTATCGTTAGAAATGTCTAGGATTTTGTAGGTATAATAAAGAAACCCTGGAAACTCTTATGTCTTTTGACCTATCTGAACCAAATCTTGCAGATTTATTCTATAGGAACTTACGGATATATTATCGTTAGAAATGTCTAGGATTTCGTAGGTATAATAAAGAAACCCTGGACACTCCTATATCTTTTGACCTATCTGAACCAAATTTTGCATATTTATTCTTTAGGAACTTACGGATATATTATCGTTAGAAATGTCTAGGATTTCGTAGGTATAATAAAGAAACCGTGGAAACTCCTATGTCTTTTGACCTATCTGAACCAAATCTTGCAGATTTATTCTTTAGGAACTTACGGCTATATTTTTGTTAGATATGTCTAGGATTTCGTAGGTATAATAAAGAAAACCTGGAAACTCCTATATCTTTTGACCTATCTGAACCAAATTTTGCAGATTTATTCTTTAGGAACTTAAGGATATATTATCGTAGAAATGTCTAGGATTTCGTAAGTATAATTAAGAAAAACTTGAAAACTCTTATGTCTTTTGACCTATCTGAACCAAATCTTGCAGATTTATTCTTTAGGAACTTACGGCTATAATATTGTTAGAAATGTCTTAGATTTCGTAGGTATAATAAAGAAACCCTGGAAACTCCTGTCTTTTGACCTATCTGAACCAAATCTTGCAGAAATCTGCAAGAAAATACTGCACTGTTTGAAAGAAAGGGGCGGCGCTTCGTCAAAACCAAATCTCATTCCAACTAGCATACACGTTCTGTCTGACGAGTTATGTGTGGTGGACTTATACGGAACATTAACCAATTATAATACAAATGTATTGATAAGTGAATAAAAATGAAGTATTTAAAATTTTATTACTTTACTATCCCGCCCCGCGGTTGTACGATAATTTTTTACGAAAATACGACAACTTTACCCGAGAGTCTCGCGACAGGACGAACCGTCAAAACACGCGAGCGGGTTGCCTACGTTCCATCACATATGTTCTGAAATGTCACAGACAAATATCGTGCGTTCATAACTAAGGATCGCAAACAAAATTAATAAAGCGAAAAAAATTGCGCAAACGAAACTGAATTGAAAACAGATAAAAGTATTTGTATAAACTGTTATCATATATTGTCTTATACTTTCACTTAATATATAGCCTATAATATAATAACTCATGATCAATTCAACTCAGTATCGAATTTACAATTTGTAAAAATCTTTAGGGCACAATCTAGCACATAATGTGAAAAAGTCTTTTTTCATGTCCTTCTTTTCAGTTTTCAAAATATGATATTCATACTGTAGGTTCGTCATGTTCTTTTTAACTTTACAGTTAATAAAAACTTAAGGGAATAAGATTTCAAGTTAAGGCATTCTAATTTAGTTCTATGAACTTGTTTAATATGATGCCTCAATTTTACAAAATTAATAAATTGTACATCACAGCTAGGACATTTAATTTTAATTTTTTTAAATTTGTTTTATTAAAAATACCGTGGACATTTGCAATGTGCCTTTTCAACGAAGATTTATTACAAAGTATTTTATTACAGTATAAACAAATATCTTTATAAGTTTCTGTTTTATTCATTTTATGTACATTATATACACACGATACTACTGACATTTCCGAACATACGCGATGGAATGTAGGCAACCAGCTGAACATAAGTTTAAAGGTTCGTCCTGTCGCCAGACTCGAAATTTTACTTACAGCCTATGATTATTTCATTATATGGAGTTGGCAGCACTGATTAACGCCCCTCCTAGTGGTTTTAGACTCTAACCTAATCGCAAAATGGAGTTAGAAAGTTCTACCTGCTGTGATTCCATATATTTTAAGTGCACAAAAGGACGAAGTACTAAATATGTAATAAAGAAATTGTAAGAAAGATGTTAGGACAGGAACCTACTCAGGTAATAAAACAATACAAATATTTTTATTGCTATAAACCAGTGTTTCCCAAAGTGCAGTACGCGTACCCTAGGGGTACGCTGTGAATGAGTGACGAGTAAGTGTTAATTTACGCTTTACAGTAATAGCCCTAAACAATGCCATCACTCTCATTAACTAATATAAATATAATTAATGTTATTATATAATATAATTTGTTATATATCGTTTATTACTATAACCATTATAACTATTAAAATAATAAATGTTTTTGTTTGTTAGTAAAGAAAATGCGATTTTTCCTAAGTTAGGGGATACTTTGCGTTACGAAAACTTTAAAAGGGGTACACACTTTGTCGACACTTTGGGAAACACTGCTATAAACAATTAATAAAATCATTTTTCCACCTTTATAATTCAATAAAAACTTAAATTTATACTAAAATGCGGTAAAGATGCAATTTAGTAAGGTGACCATATTTTTTAGTTCACAATTCGGGACGTGAGCTCATAGCCCGCCGGGGGGGGGAGGGGTTTGATTATTCAAATGTAATTGTTTAATTCATTTTTTTTTAAATAAATAATTATAATTTATAATAAATAAAAATTTCCTATCACAGTTAATTAACTTATATTATTAAAAGGAACATTATTAAAATCACAGTATTTTTTTAATTCAATTCAAAATTTATTCATTAAAATTACTCAGTAGAAAACTTTTTATATTTTTCCGAACTATGGATCTCTTTGAATAGGTCTTTTATGCTTTTGAAGCATTTTATAAAAATCCGCAGTTTTCTTCATAATTTACTTTAATCAGTAATATTGCTTTCAATGTGTTGACATTAAGTTGAGTTTTGTCACTTGTCCAAAAACTGTTCATCAAGGAAAATACCCTTTCGGTAGATTTTTTGTTGAAAGTTTGGTTTAAAATAATTTTAGTTGAAATATATTAAAAACAAATATTGAAAATAAGTACCTTTTCTAGAATTCGGGGAAAATTCGGGACAAAAAACCCGAATTCCGGACAAATATTGCCTCTGAAAAAATTCGGGACGCGAGGCGGAAATTCGGGACTGTCCCGGCCAATTCGGGACATATGGCCACCTAAAGTTTAGTTAACTACTAATACGCATGGCGCACACCAGTTTTTCCAGCGAAATCCCTTCTCAAAACAGTCCGGGTTTGACCCAGACAGTCCGGGTTTTGCGCCACGTGTCCGGGTGTCCAGGCGAAGCCCAAAAATGTCCCGGAATTTAGAAAATATAGCAAAACGTCAATAATTATTTATTTTTAAAAATACATTAATAATTTTGTAAATTTTATTTCCTTTTTTCAATATTTCGCGTTGGCAGTAATGAGATGGCAGATAGTGGAGTTCCACATGTTATTATTAAACCAATTGTGTTATAGTAACTTGAGTGAGTTTTGAGCGTTCATTAGAGCTTCTAATTTGTAATAATTTAAAAATTAAATCTGATGAATTTCTAAGTACAGTAATAGGTAGGGTGACTAGATTTCAGTGAAGGAAAACCGGGACACAGGAAAACAAAAAAAAGAAGGTCTTTGTTTCCTCCCAGATCCAAGTGAAGAGCAAAAAAAAAGGTCCTCACCTCCCAAATCCAAAGCGAAGAGCAAAAAAAAAAGGTCCTCACCTCTCAAATTCAAAGTGAAGAGCAAAAAAAAAGGTCCTCACCTCCCAAATCCAAAGTGAAGCGCAAAAAAAAAAAAGGTCCTCACCTCTCAGATTCAAAGTGAAAAGCAAAAAGATTAAAAAACCAGGACAATCCGGCTTCCCGAGAACAGTTTTCGGGACACCGGGACAATTGACCGAAAACCGGGACAGATGGTCACCCTAGTAATAGGCAATAAGAAGCTTTTAGAAGCGACACGTGCCAATATGAGATACAGTTTTAAAGAGAAAAAATAAATATTTTGTTGACAAAATTTTGTGATTTTATGATGTTGATACATGCTGTTCACTTTTGTAAGGACAAACCAGTGCTGCTTATTTTGGTGACTTATAGCGTATTACTGACTTTACATGTCAATTAAAAATATTCTTTACCCTGTAAAACCGACTTTAGATTTGTAGGACATTTTAAGAAAATGACATTTTTTATGTATATTTAATATCAACATGATATACCATTTCAAAGGTGTAAACTATTGAAATCAAAATTTCCTCTTAGTTTGTTTTTACAAAACTGAACAGCATTCATATATGAATATTAATATTATAACAAAAATGTATTTATTGTATATAGATTAATAAAGTTATGTATGTTTCATTAATTTATGATATTGGAATGATTAATTTCAACTTTTTTTTGCTCGCAAAATTTTTATGTCCGAGTGAACAACATTCGAAAGGTGACAACTCTGTCTCAAAATGTTTATTATTTATTATCGTTTTTCTAATTCTGCTGTCCTAGATTTTTACTAATTAAACCTAACCTTATTACCTAAATTGATCAAATTTACTAGAGTCTATTAAACTAGTTTTTTGGGCACCATTTCAAAATAGTTCTTTTTCATCATCTAGTATAAGCAGTTCGCTTTTGTAAGAACAAACTAGATCTGGTTATTTTGGTGATTTTTATAGTGTATTACTAACTTTTAGAAACTTGGTTATATTGTAAAAAAGGCTTTAGAGTTTTGGGTTATATTTGTATTATTTTAGGTTAGTATTATAATGGGTGTTTTTTTAGAGGTATAGAACTTTAAATTGCAATAAAACAACGATGGATTATTCGATTGACATGAATTTTTTTTTATTCGAAAGATAATCTTGTGGCATTACATTTTGAATATGATTTCTGGCATATGACCGCCACGGCTGGCTCGGATGTAGTCCAATCTGGACGTCCAATTTTCGATGACTTTTTCCAACATTTGTGGCCGTATATCGGCAATAACACGGCGAATGTTGTCTTCCAAATGGTCAAGCGTTTGTGGCTTATCCGCATAGACCAATGACTTTACATAGCCCCACAGAAAGTAGTCCAGCGGTGTTAAATCACAAGATCTTGGAGGCCAATTCACAGGTCCAAAACGTGAAATTAGGCGGTCACCAAACGTGTCTTTCAATAAATCGATTGTGGCACGAGCTGTGTGACATGTTGCGCCGTCTTGTTGGTATGATTTAATGTAATGCCACAAGATTATCTTTCGAATAAAAAAAAATTCATGTCAATCGAATAATCCATCGTTGTTTTATTGCAATTTAAAGTTCTATACCTCTAAAAAAAACACCCGTTATTTACAAAATATTTAAGATGTCACTATTCAAAATTAAATATGACAAATGATATTTTTTTAAATGACACATTTACAATATGACTTTTCAAGTTATTTTTCTGTAATATATACCAACATGACATACAGTTTCAAAGGTGCAAACTGTTGAAAACAAAATTTCTTTAGTTTGTTCTTACAAAAGTGAACTGCTTATACTAGACAAAAAAACAAATCTTTTTCGGTCTAGGCCGGTTCGCAAATTTTTTTGGCCGCTGGAAGCTAGAGTCATCTATGTCATTCTTAAGTTACAAGATCTCCATGGTAACCCGGAAACAACTGACAGTCAAACAGTTATAATTGTAATTATTGTCCAATAACCATAAATTATCCAATGTTAATAAATAAATTTAATTTTTCTAATAAAAATTATTTTTGGTTGCCAAAAAATATAATGTGCACCTTGGCCAAAAACATCTTTTTCGTCCTTATCTTTTTTTCTTATCCCAAACAATTCGTAGTGATGTTTAAATATATAATATTTTTTTAGGCAGTCATATGGCATTGTCTGAATCATTATGCTTATTTCGATGCAGTATTTTTGGCTGAACGATTATATGCGGAAGGTAAATATTTGGGTTATATATATATATATATATATATATATATATATATATATATATATATATATATATATATATATATATATATATATATATATATATGTATAAGTTTCTATCCAAACATTTTTTTGTAGTTAACTCAGATGAAAGCTTGTTCCTGCTTGCGACATCATACTATAGATCAGGATCGAGGTATCACGCATATTCTTTACTAAAAAATCACCCAGGTTCTTCTCCGCAATGTCGTTATTTATATGCTTGCTGCGCTTTTGAGTTAGACAAGTGAGTAAAATTATAATCCATAGTTTCCATTTGTAAGAAAGAATAATTAGGGTTTCGTAGTTATAACCAAGAAAATATTTATACTGTCATTCGCCTGTCTATACAGCAGGCCACATGACTGGACGTAGAGAGTAGAAATTTAGCATTAATAAACAGATCTTCAATCACTAAAAAATTAAACTTCTGAAAAACATATCGCAGAAAAATTAAACAAATTTGTTTGGAAAAAAATTATATTTAAATTTTTGAGTGGGATATCAAACGAAAGCTTTATATGTGGATTAGCAAACAAAATTTTATTTTTGTATTTCTTATAAATTGTAACGCATTGAAAAACATAGATAAAAAAACGTTAAATCCTAATGTAGGCGCTAAAATTCTTAGTTTTAGGTAATAAAATGTAAAAATTAATTAAAATAGGCAAAAAGACAAACATTAATTTGCATATAATAAGAAAGATTGACGTAGACGTAGAACGTATAAATAAAACGTAGAACGTAGATTTTGTTGCTTTGGTTTCCAATAAACTTAGAATATCGTTTCAAAACTTTTTAAGTTAACCTCTTTATAAAAGAAGTTTCTTAAGAAGTGTTGCATAACATGTATTCGTCAAATAATATGGACGACGATTTAGCAATGCTAGCAATTTTTATTATTATTGTTATACTAATTATTCGCACACAACGTCGTAAACTTAGAATATTTAAAGCACGATGGTAGTTTAGACCAATTTTGCAACCAGGTGCGCCACATTACGGCTTTTCTAGAATCGAAACGAATGTCGCCCGTGCGCAGGCTTTCATAAGATTGCCCTCTACTAGTAGGGTTCAATAGAATCGACCCCAAATTCCGCCCATTTGTTGGGTCGCCTGTCTGCAGCGCACACACTGTGGCCTTGTACGCCGAAAAGTTTCCATGATTACTTTATCTATTATATATTAAATAATATATATTCATTATTAAATACTAACACTGGTCAACAAAAACAAATAAAAAAAAAAATTTGCCTGAGTTTAGTCCGTAATTTTTTTATTTTTCATGCATAAAAACAATTAAAAAATGTAAACACTTTCATCAAAGTTTGCTTTTGTAGTCTTGAGAGAGATAATAACGATTCCTTAATTTTGACAGTAGCAGTAAACTATCTACGATGTTTTGTAGCGACAAAGTGGGGGTGGGGGGTATTTGGTACTTCAGTACCAAGTACCTCCCACCCCCTCTGTACTGAAGTACCAAATACTCAAACAAGTTCATCTGAAAGTTCAAATAAAGTATTCGACGAAGAATTCATACCATCATAGGAACCATCAGTACCTCATCTCATTACAGCAGAAGATTTCAATGATTTAATTAGAGATTTGAATCTACCCAAAAGTAAAGCAGAGATTTTGGGTTTTCGACTGAGACAGTGGAATTTGCTCAGTAAAAATGTCAAAATAACTGATCAAAGAAAGCGACATGATCTATTTTCTACTTTTTTTACTACGGCAGATGGACTTTGCTTTTGTAATAACGTAAATGGTTTAGTTGTAGCAATTGGAATACCTTGTATTTCCAACGAATGGCGCTGGTTTATCGATAGTTCCACAAAACGCCTAAAAGCTGTTTTACTTCATAATGGTAATAAATTTCCATCTCTTTCGGTTGCTCATTCCGTACATCTCAAGGAAAATTACGACAGTGTTAATATTCTACTAGAAGCCCTAAAGTACAAGGAAGCTTTCATATATTTGAGAGAAGTTGTCGGAAGCTAAAGTTAAGATTGGACTGTTGGCGCACAGATTAAAAAAATCAGCTGTGGCCACCACAGGACCGACCGCCATTATAAAGTACTTATATAAATTACATTCTAGCAGCAGAGTAGAAATAACTTGGCCTAATATTTTCTAACAGAGATATTATTTATCATGACCATGGAAACGTTACATATAAGTATGGAAAAATTGAGACTTGGAAAATTTTTCGTTTTATCAAAAAACGTCTCAAATAAAAATTATTAGTTATTGCATTTATAGCAACTTTTGTCAAATAAATTTTTTCGAAATATTTTTCTGTTGATAAATATTCGCAAAATTTCGAAAAATTTTACAAAAATTATTCAAAATTATTCGTTTTATCAAAAAACGTCTCAAATAAAAGTTATTAATTATTGCTTTTATAGCAACTTTTGTTCAATAAATTTTTTCGAAATATTTTTCTGTTATGACATATTCACAAAAATCTTAAAATCGACACGAGTAAACTCCCATTTTTAGTCAACCGATTTTTACCAAAAGTTCATCAACTTGTGCCATTGATGGCAGAAGCTTAAATATGAAGTGTCATAAAAATCCGACAGACAGACGGATGGACGGACGGACAGACAGACAGACAGACAGACAGACAGACGGACGGACGGACAGACAGACCGACAGACATCATGCCAAAAATAGTCAAAACGTTATGTAGGGACCTCAATTCGTGGAGATCCATCAAAATCTCGCAATGTCAAAATAGGTATGATCACAATACCTCCCTTATATATGTTGGCGGTCGGTAAAAATTTTGGGCAGCGAAGAATTTCCAAAACTTAAAAGCAGTAGTCCACGGTTTTCTGGGGAATAACAGAGCAGAAAACTATCAAGAGCTAGTTTCTAGTATGCTGAATAACTTTAAAGCCATGGGTTGCGGAATGTCTCTCAAAGTTCACATGCAACATGGGAGCATATTCAGTGGAACAAGGAGAACGTTTCAATCAAGACGTTATGGAGTTTGAAAGTCGGTATCAAGGCCAATATAATGAAAATATGATGGGAGACTATATTTGGGGTTTAGTCAGAGAAATTTCCTTTGAACATAATAAGAAATGTAAAAATCTTCGTTTTTAAACTATTTTGTTTGTTTTTTAACTAAATTTTTAATAATTAAAGTGGATTACAATATTATACAGCAATATTTGTTTAAATTTTTTATCACCTGAGCAACCGAAGTCATACACATTCTTAAAATTTTAAATGCTACTCTCCTAGCTGCAAAAGCAAACTTTTTTGGCAAAATATATTTTTTCTCATTTAAGTATCACGAGACCTATAATAATCACACACTCAAATACCAGGCACAAAATCTGTGCAGACTTATGTAATCTAACCATGGTAATTATTTATGTTCCTTATTTCATTACCGTGAACAAAACAAATGTTGACAGTTTTTATCTATCTACATACGACATATGTTTTGTCATGTTCTATCATTCTTTCCTATTTGCCGGACGTAAAAACGTAGACGTGAAATATAAATATGAATATTCTACGTGAACGTTTCTACGTCTACGTCCATCTACGTCTGATTGGAAACCATAGTCAGGGGCGGACTTTGGCCTAGGCAACTGCCTAGGGCCCGTATTTTTTTGGGGCCCGCAGGACGGTTTTATTATACTATTTTTCTATTATTTTATGATTTTTTAACTAGCAATGCCCGCAATGAGAACCTTGCCTAGGGCCCCGATTTTCCTTAGTACGTCACTGACCGTAGCATACATTTTACTATTACTTATATTCTACGTCAATTGGAAACCATAATTTCAGTGCAATCCTATAAAAATTAGGCAAATGCTTAATAATCCAGTCTCTAGTTATAACAAGCAAATGTTTTTGGTCCCCTGACGTTTATTATAACCATGTTCAACTGAATCAAAATTACTTAAACTAATAGAAAAAAATTGATTTTCAAAAAAATTATAATAATTTTGACACATTTATAGTCAAAAACGTCTTAAAATATTATTACCTACGAAACCCTGAAATATGTGAAAATACACACCTCACAAATTTTTATATTTATTTAAAAGGTATCTGGAGGAAGAAACAGCTCTTTGGGGCAGCACATCCCAACAACGTAGCCTTGATGAATTGGTCTCAGATTTTGGAGATCAAGCCTGCTTCGCCTTACAATTACTTGCCAAAATATGTGTCAAAACTGAACGTACAAACAAAGCTGCGGAAGCATTTAAAAAGGCTCTAAAATTAAATACTTTTTTCTGGTCATGTTTCGTTGAACTATGTAACCTTGGAGAAAAACCAGATGTCAATCGTACATTTGCATTGAGTGGATTAGATAATTTATCAACTTGTCATGGGATGAACACACCATCGGTTGATACTGTTACAGCTGTACTAAATATTACCGTAACTAACAAACAAGAGTTGATCCATTATGAAAATACACCGTTGCCAACAACAGTGCTACAAAGATCGGTGAATAACACAACAATGTGTACTCCGGAAGAAAGCCCATTAGCAAATCCTCTAGCGATATCTGGTATAGGACCTTTACCACCAACCACATTAAAACCAATGAGATATAGAAATATTAGCAGCTCAACCACAGTCAGTCCTGCAACACCAAATTTAGTAGCTCTTCAAACCACTGATATATCCCCATTAGATTTTGGCACACCAAATATAGTATCCCCCACAACTTTAACCGAAGCAAATGATCAAAAGTCTTTAGCGAAACCCGTCCGAGCACAGGTTGGACAATTGATGAATAGAAAAGAAATCCCTCTCCAAAATAGTAAACCTGTATTAAGTCAAAGTAGTAACGTTTCAAATACAATTTCAACGGCAAATTCTCCAGCAACGTTAACATCACTTGCAACACTAAATCTTCCAAGTTTAAGATTATGTGGAGAAATTTATTCAGTAAAAGAAAATAATAAATCACCAGACAGAAATAAAACACCAAAATCACCATCAAGAAAAAACCATAAAAGCCTTGCGAAAGCAAATTTAAATAAAAATTCATATAGTGAATTAAACGCTAAGAATAGAAGTGCAACATCGCTTACAACCCAAAATCTTCAAAGAAGTTCAAGATTACTGCGTAAAAGTTATTCAGTAAAAAACAATAGTAAATCGCTAACACTATAAGGTTATGGACTTTAGCAACAAACGAAAAAGATAATGACATTAATTTAATTGAATTACAGTCTTATGTATTAGATGGTGATATTACTGAATTAAAAGTACGTACCAACATCAAATGAAACTATCATAACCATTCAGTTATTTATCTTTTTTAGTTTATAAATCAAGATTATTTAGTGGTATCCACATCGGCTGGTTCGTTATTTTGAATTCAGATCATTGATCATGAAAATGACACGTATGAAATCAAAGTGAAGGTGCCGTGGAGTGGTATACACAAATTTCCAAGCGGTGAATTAAGCCCGTGCACTGGCCTATCACAAGCCATGTCCAGTTAGCCATGGATCCAGCCAGCCACTAATCAGCACGGCACGGTAATACAGCGGACCAAATCAAGTACCGCTGTTGGATAAACTGCATGGTTTTTACAGATAATGTCAAGTTACTCTTAAAAATGCAACATAATTAAACATAATTAATATTATTTTTAATAAACGAATCTGTTTTACCATAATAAACATTTAAAAATATATATATTTTTTAAATTCAAAACCACTTGGCTCCGCATCACGTTATTAGCAATATTACGGGAAATATAAAATGTGTCACCTAGAATTTTTTACCAATTATGTAGATGTAGAATAGAAATCGAACAAAAGTCGAATGAAAAATTTCCCGATATTCAGAGGCGCGCAATTAATTTTTTTCTCTCAAAACCACTGGCCAGCAACACGTTTTTGGAAATATTACGGGAAATATAAAATGTGTCACCTTGAATTTTTTACCAATTATGTAGATACAGAATAGAAAACGAACAAAAGTCCAATGAAAAATTTCCCGATATTCAGAGGCGCGCAATTAATTTTTTTCGCTCAAAACCACTGGCCAGCAACACGTTTTTGCAAATATTACGGGAAATATAAAATGTGTCACCTTGAATTTATTACCAATTATGTAGATACAGAATATAAAACGAACAAAAGTCGAATGAAAAATTTCCCGATATTCAGAGGCGCGCAATTAATTTTTTTCTCTCAAAACCACTGGCCAGCAACACGTTTTTGCAAATATTACGGGAAATATAAAATGTGTCACCTTGAATTTATTACCAATTATGTAGATACAGAATAGAAAACGAACAAAAGTCGAATGAAAAATTTCCCGATATTCAGAGGCGCGCAATTATTATTTTTTTTTTCAAAACCACTGGCCAGCAACACGTTTTTTGAAATATTACGGGAAATATAAAATGTGTCACCTTGAATTCTTTACCAATTATGTAGATACAGAATAGAAAACGAACAAAAGTCGAATGAAAAATTTCCCGATATTCAGAGGCGCGCAATTAATTTTTTTCTTTCAAAACCACTGGCCAGCAACACGTTTTTGGAAATATTACGGGAAATATAAAATGTGTCACCTTGAATTTATTACCAATTATGTAGATACAGAATAGAAAACGAACAAAAGTCGAATGAAAAATTTCCCGATATTCAGAGGCGCGCAATTAATTTTTTTCTCTCAAAACCACTGGCCAGCAACACGTTTTTGGAAATATAACGGGAAATATAAAATGTGTCACCTTGAATTCTTTAACAATTATGTAGATACAGAATAGAAAACGAACCAAAGTCGAATAAAATATTTCCCGATATTCAGAGGCGCGCAATTAATTTTTTTCTCTCAAAACCACTGGCCAGCAACACGTTTTTGCAAATATTACGGGAAATATAAAATGTGTCACCTTGAATTTATTACCAATTATGTAGATACAGAATAGAAAACGAACAAAAGTCGAATGAAAAATTTCCCGATATTCAGAGGCGCGCAATTATTTTTTTTCTTTCAAAACCACTGGCCAGCAACACGTTTTTGGAAATATTACGGGAAATATAAAATGTGTCACCTTGAATTTTTTACCAATTATGTAGATACAGAATAGAAAACGAACAAAAGTCCAATGAAAAATTTCCCGATATTCAGAGGCGCGCAATTAATTTTTTTCGCTCAAAACCACTGGCCAGCAACACGTTTTTGCAAATATTACGGGAAATATAAAATGTGTCACCTTGAATTTATTACCAATTATGTAGATACAGAATATAAAACGAACAAAAGTCGAATGAAAAATTTCCCGATATTCAGAGGCGCGCAATTAATTTTTTTCTCTCAAAACCACTGGCCAGCAACACGTTTTTGCAAATATTACGGGAAATATAAAATGTGTCACCTTGAATTTATTACCAATTATGTAGATACAGAATAGAAAACGAACAAAAGTCGAATGAAAAATTTCCCGATATTCAGAGGCGCGCAATTATTATTTTTTTTTTCAAAACCACTGGCCAGCAACACGTTTTTTGAAATATTACGGGAAATATAAAATGTGTCACCTTGAATTCTTTACCAATTATGTAGATACAGAATAGAAAACGAACAAAAGTCGAATGAAAAATTTCCCGATATTCAGAGGCGCGCAATTAATTTTTTTCTTTCAAAACCACTGGCCAGCAACACGTTTTTGGAAATATTACGGGAAATATAAAATGTGTCACCTTGAATTTATTACCAATTATGTAGATACAGAATAGAAAACGAACAAAAGTCGAATGAAAAATTTCCCGATATTCAGAGGCGCGCAATTAATTTTTTTCTCTCAAAACCACTGGCCAGCAACACGTTTTTGGAAATATAACGGGAAATATAAAATGTGTCACCTTGAATTCTTTAACAATTATGTAGATACAGAATAGAAAACGAACCAAAGTCGAATAAAATATTTCCCGATATTCAGAGGCGCGCAATTAATTTTTTTCTCTCAAAACCACTGGCCAGCAACACGTTTTTGCAAATATTACGGGAAATATAAAATGTGTCACCTTGAATTTATTACCAATTATGTAGATACAGAATAGAAAACGAACAAAAGTCGAATGAAAAATTTCCCGATATTCAGAGGCGCGCAATTATTTTTTTTCTTTCAAAACCACTGGCCAGCAACACGTTTTTGGAAATATTACGGGAAATATAAAATGTGTCACCTTGAATTTTTTACCAATTATGTAGATGTAGAATAGAAATCGAACAAAAGTCGAATGAAAAATTTCCCGATATTCAGAGGCGCGCAATTAATTTTTTTCTCTCAAAACCACTGGCCAGCAACACGTTTTTGGAAATATTACGGGAAATATAAAATGTGTCACCTTGAATTTTTTACCAATTATGTAGATACAGAATAGAAAACGAACAAAAGTCGAATGAAAAATTTCCCGATATTCAGAGGCGCGCAATTAATTTTTTTCTCTCAAAACCACTGGCCAGCAACACGTTTTTGGAAATATTACGGGAAATATAAAATGTGTCACCTTGAATTCATTACCAATTATGTAGATATAGAATAGAAATCGAACAAAAGTAAAATGAAAAATTTCCCGATATTCAGAGGCGTGCAATTATTTTTTTTTTCTCAAAACCACTGGCCAGCAACACGTTTTTGCAAATATTACGGGAAATATAAAATGTGTCACCTTGAATTTATTACCAATTATGAAGATAAAGAATAGAAAACGAGCAAAAGTCAAATGAAAAATTTCCCGATATTCAGAGGCGCGCAATTAATTTTTTTCTCTCAAAACCACTGGCCAGCAACACGTTTTTGCAAATATTACGGGAAATATAAAATGTGTCACCTTGAATTTATTACCAATTATGTAGATACAGAATAGAAAACGAACAAAAGTCGAATGAAAAATTTCCCGATATTCAGAGGCGCGCAATTAATTTTTTTCTCTCAAAACCACTGGCCAGCAACACGTTTTTGGAAATATTACGGGAAATATAAAATGTGTCACCTTGAATTTATTACCAATTATGTAGATAAAGAATAGAAAACGAACAAAAGTCGAATGAAAAATTTCCCGATATTCAGAGGCGCGCAATTAATTTTTTTCTCTCAAAACCACTGGCCAGCAACACGTTTTTGGAAATATTACGGGAAATATAAAATGTGTCACCTTGAATTTTTTACCAATTATGTAGATACAGAATAGAAAACGAACAAAAGTCGAATGAAAAATTTCCCGATATTCAGAGGCGCGCAATTAATTTTTTTCTCTCAAAACCACTGGCCAGCAACACGTTTTTGGAAATATTACGGGAAATATAAAATGTGTCACCTTGAATTCATTACCAATTATGTAGATATAGAATAGAAATCGAACAAAAGTAAAATGAAAAATTTCCCGATATTCAGAGGCGTGCAATTATTTTTTTTTTCTCAAAACCACTGGCCAGCAACACGTTTTTGCAAATATTACGGGAAATATAAAATGTGTCACCTTGAATTTATTACCAATTATGTAGATACAGAATAGAAAACGAACAAAAGTCGAATGAAAAATTTCCCGATATTCAGAGGCGCGCAATTAATTTTTTTCTTTCAAAACCACTGGCCAGCAACACGTTTTTGGAAATATTACGGGAAATATAAAATGTGTCACCTTGAATTTATTACCAATTATGTAGATACAGAATAGAAAACGAACAAAAGTCGAATGAAAAATTTCCCGATATTCAGAGGCGCGCAATTAATTTTTTTCTCTCAAAACCACTGGCCAGCAACACGTTTTTGCAAATATTACGGGAAATATAAAATGTGTCACCTTGAATTCTTTACCAATTATGTAGATACAGAATAGAAAACGAACAAAAGTCGAATGAAAAATTTCCCGATATTCAGAGGCGCGCAATTAATTTTTTTCTCTCAAAACCACTGGCCAGCAACATGTTTTTGGAAATATTACGGGAAATATAAAATGTGTCACCTTGAATTTATTACCAATTATGTAGATATAGAATAGAAAACGAACAAAAGTCGAATGAAAAATTTCCCGATATTCTGAGGCGCGCAATTAATTTTTTTCTCTCAAAACCACTGGCCAGCAACACGTTTTTGCAAATATTACGGGAAATATAAAATGTGTCACCTTGAATTTATTACCAATTATGTAGATACAGAATAGAAAACGAACAAAAGTCGAATGAAAAATTTCCCGATATTCAGAGGCGCGCAATTAATTTTTTTCTCTCAAAACCACTGGCCAGCAACACGTTTTTGCAAATATTACGGGAAATATAAAATGTGTCACCTTGAATTCTTTACCAATTATGTAGATACAGAATAGAAAACGAACAAAAGTCGAATGAAAAATTTCCCGATATTCAGAGGCGCGCAATTAATTTTTTTCTCTCAAAACCACTGGCCAGCAACATGTTTTTGGAAATATTACGGGAAATATAAAATGTGTCACCTTGAATTTATTACCAATTATGTAGATATAGAATAGAAAACGAACAAAAGTCGAATGAAAAATTTCCCGATATTCAGAGGCGCGCAATTAATTTTTTTCTCTCAAAACCACTGGCCAGCAACACGTTTTTGGAAATATAACGGGAAATATAAAATGTGTCATCTTGAATTCTTTAACAATTATGTAGATACAGAATAGAAAACGAACCAAAGTCGAATAAAAAATTTCCCGATATTCAGAGGCGCGCAATTATTTTTTTTCTCTCAAAACCACTGGCCAGCAACACGTTTTTGGAAATATTACGGGAAATATAAAATGTGTCACCTTGAAATCTTTACCAATTATGAAGATACAGCATAGAAATCGAACAAAAGTTGAATGAAAAATTTCCCGATATTCGGAGACGCGCAATTAATTTTTCCCTTAAAACCATGTTTTTTCGAAATGATTCGTCTATCTTCGGTTTTTATCGATGAAGACAGTCGACGAAGCCATTTCAACAATTCTTTCGTATATAGTACTTATCCGTGCCGAGCCGTTGTTACTACATATCTACCATACTAACCGATTTACATGCCTGTAGTACCTATCCGTGCCTATTTTCCGGGTCGTAGTGGTTACATTTCATTTACTGATAATAAGTGAAATGTTAAAAATATGACCCGACATAAAATAAGCAAGGATAGTTACTACAGGCACGTAAATGTCAGTTATATCTAGGGTGACCATCCGTCCCGGTTTTCGGTCAATTGTCCCAGATCCCGAAAACTGTTCTCGGGACGCTGGATTGTCCCGGTTTTTGAATCTGTTTGCTTTTCACTTTGAATCTGAGAGGTGAGGACCTTTTGTTTTTTTGCTCTTCACTTTGAATTTGGGAGGTGAGGACCTTTTTTTTTTTTTTGCTCTTCACTTCGGATTTGGGAGGTGAGGACCTTCTTTTTTTTCCTGTGTCCCGGTTTTCCTTCACTGAAATCTGGTCACCCTAGTTATATCGTTTAGTTTAAATCAGGTTAAATATGTAGTAACAACGGCTCGGCTCGGCTCGGCACGGATAAGTACTATTTACGAAAGAATTGTTGAAATGGCTTCGTCGACTGTCTTCATCGATAAAAACCGAGGTTACACGATCCATTTCGGAAAGAACTTGGTTTTGAGGGAAAAATTTAATTGCACGCCTCTGACGATCGGGAAATTTTTCATTTAACTTTTGTTCTATTTTTATGCTGTATCTACATAATTGGTAAAGAATTCAAGGTGACACATTTTATATTTCCCCTAATATTTCCAAAAACGTGTTGCTGGCCAGTGGTTTTGAGAGAAAAAAATTAATTGCGCGCCTCTGAATATCGGGAAATTTTTCATTCGACTTTTGTTCGTTTTCTATTCTGTATCTACATAATTGGTAAAGAATTCAAGGTGACACATTTTATATTTCCCGTAATATTTCCAAAAACGTGTTGCTGGCCAGTGGTTTTGAGAAAAAAAAAATTAATTGCACGCCTCTGAATATCGGGAAATTTTTCATTTTACTTTTGTTCGATTTCTATTCTGTATCTACATAATTGGTAAAGAATTCAAGGTGACACATTTTATATTTCCCGTAATATTTCCAAAAACGTGTTGCTGGCCAGTGGTTTTGAGAAAAAAAAAAATTAATTGCACGCCTCTGAATATCGGGAAATTTTTCATTTTACTTTTGTTCGATTTCTATTCTATATCTACATAATTGGTAAAGAATTCAAGGTGACACATTTTAAATTTCCCGTAATATTTCCAAAAACGTGTTGCTGGCCAGTGGTTTTGAGAAAAAAAAATTAATTGCACGCCTTTGAATATCGGGAAATTTTTCATTTTACTTTTGTTCGATTTCTATTCTGTATCTACATAATTGGTAAAGAATTCAAGGTGACACATTTTATATTTCCCGTAATATTTCCAAAAACGTGTTGCTGGCCAGTGGTTTTGAGAGAAAAAAAATAATTGCACGCCTCTGAATATCGGGATATTTTTCATTTTACTTTTGTTCGATTTCTATTCTATATCTACATAATTGATAATGAATTCAAGGTGACACATTTTATATTTCCCGTAATATTTCCAAAAACGTGTTGCTGGCCAGTGGTTTTGAGAGAAAAAATTAATTGCGCGCCTCTGAATATCGGGAAATTTTTCATTCGACTTTTGTTCGTTTTCTATTCTGTATTTACATAATTGGTAAAGAATTCAAGGTGACACATTTTATATTTCCCGTAATATTTCCAAAAACGTGTTGCTGGCCAGTGGTTTTGAGAAAAAAAAAATAATTGCACGCCTCTGAATATCGGGAAATTTTTCATTTTACTTTTGTTCGATTTCTATTCTGTATCTACATAATTGGTAAAGAATTCAAGGTGACACATTTTATATTTCCCGTAATATTTCCAAAAACGTGTTGCTGGCCAGTGGTTTTGAAAGAAAAAAATTAATTGCGCGCCTCTGAATATCGGGAAATTTTTCATTCGACTTTTGTTCGTTTTCTATTCTGTATCTACATAATTGGTAAAGAATTCAAGGTGACACATTTTATATTTCCCGTAATATTTCCAAAAACGTGTTGCTGGCCAGTGGTTTTGAGAGAAAAAAAATAATTGCGCGCCTCTGAATATCGGGAAATTTTTCATTCGACTTTTGTTCGTTTTCTATTCTGTATCTACATAATTGGTAAAGAATTCAAGGTGACACATTTTATATTTCCAGTAATATTTCCAAAAACGTGTTGCTGGCCAGTGGTTTTGAAAGAAAAAAATTAATTGCGCGCCTCTGAATATCGGGAAATTTTTCATTCGACTTTTGTTCGTTTTCTATTCTGTATCTACATAATTGGTAAAGAATTCAAGGTGACACATTTTATATTTCCCGTAATATTTCCAAAAACGTGTTGCTGGCCAGTGGTTTTGAGAGAAAAAAAATAATTGCACGCCTCTGAATATCGGGATATTTTTCATTTTACTTTTGTTCGATTTCTATTCTATATCTACATAATTGATAATGAATTCAAGGTGACACATTTTATATTTCCCGTAATATTTCCAAAAACGTGTTGCTGGCCAGTGGTTTTGAGAGAAAAAAATTAATTGCGCGCCTCTGAATATCGGGAAATTTTTCATTCGACTTTTGTTCGTTTTCTATTCTGTATCTACATAATTGGTAAAGAATTCAAGGTGACACATTTTATATTTCCCGTAATATTTCCAAAAACGTGTTGCTGGCCAGTGGTTTTGAAAAAAAAAAAATAATTGCACGCCTCTGAATATCGGGAAATTTTTCATTTTACTTTTGTTCGATTACTATTCTGTATCTACATAATTGGTAAAGAATTCAAGGTGACACATTTTATATTTCCCGTAATATTTCCAAAAACGTGTTGCTGGCCAGTGGTTTTGAAAAAAAAAAATTAATTGCACGCCTCTGAATATCGGGAAATTTTTCATTTTACTTTTGTTCGATTACTATTCTGTATCTACATAATTGGTAAAGAATTCAAGGTGACACATTTTATATTTCCCGTAATATTTCCAAAAACGTGTTGCTGGCCAGTGGTTTTGAGAGAAAAAAATTAATTGCGCGCCTCTGAATATCGGGAAATTTTTCATTCGACTTTTGTTCGTTTTCTATTCTGTATCTACATAATTGGTAAAGAATTCAAGGTGACACATTTTATATTTCCAGTAATATTTCCAAAAACGTGTTGCTGGCCAGTGGTTTTGAAAGAAAAAAATTAATTGCGCGCCTCTGAATATCGGGAAATTTTTCATTCGACTTTTGTTCGTTTTCTATTCTGTATCTACATAATTGGTAAAGAATTCAAGGTGACACATTTTATATTTCCCGTAATATTTCCAAAAACGTGTTGCTGGCCAGTGGTTTTGAGAGAAAAAAATTAATTGCGCGCCTCTGAATATCGGGAAATTTTTCATTCGACTTTTGTTCGTTTTCTATTCTGTATCTACATAATTGGTAAAGAATTCAAGGTGACACATTTTATATTTCCCGTAATATTTCCAAAAACGTGTTGCTGGCCAGTGGTTTTGAGAGAAAAAAATTAATTGCGCGCCTCTGAATATCGGGAAATTTTTCATTCGACTTTTGTTCGTTTTCTATTTTGTATCTACATAATTGGTAAAGAATTCAAGGTGACACATTTTATATTTCCCGTAATATTTCCAAAAACGTGTTGCTGGCCAGTGGTTTTGAAAAAAAAAAATTAATTGCACGCCTCTGAATATCGGGAAATTTTTCATTTTACTTTTGTTCGATTACTATTCTGTATCTACATAATTGGTAAAGAATTCAAGGTGACACATTTTATATTTCCCGTAATATTTCCAAAAACGTGTTGCTGGCCAGTGGTTTTGAGAGAAAAAAATTAATTGCGCGCCTCTGAATATCGGGAAATTTTTCATTCGACTTTTGTTCGTTTTCTATTCTGTATCTACATAATTGGTAAAGAATTCAAGGTGACACATTTTATATTTCCCGTAATATTTCCAAAAACGTGTTGCTGGCCAGTGGTTTTGAAAAAAAAAAATTAATTGCACGCCTCTGAATATCGGGAAATTTTTCATTTTACTTTTGTTCGATTACTATTCTGTATCTACATAATTGGTAAAGAATTCAAGGTGACACATTTTATATTTCCCGTAATATTTCCAAAAACGTGTTGCTGGCCAGTGGTTTTGAGAGAAAAAAATTAATTGCGCGCCTCTGAATATCGGGAAATTTTTCATTCGACTTTTGTTCGTTTTCTATTCTGTATCTACATAATTGGTAAAGAATTCAAGGTGACACATTTTATATTTCCAGTAATATTTCCAAAAACGTGTTGCTGGCCAGTGGTTTTGAAAGAAAAAAATTAATTGCGCGCCTCTGAATATCGGGAAATTTTTCATTCGACTTTTGTTCGTTTTCTATTCTGTATCTACATAATTGGTAAAGAATTCAAGGTGACACATTTTATATTTCCCGTAATATTTCCAAAAACGTGTTGCTGGCCAGTGGTTTTGAGAGAAAAAAAATAATTGCACGCCTCTGAATATCGGGATATTTTTCATTTTACTTTTGTTCGATTTCTATTCTATATCTACATAATTGATAATGAATTCAAGGTGACACATTTTATATTTCCCGTAATATTTCCAAAAACGTGTTGCTGGCCAGTGGTTTTGAGAGAAAAAAATTAATTGCGCGCCTCTGAATATCGGGAAATTTTTCATTCGACTTTTGTTCGTTTTCTATTCTGTATCTATATAATTGGTAAAGAATTCAAGGTGACACATTTTATATTTCCCGTAATATTTCCAAAAACGTGTTGCTGGCCAGTGGTTTTGAAAAAAAAAAATTAATTGCACGCCTCTGAATATCGGGAAATTTTTCATTTTACTTTTGTTCGATTACTATTCTGTATCTACATAATTGGTAATAAATTCAAGGTGACACATTTTATATTTCCCGTAATATTTCCATAAACGTGTTGCTGGCCAGTGGTTTTGAGAGAAAAAAATTAATTGCGCGCCTCTGAATATCGGGAAATTTTTCATTCGACTTTTGTTCGTTTTCTATTCTGTATCTACATAATTGGTAAAGAATTCAAGGTGACACATTTTATATTTCCAGTAATATTTCCAAAAACGTGTTGCTGGCCAGTGGTTTTGAAAGAAAAAAATTAATTGCGCGCCTCTGAATATCGGGAAATTTTTCATTCGACTTTTGTTCGTTTTCTATTCTGTATCTACATAATTGGTAAAGAATTCAAGGTGACACATTTTATATTTCCCGTAATATTTCCAAAAACGTGTTGCTGGCCAGTGGTTTTGAGAGAAAAAAATTAATTGCGCGCCTCTGAATATCGGGAAATTTTTCATTCGACTTTTGTTCGTTTTCTATTCTGTATCTACATAATTGGTAAAGAATTCAAGGTGACACATTTTATATTTTCCGTAATATTTCCAAAAACGTGTTGCTGGCCAGTGGTTTTGAGAGAAAAAAATTAATTGCGCGCCTCTGAATATCGGGAAATTTTTCATTCGACTTTTGTTCGTTTTCTATTCTGTATCTACATAATTGGTAAAGAATTCAAGGTGACACATTTTATATTTCCCGTAATATTTCCAAAAACGTGTTGCTGGCCAGTGGTTTTGAGAAAAAAGAAATTAATTGCACGCCTCTGAATATCGGGAAATTTTTCATTTTACTTTTGTTCGATTTCTATTCTATATCTACATAATTGGTAAAGAATTCAAGGTGACACATTTTATATTTCCCGTAATATTTCCAAAAACGTGTTGCTGGCCAGTGGTATTGAATTAAAAAAAATATATATTTTTAAATGTTTATTATGGTAAAACAGATTCGTTTATTAAAAATAATATTAATTATGTTTAATTATGTTGCATTTTTAAGAGTAACTTGACATTATCTGTAAAAAGCAAGCAGTTTATCCAACTGCGGTACTTGATTTGGTCCGCTGTAATATACCGTGCCGTGCTGATTAGTGGCTGGCAAATCCATGGATAACTTCACACGCATCCTATCACAATATGAAGAAGATATTGTTACAATCGGTCAAGATGGGAGAATTAATTTTTTAACAGCCAAACGAGAAACACTAATACGTACTATTAGTAATGGCCCGATTACACGATGCCAGTAACTTGTGCAAGTACTGGCACAAGTACTTGTGCAAGTACTGGCACAAGTACTTGTGCCAGTACTTGCACAAGTCGTTTTGTCGTTTACACGTATGCCAGTAAATTATTTAAGTAACCTTGCAAAGAACCCGAAATACACTGCAAAATGTAGATGCTTCCAATTATTTTTTATGCGTAAAACCGTCTTTTTAACTCGCCAATTTTCGTGTTTAACCTAATTTTATGTATTTTATGCGTACGTCTTTCTAAACAAAAATGAATCGGCGCCAAAAACTACATTTATTAAAAAAAGGTGTGAAAAAGTTTGTTTTTGTAACCGCGAAAATACATCAGCTGTTCATGGCGGCCATTTTTAAGTCACTGGCACGGCTACTTGTGCCAGTAAATAGGAACGGCTTCTATTCACTTGACTTGCATGAGATACTTGTGCCAGTACTGGCACCACTACTGCATGTACGTTTACACGATGCCAGTGACTGGTGCAAGTACTTACTGGTGCAAGTTACTGGCATCGTGTAACCGGGCCATAAATATATTTTTTATTATCTATAGAAATTATTACAAAGAAATTTATCCTTCTTTGTATGCCTTTTTTTCCATCATCTCGGTATGGTACTGGGAACTGAAATTGATTAAAATGGATTCTGGATACCTGGTGCTGGGGTCAGATATTTGAGACTAGGTAAACCTCGAACAGGGTCTTTTTTTAGAACTGAATTTATTTCCGGCAATAGTGATTTCTAACAGCACTAGTCTAAATCCAATATCAAAATTGATTAAACAAGTAAATCCCAAGTAAAACAAGTGTAATACCAATGTTTTATAGTCTTAATAAAAAATCAAAGTACTGCACAGATTTTAATAAAACACAGCCAAAACCTGACCAAATAATAAAAAAAAATGGATGTCGTATCAGCAGTTCTTGATTAAAAAGCGTACATATGGACAGACAAAGAGACGTTGTCTTTTATATATACAGAGTGTAACAGCAAAACCAACTATCAATATTAGCTTTGTTATTATAGTTACAAAAAAATACCATGGAACAAAGTTGTAGGAGACCAAGGGGGACATCTGCTTACAGAAGAAAATAATAATGGTTTTCAAGTTAGTATATAAAGTTATATTTTTTCAAATGGGATTATACATATTTTTTATACCTATTCAATAGCGTATTTTTTTCTGAATTCAACCATGTAATACCCTTACATAATAAATATATTGAAAAAACTGCGATTAAAATTTAAATAATTTTTAATATTAATGTGCAGTAAGCTATGGATGAAAAACAAGAGTGATAAATTAAAGTTAAAAATTAATAATTATTAATACTCCTTATAAATAATGTTTCATTTGATTTCCATTATTTTTTAAACATAATTCTATAAGACTTTAAGCAGAAGAAGTAGCTTTCTTTATTGATCAGATATTAATATTAAAAATTAATTAAATTTCAATCGCATTTTTTAAATATTTTTATTAAGTAAAGATATTAATGTAATACATGGTTGAATTCAGAAAAAAATTCGCTATTGAATCCCATTTTAAAAAATATAACTTGGTACTGTAACTTGAGAACCACTGGTTTAAAAAATATTTTCTTTAAGCAGATGTGCCCCTTAGTCTCCTACAACTTCATTGAATAGTATTTTTTGTAACTATAATAATAAAGCTAATATTAGCGGTGGTCGGTTTCGCTGTTACACCCTGTATATAGAGAAGTAAAATACTTCATGTATCTTAATTCAACCTCCTTCCTATTTCCTATAATAAAGAAGTTAGGAATGCTTAAACAGTTCCTGATAGCATCCTGTATAATAATAAGTATTTTTTGCAGACTGGTCAAATATTCACAGACCGATCAAATATGTTCGCGGATCTCCGATTGAGAAACACTGTTCTAAACTAACAATGTAATACTTTTACAGAAAACGCAGACAGTTGTTCTTTACAATGCGTTTCCTTTTTAAAATACAGCGAAATATTAACTGGAAACGTTCGTGAAAAAATGAAGATCTGATATCTCCGAAACAACAGCGACTCTAGTACGAGCGCGTTCTTGCTGAACGGGGATCAGATAGCTGCAACATGTCTGACCTGCCACCCGACCCAGCCCCACATGGTGTTGGCCGGGGACGAGGAGGGCTCGTTGACCGTCTGGGACCTCCGCAACAACACCTACCCCGTCACACTGCTGAGCGCTCACACCGAGGCCGTAACGGAGATTCAGTTCCACGTCCGCTACCCGGATCACTTGTTCAGCTGTTCCAACAGCGGCGAGATCTGGCACTGGAAAACCTTGAATCCATCCAGGCATCCTAAACTGGTGAATTTAGAGGCGGAAACGGTTAATCCATAGTTTAGTAATGAAAGTATTAAGACGAAACTGGAGGTGTTTTCTTTAATGCCCAGGTTGTATCAACCTGTCAACTGTTTGGATTTGGATAAGAATAGAGCCCTGTGTGGAGGGGACAATGAAGCTGTTTATCTTATTAATAATATTTCAGTTATGTAATTACAACAAATAAATCATTTTTAAACACTTTGAATTATTTCTGTCTGTATGTACGAGGAGATTAGACAGTCGTTTTATTTTTATAAAGACAATGACGTCACCTAACAATCAACGACAAACAAATATACATATAGCTCAGTCGCTGAAACAGCGCAGTTCGTCATTTTGCGTCATAACTTCAATGACAAACTTAGTGGCGAAAAAATAACTAAATAGATTTTTTTTTTGCATGCGAATTGTAGACTAATATTGCTCTTTACTCTTTTATTTTACTAAAACATACCTTTTGAAGTCATATTTAGTTTGTGTTCGATAGTCATTTTGAAGATTACAAATTTTAAAAGTGTTTATTTAATATAGGGACATGTGTATGTGTATCTGTTCTGTTTTGATACTGACTTCTGTTCAAATATCTATATAAATATAAATATCTATATCTTATAGTAATTTCTTAAAACCTTATTTATTTAGTTTGTTGTTTATTTAGCAGTTTTGTATTTAGTTATATATTTTCTTATAGATGTTCTTATTTGATTTTGTGTGTACTGCATAGTTTTTAGGTTATATTCAACTTATTTTTATTTTCTTTTCTTTGATCATATTTTTGGATCACATCAGTCCTTTGTAGGACTATGTTGCCTATTAGAATAGTTTATTTGTTTCTATTCTGTTCTTATTCTTATATTTTCATTTCATTTCGATACAAGTGAAGGTGCAAATATTACATTCGTTAAATAGATGAATGTAAACGTACTAAACCTGACGTCACATTTTTTGTGTAACGTTTCAAGTGACGCAACTGCACTGTTTCGCCGATTTCCCTATAGTAAGAGTTGTAGGTATTTTTTGGATTTTCACCGAATTAATATAATGTTGTCAGTTGAGTATAGTTTTTATTGTAGTTACAGCTAACTAGTTTCACTCAATTCGAGCATTATCAAAGCTATTTTTCATTATTTTTTTCAACAATCAGCTTTGATAATGCTCAAATTGAGCGAAACTAGTCAACCGTAACTACAATAAAAACTACTCAACTGACAACATTATATTTATTCGGTAGAAATCAAAAAAAAAAAAAAAAACTACAATAATGGTTCTTGGTTTAAGTCAATTTAGTTAAATTTAAGCTTTTCATAAATGATGTTCTATGTTCAGCTGTGAACAAATTCGGCTGCTATATGATGTTCATGAAATCAAAATATTTTGACAAATTATAAGATTCTTAAGTTAATTTTATTTTTAAAAACAGTGTTACAGTCTGTTTCAAACGCTTAAGCGGAACTAAATGGGAATTTCGTTCTTTTAGGTTGTCACGACAAGGGACCTTGCTTGGGTTATTTCATTTTTCACGTTGGAATGTCAAAATTTAAAATTACAACAATGAAACCATGTCAAAATTAAATTATTTTTTTATATATATTTTAATCTAATGAAACAGATTGCAAATATACAATGGAGATAAATAAAATATATATATATATATATATATATATATATATATATATATATATATATATATATATATATTTTAATGACAAAAAAATAAATAAATGGGAAATTTGTATTAAGAATGACACAAAAAATCAAAATATAAAGAAAATGACATTTTAAAATGATATTAACCTTAACCAAAAAATGTTTATTGTAAGTATGATTTACAAAGCTTAAACAAAACGGCCGAAAAGTACGATTTAAGCGATGAAAGTAACTAAATTGCAAAATCTAGTTCCGCCTAAGCGTTTGGAACAGACTGTACATATAAAGTTTTTTCTAATATTTAAACATTTTAACATATTTTAAAGTTTATTCAAGTTTATAACTAATAATAAAATATTAAACAATACTAAATAACTGTATGTTAAATAAATAATAATTTAAAAATAAATCAATCATAAAAAAAGTTTAAGTTTCCAAGTAAAGTTAAAGTCGAGCTCCTGGATATATTTTTCCCAATTCTAGAGAGTCTGGTTTGGACTCCATCACAACATAGCCTTTGCTCTGGAGATCTAAAATATAATTATTTTTACACATAAGTATTTCAAATAATCAGAGTGACTCTTGAAAAACCCCAACTACAAGTTATTTATTATTTTGTAAATAAATGGTCGCCATTTTGAAATGGTTAAAATTAAAGTATGATATTTTGATATCCTTTTAAGCTGATTTAATGTACTTCCAAGAAAAAATAAAATAAAATAAGTACCGATTCCCTATGCTAGATAAAAATTTGAAACAATTTACACTGAAACCGGAAATTATACAGAATTCTTATTCTATGGACTATTTCAAAGTAGAAAAATGTGTGTAAGAAGATAGGAGCTGTTTGTCCTTGCTTCTGATTGGTTTAGATCGTCATCCCTATTACACTGTTAAAATATCGTTTTTAGTCCAAGTTGACAGATGTTCAGTGCCGTACATTGGAAATATATATTATAATCCGTCTCAATTTGTAATACGAAACTAGATCTGGTTACTTTAGTGACTGTTGTGGTGTAAACAGACTTTGGCGTATCCGTGTGAACCAATACTATGACAATATTATAAATGTATTGTCAATATACAACATAAAAAATGAACTTTCACTGTTAGTTCCGTATTACAAAATGAGACAGATAATATTTATTTTATTTAATTTTTTTTTCATATATTTTGTTATTATTTACATATTTAGACTTTTATTTATATTCTTGGCGTACATTTTATGGAGAAAATTCTGCATGTAATTTGTTTTTACGCAATTATATATTTTTAAGGTTATCTGACATATAAATATTTTTTGACACTTGACAATTAACAGATCAAGATAGAGGACTAATGTGAGGCCAAAAGACAGCCCAGCTAATTGTGCGCAAAGAAGAAGTTATTGTTTTTAATTTTTATTTACAATAATTATTTAAATAAAAAACTTTAGCTCTGAAGATATATTGTTTGTTTTATTGCTTTATTCAAACTCTTTTAGCCAAATCTCTCTTTTTATATACAGGGTGTTTGTTTGAAACGGGGCACCCCGAAAATCTCCTTTATTTGTAAAGATACAAAAAATCTTCAGAACAAAAGTTAAACTAGACAAAAGGCCCATCTAAAGGTTACTATAAGAATTCTGAGGCACTTCCGGTTTCACCGGAAATGAGGTCAACTTTTGAACTAGCATAGGTTATCGATAATTTTATATTTTTTCCTAAAAGTACATTCAATTAGCTTTACAATGAAATCAAAAAATCATATTTTTATGTTAACTATTTCAAAATGGCGACCATTTATTTACAAAATAATAATCAACATAAGTTTTACAAAGTTGAACGTAGCAAGCTTTGAAAACAATAAAAAGGGCGATGGAAGAGTTTTTATTAAGAATGGGTTATTAAGAATGAGAAAATGTGTGGACAATAATGGTGGTTTGATCGAACATTTGTATTTTTTTTTTTTTTTTTTGTAAATTAATTGTAAAAAGTAATAGTTTTTTTTTCTAAATAGTCAAATAGTTTATTTTAGAGATATTTTGTTCCTTTTTTTTATTGTTTTCAAAGCTTGCTACGTTCAACTTTGTAAAACTTATGTTGATTATTATTTTGTAAATAAATGGTCGCCATTTTGAAATGGTTATGACTTTTTGGTGTCATTGTAAAGCTAATTTAATTTACTTTTAGGAAAAAAATATAAAATTATCGATTCCCTATGCTAGATCAAAAGTTGACATCATTTCCGGTGAAACCGGAAGTGCCTCAGAATTCTTATAGTAACCTTAAGATGGGCCTTTTTGTCTAGTTTAACTTTTGTTCTGAAGATTTTTTGTATCTTTACAAATAAAGGAGATTTTCGGGGTGCCCCGTTTCAAACAAACACCCTGTATAGTACATAATTTTTAAAATTAATATTTTTTTAACTCTTTCATATTTCCCATTAAACTGAATTTATGTCGTATAAATAACGTAAGTGTATTATCTGCCTTGTTTATTTCAATATCTTATAAACCTTTTTAAATTTAAAAAAAAAAATCAGTTGCTAACCCAGTTACTACGACAATGCCCTAGTTGTAAGTTATTTTAAATTTTCCGTTATACTGTATTTATCCAGTGTAAATCGTACTCGGTTCGCAGTGCTATCTATTTTTTTTTTTTTTTTTTAATTTGAAATAGACCATAGTTTAACTTTTGAAGAATTTTTTGTGTGAGTTATTGGAGGTGCGGCGTTTGAAACAAACAGCCTGTATACAGTAGCTAGGTATTATTTAGTATAGGCAGGTAGGTAGGTACTTACTGAGCAAGTGACTGAAGGTGACGGCGAGTGTAGCTCTGTTGAGGGGAACGCACAGCTCCTCGATAGTTATCGCTGCTCCATCGTTCTCCTCGAACAACCGTCTTAATTTATCGAGCGTACTCTTGATTCTGTAAACAAGTCATTGTTCCTCATATGTTAATAATGTAACCGTATGAAACCAAATGAGTTACCTCTGTGATTCGGTGGCTATGGCGGCTGGGACTGGGTCTGGGAGCGGTGTCGAGGTGTGAATGCGAGGCTCGGCCGGCCGCGAGTAACTGGAGCGAGTTGGGCGGCCGCTCGTTGGCGACTCCCTGGTGGGGGGGACCGCCTGAGCCTGCTCATCCGGCAGGGGCATCGCTATGTCCGCCTGCTCGAGCTGCTGTCCCTCCACCAAGAGCATTGGAGCACAAATCTCCCTCTCAATCGGTTCGATATCAATCCTAACAATAAATAAATATTAAATATATGTACATAGTATAATCTGTCTCATTTTGTAATACGAAACTTGATCTGGTTACTTTGGTGATTGTTGTGGTGTAAATAGACTTTTATGGAAACATGTGAACTTGTAAATCTGGCTTATAAATATTTCGTTAAGTTTTATTATATCGAGGTTATATTCACTCAAAAACTATATGTGTCAGATAACAAATTGACATGTCAAAATTGCGATTGACATGTCAAATATTTTGAAAGGTGTCACTTCAGAATTACCACCCTAAGATGATATTTAAAATATACAACATAAAAAATGAAATTTCCTTCTTAGTTTCGTATTACAAAATGAGACAGATAATATAGGTAACCCCTTTTAAGATTGCAGCGCCAATGTAGCAAAATCGAAACTAACTAAATCAACAATAACAATTTTTTGACATATGGACAATACGTTGTAATCTGACATTTAGAAAGGATTTATTAATATTTTTGTCTTGATTTATGTGTTCTTAATAAATATCACACTTATGCCAAACAAATACAAAATCTAAAAATCCAAATAAATGTAACACGTGTGTCAGAACAATAACAAAATTGTCTATTTGGCTATTTCAATATAATTCCGCCAGATAGAGTCTTTCTTATGATCATTTGCCTATTGCGATTACAAAGTACTTAAACAAAATACCTTATGACAAACTATTATTGAAAAAGATAAGAACGTGCTATATTACGTTGACAATTTCAGGATATGTATTTATAATTTACCATAATCATGAAAACGTACCTATAAGCAGTTCACTTTTGTAAGAACAAACTAAGAGAAATTATGTTTTCAATAGTTTGCACCTTTGAAACTGTATGTCATGTTGGTATTACAGAAAAATAATTTGAAAAGTCAGATTATAAATATGGTATGTCATTTAAAAAATATCATTTGTCATATTTCATTTTAAATAGTGACATCTTAAATATTTTGTAAATATAATACTAACCTAAAATAATACAAACATAACCCAAAACTGTAAAGCCTTTTTTACAATATACACAAGTTTATAAAAGTCAGTAATACACTATAAAAATCACCAAAATAACCAGATCTAATTTGTTCTTACAAAAGTGAACTGCTTATACAATATATGTCAAAAAAAAAAAAAAATAGTACAAATATATGAAAGTTATAAAAATTTATTAAGTCATATCAAAAAATATATCAAAGAAAAGTTGTTAATTATTAGTTGTATAGCAACTTTAGTGTATAGCAACGTAGAAATGTACGTCTTCGTGAACATATAAATAATAGGAAAATGCATGCTACGGTTTCCAATCAGACGTAGATGGACGTAGACGTAGAAACATTCACTTGGAATATTAATATTTTTATATTTGTACGTGTTCGTTTTGACTTAATCCTGGTTTCCAATTGACGTAGACGTAGAATTTTACGTCCTAGGTCAATTGGAAAGCAGGCTTAAGTCCATGATAATAATAAAAAATGTACCTCGATAACTCAATTTATTTGTCCTGCTGCAAGGTGTGGGAGATGTGCCCCAGGTGTGGGCGCTGCATGGGCGGGCGCAGGCTCGCCTCGGCGATGAGCGGCTCCGGCAGGTGGGACTCGTGCACGGCGGTGACGGTCCTGCTGGCGACGCCCGGCGCCCCCAGCACCTGGGAGACGCCCTCCTCGGCGGCGCCGGCCCCCAGCAGCCCGGCCACCACAGCCAGGATGTCCGTGTTCGCCCTCTCACTCACCTCACTACGTGGGGACACGGACATCCTGCCGAACCGTTCAATTCGAGAGTTGTTGAATAATTCACCACTCTAAAAAATAAAAACAAAAATGATGTGAAGTGTGAATTTTCTAGGGCTTCGAACCGGAACTGAACCGAAAACCGAAAAAAAACATTATTTTTGCCGGAACAAAAACCGGAACTAAACCGAAAAAAAATATCGGTTTATTTAGGTTCAGATAATGTTTATGGGAGTGAATATAAAATACATTTTATTTAAGATTATTTTTTAAACTGATGAGCAGAAAAAATCGTAATTTGGGGGGGGGTTGAAGCCTAGACCCCCCCTGGCAACGGCCTTGGTATGATTATTACAAAATAAGGAATAAAATGTTTTTCGACTATTTCTGAAATACATTTGATATTTTCTGAAATCAAATTAACTAATCTGAATTACAATTGACATTTTCTGAAATCAAATTGACTAATCTGAAGTACAATTGATCTTTTCTGAAATAAACTTGTTCTTTTCTGAAATACAACTGGAAAAGGTGTAGTTTAAAAATAACAAAAATACTTCTAGTACAATTTTAACGTTTTCTTAGCGGAACTAAAAAATGTTAGGAAGCGGTTCTAGTGAAATGGTCCGAACCGACAGAATCCCATCACTGGTTGTAAGTAAGTAAGTAAGTAAGAGTTTCTTCCTTGTATGTAGGTATATGAAAGATTAAAAATGAATGTTCACCATGAGCCTCTCGAGGGTAATGCGGCGATTCAAGACCTCGATATTGCGGTTCCTGCGCGTGAGGGGGGGCCTGCGGCGAGGTCGCCTGGGTGTCGGCGGCGGAATCTCTCCTGCCGGGGGTGGCACCGCCTCGGCAGGAACTGCAGGAGCCTCCATTGGCCCTTCCGGCTCCATCTCCGGAACTTCTACCTCTACTGGACAACAAACAATATTCAAATTTAGAATCAGCTGTGGCCACCACAGGATCGACCGCCATCACAAAATACTTGCATAAAATACATTCTAGCAGCAGAGTAGAAATAACTTGACCTAATATTTTGTTACAGAGATATTATTTATCATTATCATGGAAACGTTACATATAAGTATGAAAAAATAGATAAATAGAAAAAATTTAGAAAATTTTTTCAATTTTTTTTCGTTTTATCAAAAAATGTGACAAATAAAAGTTGTTGGAAATATATTTTTGTTGCTAAATATTCGCAAAAATCTTAAAATCGACACGAGTAAACTCCCATTTCTAGTCAACCGATTTTTACCAAAAGTTGATCAACTCGTGCCATTGATTTCAAAAGCTTTAATATGAAGTTTCATAAAAATCCTTTTAGCCGAATTTGCTCTGCACGTGTACACGGACAGACGGACGGACAGACAGACGGACGGACGGACGGACAGACAGACAGACCGACAGACATCATGCTAAAAATAGTCAAAACGTTATGTAGGGACCTCAATTCGTGGAGATCCATCGAAATGTTAAAATCGGTATGATCACAATACCTCCCTTATATCTATATGTTGACGGTCGATACAAAAAAATAAAAATAAAATAATAAACAATGGTGAGAACGATTTACATATAATCCGTCTCAATTTGTAATACGAAACTAGATCTGGTTACTTTGGTAACTGTTGTGGTGTAAACAGACTTTGGCGTATCTGTATGAACCAATACTATGATGATAATATTATAAATGTATTGTCAATATACAACATAACAAATGAGAAAAAAAAATTAACTGTAGTTGTAGCCCTAATTATTTTAATAATTATCATACAATTTGTTGATTTTTAAAAATTGTTTATGTGGTCATTTGCCAAAAGTAGAAACTAAGTGAAATCTTTTTCTGTACCTGTTATCCTACTATTCATTTTAACAACCAGTATGGAAGTAATTCAATATTTTAAGAACTGATATGCTCGTACCGGTTGAATATCGTCACTGCATATATTTAAGTATTTATTACAATATATATAGTTTAACACATTGGTATGCGAATTTTTGTGACGGGATGTCATGACAATGTTTATTTAATAATTTAAAATAAAAATACGCCGTTAACCTGCCAAAATTAAGGTAAGCTTAGAATTGCAATAAGGCGTTTACGAAAACTCTACCGGTAGACACTGGGAACATGAACTGCGTTCGAAAACAAGTTCGGTGAACGAGTATAAGCATGTAGCTGTTTACCTACCGGTAGGCTTACTGGGGAAGATTTACTATACCCCACTCAACATAACCTTATTCTAGCTAAACTATTCTAACATAACTAGTATTCTAGCTAAAGCCTGGCCTAACCTTTTTAAGGATTATTTAAGCCTTCTGTATAGAGGCAGCACATAAGGTTATGTTTAGTGGGGTATAGTAAAGATTGGCCGATGTACCATATCCACCGGTAGAGTTTTCGTAAACGCCTAGTGATCTAGCCAAGATACACTTTAGGTATGCATATTTATATATAAAAATAATGCTGTTTGGATAGCAGGATCACCAGACCTGTATCTTTTTCACTAGTTTATTGCACTGTCATTTATTATTTAATTATTAAAATTAATTTAGTTAACTACAACTTTTCTTATGTCTTTCCATTTGAATCCGGTCGCAGTAGCACTACAATTATTTTAAGTCGCAGCAAGAAAACCTTTTTCACTGTGCCCAGCATGTATTTTCTCGTTCTGATATTATAGTCCAGGCCTTATAGTGTTACATCGGACAGTGTTTCTTTGTTCCTCATTTTTAATCACATTTGACCATCTTATATCAAGATTCATTGTAAGCAACGGTTTTGAAAAACCTCGCAAAAATAATCTGGAATACAGAAAAATATTTAAAAAGTTTCCCTCAGTAGTCAAAACCAAAATTTTTTAATAATAAATAGTTTAAATGTCATTTATAACATTTCAATCTCTTATAATATCTACTTACATTAATTATTTAAAATATGTATGTACATATGTTTATTGTATGTTTATTAAAGGTTAAAAATAAATGACATATGTATCAAAATTATACTAGTAGTTCTAAGTTTATAATAATAAGGTCTAAATTAATATTATATATAAATAAACCATATGTATTGTGTAATTTACTTTCTAATTAATGTTCTTTATTAAATTGTTTACAAAATACTTCAAAATGAATTAAATATTATAAGCAGTTCACTTTTGTAAGAACAAACTAAGAGGGAATTTTGTTTTCAATAGTTTCACCTTTGAAGCTGTATGTCATGTTGGTATTAAAAAATATCACTTTTTTAAAATGTCGATCCATTTGACATATGTCATAATGAAAAATGATATCTTAATTATAATGATCATAACCTAATCAACCTAAAGTCGGTTTTACAGCGTAAGGTATATATTTAATTGACATTTAAAGTCAGTAACACACCATAAAAGTAACCAAAATAACCAGATCTAGTGTGTTCTTACAAAAGTGAACAGCTTATACATGAATAAGTTAAATTAATTTACGGATTTTAGAAATGTTATCCAATAATCACGGCTTCTATTTTTCAGATATTTTTTTATTATTTCGAAGTTGGGAACACTTTCCTTATCATCTTTAGCACATTTGACACAGACTCAATAGAGATGCTAAAGTGGGCGGTAGGTATGAAAAGGTTGAGTACCCCTGGTCTATGTTATAATCCGCACGGACTGTTACATATCGCATATTTATTAATAAAACATGTGGTTGTATTAAATTGTTGGAAGAATCTGCAATATAATGTGGTTTTTAAGCGATATTTGTTGTATCTGTCTCAAACATGAGAAGCAATTTCGTAAACTTTTCAACCAAAGTGTTAATGTAAACTACTATTCCAGGTTACAATTAATATTTCCGGAAATGGTAAGAATTTATTATTTTATGTTATATGCCTAACTAAAGCCACTGCTAAGCGCTTCAACTGAAACTTAAACCGGCTTAGGTCAAGAGTACTACAAAAAAAAAATTAAGTTGGGAACACTGAAATTTTTGCCAACTGTAATGAGAAGTTATCCCTATTACATGATAACAATGATGAAATTATTGATTTTATTATAATTTTAGTTCGATAAAATTCCAATATAGTACTCTTATAGTAAACACATATAATATCATTCTATTTCCTACAGTAGTACTACTATATTTTTAACGATTACCTTTAAATAATAAATTTCAGTTCTATAGTGCGTTCGAAGATGAGTTTGCAGTATTGGTGACTCAACTTAACGCGTATCCCTCTAGCGGCAAAAAAGCGAACACTTCGAAAAAGTATACTGTCATTGTTTTCGTATAATTCACCATGTGTTTTCTTGTTTCTGTCCATTCTCACTCCATTTTACAACGAATAAAGTGATAAATTTAAGAAAAAAAGATTAAATACTCCTTGTTGTGTGTATGGTAGTCAATCACAGGAAGAACATCTTCGAATATTAGATTGAAAGATTATCAGTGTTTTTAAAATCTTGTTTCTATTGAAGGGAATTTCTACTGTTCAGATGATTTTAAACAAGCTTTTAACGTTGAAATTTTCATTTTCCCTATCTCACATGTGCAAGAAAATCGTTTAATGTTGTGTAAATTATTGTAACACTAAAACACTAAAAAATCTGACGAGAAAAAAAAAATAACTGTAGTTGTAGCCCTAATTATTTTAATAATTATCATACAATTTGTTGATTTTTAAAAATTGTTGATGTGGTCATTTGCCAAAAGTAGAAACTAAGTGAAATCTTTTTCTGTACCTGTTATCCTACTATTCATTTTAACAACCAGTATGGAAGTATTTCAATATTTTAAGAACTGATATGCTCGTACCGGTTGAATATCGTCACTGCATATATTTAAGTATTTATTACAATATATATAGTTTAACACATTGGTATGCGAATTTTTGTGACGGAATGTCATGACAATGTTTATTTAATAATTTAAAATAAAAATACGCCGTTTACCTGCCAAAATTAAGGTAAGCTTAGAATTGCAATAAGGCGTTTACGAAAACTCTACCGGTAGATACCGGGAACATTAACTGCGTTCGAAAACAAGTTCGGTGAACGTGTATAAGCATGTACCTGTTTACCGACTGGTAGATTTACTGGGGAAGATTTACTATACCCCACTCAACATAACCTTATTCTAGCTAAACTATTTTAACATAACTAGTATTCTAGCTAAACTATTCTAACATAACTAGTATTCTAGCTAAAGCCTAGCCTAACCTAACCTTTTTAAGGATTATTTAAACCTTCTGTATAGAGGCAGCACATAAGGTTATTTTCAGTGGGGTATAGTAAAGATTGGCCGATGTACCATATCCACCGGTAGAGTTTTCGTAAACGCCTAGTGATTTGGCCAAGATACACTTTAGGTATGCATATTTATATATAAAAATAATGCTTTTTGGATAGCAGGATCACCAGACCTGTACCTTTTTCACTAGTTTATTGCACTGTCATTTATTACTTAATTATTCAAATTAATTTAGTTACCTACAACTTTTCTTATGTCTTTCCATTTGAATCCGGTCGCAGTAGCACTACAAATATTGTAAGTCGCAGCAAGAAATCTTTTTCATTGTACCCAGCACGTATTTTCTCGTTCTGATATTATAGTCCAGGCCTTATAGTGTTACATCGGACAGTGTTTCTTTGTTCCTCATTTTTTATCACATTTGACCATCTTATATCAAGATTCATTGTAAGCAACTGTTTTGAAAAACTTCGCAAAAATAATCTGGAATACAGAAAAATATTTAAAAAGTTTCACACGGCTTCTATTTTTCACATGTTTTTTTATTATTTCGAAGTTGGGAACACTTACCTTATCATTTTTAGTACATTTGACACAGACTCACTAGAATTATATTTGACTTTATGAGGTTGACAACCTTTTTCATTATTAATGAATTCTTATAACTTGGGACGTGCGTATGTAATTGAAAATCGTTGTGAAAGAAATAAAATTGAAAACTTTTTCATAACATATGAATTCCTATGACATACGTAGTGTACGTATATAATGGAAATTCAGTTTTTTTTTTCCATGACTGATGAATTCTTGTGAGATACGACATATTTCATTTAAATTGTCATGAGAATGAATTAAAATGAGATACGATATGTTACGTATGATTTCTTATGAGAGATGAACACATGCATAGCAACAAAATCTTTCACACTCATAGAAATTAGTTGAAAAATGTACGTATTGATATACGTATTGATACGTATTGAGAATGCTTGGTAATGTATTTCATTGTAAATGAAATTCGGAGTATTTCTGTAAGATAGGAACATTTTATAAATATTTTCTATGAAATTATTAGAAGCAGAAAAATAATTATTTTAAAAAATATTTGTTTTGAAGAAAGTAAGTAAGAAAATGTGACTTTTTTTTCTTTATTATTATTTTTTTATTTCTACGATTTCTAATTATTAATATAATGATTATTTTATCTGTCTATTAGTTTTTGGCGTTCTTGCTGCTAATGCCATAACAAAAAGAATAGAAAAAAAAAACATTTTTATAATAAATTAATATATTTCACTAAAAATAGTAGCAGCAAGATTCCGACATGTAAGGAAACTTACCGAAGTTAACCGAAGTATCCAAACATCATTAAACGCGCTAAAGTTTTTATTGTTTGAAACTTAAAACCAGATAATATTATTGTTAATTGATATTTTTATTACAGAACTTACTTGAATTGAAATTATTAGCAGCATAAAAGTCGTTTATATATTAAAATAACTACTTTTCCGCTGCTAATAATTTCAATAAATGTGATTCGTTTCTTTATTATTTTTTTACTTCCACGATTTCTAATTATTAAAATAGTGATTATTTTATCTATCTATTAGGTTTTGGCATTCTTGCTGCTAATGCCATAACAAAAAGAATAGAAAAAAAAATATCTTTAATATAATACGCCAACGTGTGTCCCTGCGTGGGTTCGTGGTATGACAACAAAAACAAATTACAAGCGAGATTCCGAAATGTAACGAAATATTTCGAAGCTCACCGAAGTGTATATTGAGATATAACGCCTGATAATAATAGTTGTAAATTGACATGTTTACACAAAAATAATATAAATTAAAATTATTAGTAGCAGAAAAATAATTATTTAAAAAAATATTTGGTTTTGATGAAAGTATTTCTACGATTAATGTTTTAAATTATCTAACGTTTTAAATTTTCAAAAATGTAAATATAGAGCACTGAGTAAAACACGCTTTGGCAAAAATGAATAATTTTTACCAAAAATTACCGGCCGAGTTTGGTCATTCAGCGCCACTAGGTGACAACTTATTTATGTAAATTTAAAATTGGTTCGAAATATTTAAAATATTTTGGTAAAAATTACAAATTGTACTCTTAGTTATAATGATCATAACCAACAAATCTGAAGTAGGTTTTACAGCGTAAGGAATATTTTGAAATGACAAATTTACATTTAAAAGTCAGTACCACACTATAAGTAACCAAAATAACCAGATCTGGTTTGACCTTACAAATGTGAACGCAATATATTAAAGCGGGCAAACAATTAAATTATACTGTGTAATTAAATAGTTCCTCACGATTTATTTCAAACTGATTTGAGATATAGTGTAAGTACGCTTTTTTCCGTGTGTGTATTTTTCCGTGTGTGCTTTTTTTCGTGTGTGTATTTTTTCATGTGCGCTTTTTTCCGTGTGCGTATTTTTGTATTATTTATTTATTTATTTATTATAGACAGAGATAGGACAGCCAACAGATTTGCTTGAACAAATCCAATTACAGGTTGTCACAAAAGTATTACAAACAAGAATCATTACAAAGTATTACAGAATTACAGAAATTTACAATATAGCAGAAACATTTTACCGACATTTTTACAAAAATGAAAAAAAAAAAATAGATACAATTCGTTTAAGATTTAATTATTTAGTTAATTATTTCTTTATTGATTATTATTATTATTATTTTTTTTTTTTACAATGTTATTAAATATTTGTAAACCTATTAACAGCAAATTCAGGCCAATAATTGGCGCAAATATGATTCAACAGTTTTACAGAAATGTGGAAGCGAAAGAAAATTAATGTCAACATCGACTTTTAGTGCTAGGTTGTTGAAATTATTACACATACGGAAAAATGGTGAGTTTCTAGACAGGTTTGTTGACGCAAAGCCCGGGCGAAAGACTAAATGAGACCTGGTGTGATAAGTCGGTACGTTAAAATTAATATAATTTAGAAAAATAGTAGAATCGTAAGAGTTATGAATTATCTTATACAGATGTTTTAAGTCAAGTAGTTCTCTCCTATTTTTCAAACTAAGCATATGAAAATATGCTAAACGACTGTTATATGAATCAAGGAAATATATACTTCGAAATTTATGGGTAATTATTCTTAAAAACCGACGTTGAATATTTTCCAATCTATTTATGTGAGTCTCATAGAGAGGGTTCCATACAATGCTACAGTACTCAAGATGAGTTCTGACCATTGAATAAAAAAGTAACTTAATTGATTCTGGATTGTGAAAGTACTTTGTTACTCTAAATATGAAACCCAGCATTTTGTTCGATTTTTTAGTTATGAAACTTATATGTTGACTAAAATTTAGTTTCTCATCAAAAATCAATCCCAAGTCTTTTATTTCAGAAACTCGTTCTAGTATTTTACTGTTAAGAGAATAATCAAAATTTATTTTATTACGATTTTTCGAAAAAGATATTATATGACATTTATTAGCATTTAAGTTAAGCAAATTTAAAGCGCACCATTCAGATAAGTTATTAAGATCAAGTTGCAACTGTAAACAGTCCGTAGTACTATTTATTTATGTAAGTAATGTGATTTAAGAATACGGGATATATCATTTATAAACATTAGGAACAGCGTTGGACCAATGTGACTCCCCTGTGGTACTCCGGAAGTGACAAATATAGGGGTAGACTTAACGCCATTCACTACAACATACTGAACCCTGTTACTCAGGTAACTGCTTATCCATTTAAGCAACGTGCCAGAAACATAATATTTTTCAATTTTGGAGATGAGCATAGAAATATTAACCGTGTCAAACGCCTTTGAAAAATCGGTGTAAATTGAGTCTAACTGAGTACGTTTAGATAGAGAGTTGTTAATATGTTCCGTATAGATTAGCAAGTTCGTAGTTGTGGATCTACCGGGGAAGAAACCGTGTTGGTGAATAGTAATTGATGGAGATATATGATTAATCAACGCCCTATTTACAAATGATTCCAGTAGTTTGCCAAAAATTGATAATTTGGAGATGGGTCTGTAATTAGTAACGTCAGATTTATCGCCACTTTTGTGTATTGGTGTAATGAACGCATTTTTCCAACAAGATGGAAATACACCTTCCCGCAAGGATTTATTATAGATTAAGTACAAAGGGTATGATAAAGACAGACCGCAATTTTTAATGAAGAATACATCGATTTCGTCCGGTCCACGGGCTTTTCTTGCATCGAGATTATAAATGGCCTTTTTATTATATGAGAAATTGGAAAATTTATTTTAATAAATATATTTTAAATTTAACGTCTCAAATAATCTTTAGTTTTAACATTATAAATGTAATGCACTGAGTGAAAATTAATCGGTTACCCATCTTAAAAAGTTAATAAATAAATAATTCGGAATAATACTCATTATTTGTCCAGTTTTTAATAATGGGCGAAGAGTTCATTCAATTTGAATTGGATGAAGTAAGGCGTAAGTTGTCGAGCATGTTCCACATTAAGGTAATAATGTGTTTGCCAACGCAGTTGACAACGGGTGCACTAGTTTATATATAATAGTTCACACATAATATAGAATTTCGCGCGAGTGTAATATGCCATTGAGTGTACTTGAAATGCATAGAGCGCCAAGACACGCCTACCCAAGGGCTTTGTTTGCTTCGACGGACTATAATTGTTGTTTCTTTTCAATAGCTCAATTCAAGGACGCCTAACTCGACATATGTCACTATTTAAAAAATTGAAGTTTTCCTTCATATCCCTTACTTCTGGTTTGTTCCGGAAATTTCCACTACTTCCAACCGATTTTTTGGATAGACTTCGTCTATATTTTTTTTATCAACTTACTTCCACCTCGCGTTTCGAGAAAAACTGGATGGACGAGTGGTCTGATCAATGTTAACAATTATTTTCAGGTCTCCCCAGTGTTGCGCAATCAGGGAGCGATATGTTCAGAATGTTGCAGTAAAGTTGATGGTTTCTATGAATTCCGTAAGCAATACTTGCGGAACAGTCAAATATATATATAAATTACACAACACGACTGAGTTCTGCCTCTGAAACTCGCGGAGAGTTGTGTGTTTATTTGACGGATTTCAAAATCGAACAGAAACAATGTTTGGGGTCTTGGAAGAGTACTGTCATAACAGTAACACAGTGAAAACAGAGAAGGAAGACTGCACAGGTATTGTAGCGGCTGTCGCATTTAACTGGGAATGTATAGCGACTTAAGTTGAACTAGATATAAGCAAAAAACTAGTATTCCCTAAATTGAATTTTCCCTTATAATTTTTGATGTACTGAAAAACATATATTTTAAACTAAACTTTCTTCAGTCAACTATTTGCTTACTTTCCAGTGCCGCAGTAAAATTATTGATCATTTTTATTTATTAGTAATAACTTTTATAATAAATAAGTTTTTCTTGTAGTAAGTCGTGTCTCTTGCAGTTATGTAGATCCCTATATATTTCCGGTTAAATGGGACACCCAGTATTTCAATATAAGACATTTTTATTATATCATCAGCCTTATTTATTTATCTTTGCTTTATTTTGAAAATTGTAGGATGTGTAAAAGAGGTTGAATAATTAGTAAATACATAAATATTTGCTAATATAATGAATTAAACTTTGACTGGCATACTGATTAAAACTTTAATAATATTGTTTATTTCATATTCCATTATTTACAGAAAGAGACTAGTTGTAGTTCCTTTAAATGATAGTACGTGTTTCTTCCAGGAACGAATTTGAATGATGGCGCAGAAGGTGACATATATCCTGATGTCACCAGAGACAGCGATGTTAGCGATATTATTGAAGAAGATGTGGACAGAATATGAAGATATGACTGATGACTATATTATAATGGCTGGGACAGAGCATACAGCTGCATGGGAGAATGGTCAGTAACGGGCACATTTACAACTAACTTTTACTTATGACTGTTGTTCATATTTCATTGTCACAGTTTTGTTTATTTCAGACGAATTGGGGCAATGATCAGTAAACATCTTAAATAAAATATATATTTTGCAGGGAGTAATTCGTTTATATTTCACTGATGATGTGTTTATTTCAGGTATCACAAATGAAGTTACTGTTGTCGTTTATCATGACGGGATGAACACAGAAGAGACTGTCGTCAAGTCTGAACCTGTGGACAGCAGTGAATGTGAAGGACATGTACTAGCAAGTACAGCTGTTTCAAACATTGGTGAGCAGAGCTAGCTTTATTAACAGCTTAATGCGTACATCACGCCCCTTGTACTGTACATCTCGGGCGCCTAGTACTGAAAAATTCACAGACACTATATCAACTATGTCAATTGTTCAGTAACTATAAGTGTATATATTTCAGAGAGTCGCGATACTGGGTTGACATATATCATTTCATCTGCTGACGACATGTCCCAGTATAACTACAAAACTAATATAATCCTCAATGAGGAGATTGATATCAAGACTGAATGTGGAGATGACGGTGAATATGAGGAGAGTGCAGCTGCGCAAGATACAGGTCAGTCAATAGTTTAATATTATTGTACTAGTTGTGAGCTTCCAATACTGATGTTTCCAGTTTCTATTTACTGAATACATGCACAGGATCACAATGAGTAATAGTTTGCTAGTTGTAGTAATTTGTTAATATAATGTATCCAATAAAGGATTTAATTCTTATCGACCTCTCACAAACTCTCTGACTACAGTTTGAAACTTAAAATATTGTTTCTTTGTAGACTCTTATCTTTCATCAGCCAATATACAATCTTTACTTCATTTCAACATGGTTTTGTTAAATATAAATCGAACACAACAGCCATTTTTTCATTTCTCAATTCCATGCACAAAAACAGAGGCAAAATCACATTGCTTAGGCTTCCCTTATGATTTTACTAAAGCCTTCGATTTAGTCCATCGCTCCATAATAGGAACTAAATTAAATGACATCGGTAGTGTAGGTCCACCGCAATCGTGGCTCTCATTATTTTTTTCTTATAGAGAGCAAGTTGTTTCTACAAGCCAAAACCATATTTTGTAAAAATTTTTCGGTCGGGGAATCGTATGCAGGGTTAGTTTAATTTAGTGGCAAAGAAAAGAACTCGTGATTTCAAGTGCAATGTAACGGAACAAGCATATACAGTTGCTTTAAAAGATCCGGACAGTGAATTAAATTATTTAACAACTTGTATAGAAATGTCCATTTTAAATATCAAATAATAATTACAAATCTCATAAGCGACAGTGTAACAAAGGAGTTACACAAGGTTCTATACTTGGTCCAGTGTTATTTCTCTTGTATGTAAATGATTTACTTTCATTATGTCCAAATAATGCTATTTGTAATACTATTTGGTATGGGGATGACACTTCACACATTACTTCATATTGTAGATGCATCGTCACTAGCTCTGGATGGTAAAAATAACTTAGTAGCAATGAGTCGGTGGTGCTTTGAAAATAATCTCATGCTAAATACCGAAATAAAAATCATCCCCTGCTTTTCCATGAACACAACCATGCACTTATTGTCGGCCCATATTTACACTTGCAACAAAAAAAAGTCATTGTTCCCAATCTACAAAATTTTTGGACATAATAAGTGATAATCTAAACTGGATAATCACGTGGACTATTTGCTACTTAAACTTAGCAAATCTTGTTTTATATTTAACAAGCATAAGGATATGGTTTCTGCAAGTATACTCAGAGCTGCTTACTTTGTAATATTTCACGTAACAATGTGCTATGGCATTTTGTTTTCGGGTAGATAATGTGTATCGTAAAAAGTTTTTCTCCACGACCGCTAGAGAATTCTAGAGACCAATTCTAAAATCAATTTTGATTACAGAAAGTTAATATTCTAACACAAGAGTTGGAATGTTATTTTAAAATACTTTTCTTCTTATGCATTTTGCGTGTATTTCATTCCTTCAATAGTTAAGGAATAATTATTTCATGCTCGTTGTCAGTTGTTATTGTTCACTATAAGGTATGCATTCTTCCGCGCTGAATACTAGTGCGGACGGTATCTATGTCGTATGGATACATTTAACAAATGCAATGTTTTTTTTTTTTAAATATAGTAACATAACTTACTAAAAAGCAACAAGATAGTGGCCGATGTGAGGCAAATTAAACTAAAATTAAACAAAAAAAAAAGTAAAAAAGAAGTTTAAATAATTAATTAATTTGTTATGTAAAGTAGGGTCTATGACTCGGTTGGAAAGAAGAGAAAATCGATGCTCGTGGTTTGTTACGGTCACCTGCGGCTCGCGCTCGGAATGTTCCACTCGCATCAAATTTTCTCATTTCAACCTGGTAGTTTCAATACTATTCTAGTTCAAATTCTCACTATTCGCATAATAGCAGGTGTCCCTTTAGATCATCTTGCAGATCCCTTTTACCAGTTTTGTCTGAATTAACTTTTCCATCTTTTTATATATTAGAAGCCGTAATGTTTGTTAAAATTAATCCGTATCTTATCGCTATTCATTCATTTCCATACTTATCATACCCGCAATATATAGCACTGCACTGTACAGCAAAGATCCCCACTATATGGCTGTAACATTATGTTACATGGAAAACTATTTTGTTAACTCGTGTGATTTCAGTTCGTATTATATGTGTCATCTTGACTAAACCACATCATTTAGGTAATGTGTTATTGGTTAAATAAATTTATTATTTATAAGAAAATAACTATATTTAAACAACTGAAAGTTTGTCTCAATAATCAATGCAAAATTGTTTGCAGCTAGTGAATCATCTTCCAGTGAATCAGATGAGAGTTGGGAGCCGTTGGCCATAGACAAGCGTAAACAACCCACAACAACAAGGTCATCACATTTCATAAGACACAAGAAAATACATTCTAGAGAGGAACCATTCAAATGTAATCAGTGTGATAAAGCATTTACAGTGTCTCTAAATTTGATTACTCACAAACGAACACATTCTGCAGAGAAACCATTCAAATGTGAGCAGTGTGATAAAGCATTTTCAAGTTCTTCACATCTCATTAGGCACAAACGATCACATTCTGGAGAAAAACCATTCAAATGCGATCAGTGTGATAAAGCATTTTCACAATCATCACATCTCATTACTCACAAACAAGTACATTCTGGAGAAAAACCATTCAAATGTGGTCAGTGTGATAAAGCATTTTCACAATCATCATATCTCATTACTCACAAACAAGTACATTCTGGAGAGAAACCATTCAAATGTGATCAATGTGATAAAGCATTTTCACGTTCATCTGTTCTCATTATACACAAACGAATACATAATGGAGAGAAACCATTCAAATGTGAGCAGTGTGATAAAGCATTTTCACAATCAGCACATCTCATTACTCACAAACTAGTACATTCTGGAGAGAAACCATTCAAATGTGATCAATGTGATAAAGCATTTTCACGTTTATCTGATCTCATTATACACAAACGAATACATACTGGAGAGAAACCATTCAAATGTGAGCAGTGTGATAAAGCATTTTCAAGGTCTTCACATCTGGTTACTCACAAACGATTACATTCTGGAGAGAAACCATTCAAATGTGAGCAGTGTGATAAAGCATTTTCAAGGTCTTCACATCTGGTTACTCACAAACGATTACATTCTGGAGAGAAACCATTCAAATGTGAGCAGTGTAATAAAGCATTTTCACAATCAGCACGTCTCATTACTCACAAACTAATACATTCTGGAGAGAAACCATTCAAATGTGATCAATGTTATAAAGCATTTTCACGTTCAGCTGATCTCATTGTACACAAACGAATACATACTGGAGAGAAACCATTCAAATGTGATCAGTGTGATAAAGCATTTTCAGTGTCTTCAAGTCTCATTACTCACAAACGAATACATTCTGGAAAGAAACCATTCAAATGTGATTAATGTGATAAAGCATTTTCAAGGTTTTCACATCTGGTTACGCACAAACGATTACATTCTGGAGAGAAACCATTCAAATGTGATCAGTGTGATAAAGCATTTTCAGTGTCTTCAAGTCTCATTACTCACAAACGAATACATTCTGGAAAGAAACCATTCAAATGTGATTAATGTGATAAAGCATTTTCAAGGTTTTCACATCTTGTTACGCACAAACGATTACATTCTGGAGAGAAACCATTCAAATTTGATCAGTGTGATAAAGCATTTTCAGTGTCTTCAAGTCTCATTACTCACAAAGGAGTACATTCTTAAGAGAAATCATACAAATGTGATAAGTGTGATTCAATATTTTCTAGGTCATCACGTCTCATTTCTCACAAACGAATGCATTCTGGAGATAAACTATTCAAATGTGATCAGTGTGATAAAACATTTGCACAGTCCTCAAGTCTCATTACTCACAAACAATTACGGTCTGGAGAGGAGCCATACAAATGTGATCAGTGTGATAAAGTATTTTCTCCACGACCACTATAGAATTTACCAATTCTAAAACCAATTTTGACTACAGATAGTTTTTTTTTTTTTTTTTGTTTAGTCAGACCTTCGCTACTAGGCGATTGGTCTGGAGCTATTTAGAGTTACTGTAAAATAATATTTTATGTATATTTTTGTATTAAATACGTTGCCATTAAATTGAAAAAAAAAAAAATAAAATAAAAAAATTAACAAACATAAATTAAAAGAATTAGAGCGTTGCTATTATATTCTGGGAAAATTAATATGGTAATTAAAATTAATAAAGGATAATGCGTTGCCATTAATATATAATATAATATATCTCGAGTTACACGTATATAGCTGTATTTTTCATGTATTCATATAAAGCGTAATACATTTTTTCGTTCTTTGTTTTAAGTATTAGTTGAATATTAGTTGGTAGAGTTATTTTGTTTTCAGTTATTATTTTATACAATTGTTTTTGTTGGATTTGATACAAATTTCATGTTAGAAATAAGTGATTCAAGTCGGCTTCATAGCCTTGTGAGCAGGGACATATGTTGGATTCTATTAAGTTAAATCTATAAAGATGTGCAGGACACATTGTATGATTAAATCTCATCCTTGATTTTGCTGTTACATATTTTAATAAATAGGAATAGGAGTTTTACTAAACCATGGTTTTTTAATGGTGTTCTGTATGTTAAAATAAAATATACCTTTTTCCTCTGATGTAATATTAAATTGATTTTGCCATGCTTTATGATAACTAAGTTTTGTTTCCGCGATATTTTCGTTTGAGAAATGTAACACTTGTTCAATTGCACCCTGTTCTATTGCTAATTTAGCTTTAGAATCGACTATTTTGTTGCCCTTAATATCCGCGTGACCTTTGATCCATATAATTTTTACATCAATGTTTTTATTATGTTTGGCTATATTTATGTTTTCTATTATCTTATATATTATTTTGGGGTTGTTAGTGAATCCTGGGTTTTTTAATTTTTGAATAGAGCTCAGACTGTCTGTTAGAATAGTGACTGAATTGTAATCTGGAATGTGTAAGTTTAATAAATACTCAGTAGCGCGATATATTGCTTAAAGTTCTATATGGGATATATTAACAGTTTTATTTGTTTTGTACATAAAATCTTTTTCTGTTTGGGGATCATATATGGCAAATCCAGTGCCTTCATTTTGTTTTGATCCATCTGCATATATTTCGTATGTTTTCCCGAGTTTTGAATTGATTAATTTTGTAGAATATTATTGTTTTTTATTTGTATTTCTGAACTAACTATATTATTAGGAAGATAGAATTCTAGTGGATATAAGAAGCATGTTAGATTAAAATTTCTTTCAACAGTAATTTTTGAAACTTTGTAACTCAAGAAACTATTCACTAGAGGAGGTAGTATTCTGCGTTGCCAGTAAGGGGAGATGAGACATTTAGTTGAAAGATGTATAATATTATCGGTGAGGATATGTAATTTATTGGTGTACATATGTATGCAGCCAGAATTTGTTTGATAACGTTTTTCTTCTTATATTAAGAGGGAGTTCGTACCATTCAGCGAGTAGGCTGTGTTTAGGTGTTGATTGCATAGCTCCGATACATAGTCTGAGGTTTTTATATTGTATTTTATTTAGTAATTCTAATAAACTATTAGTTGCAGAACTATACACTGTACAACCGTAGTCAATAATTGATCTAATTCTACACCTATAAAACGTAATGACTGTTGATACATCAGCACCCCATTTTTTCTTAGAAATTATTCTAAGCATATTAACTGCTGAATCACATTTTTTAACGAGATTACGAATGTGGGACTTAACATTTAATTTTGCGTCTAAATGCATCCCTAGATATTTAATTTCTAGTACCAGGTTAATTTGTATTCCTCCCAAATTTAGTGACTTAGGGAGAGAATTTTGTCTGTGTCTCGTGAAACATACTATTTTTGTTTTATTCGCACATAGTTCTAGGCCGTGATTTCTGAGTCAATCAATCATTATACGCATATCTATATTCAGAGAATGTTGTGTAACTGAAAATTTTGTTGAGGTGCAGTATATTATTTATTTATTTTACATCGGGCTATTTCTGCAACGAGGCTAATCGCCGATGCCAGGGGGCGAGCTCCTACACCTGGATAAGTGGTGAATGATTGTGAAAATGAGAGTAATGTAAACATATTATTCTCGCCCGAATAATATTACCAACGAAGGAGGCTGGAACCACCGACCGCCCAGTCTTGACTGTTTCTACCAGTTTAAAACCGCACGACTTAATGCGCTCGGTCACTCCGTTGGCTGAGGTGCAGTATAAGCACATATCGTCTGCATAACTTAAAAAACTTGTTTCAGGAATGGGTACTTGCACCAGTTCAAAAGTATAAATAAGAAATAAAATGGGGCTCAACACACCCCCTTGTGGTAAACCTAATTTGGATGTTCTAGGTCCTATCATATTTTGTGCGTGTTTTATGTAAAGAATGCGCGACTTAATTATGTTTTTTATTGATTTAATTATATTAAATGGTATTTTTAATTTATACATTTTGTTAATTAGTGTATCTGATCAAACGTTATCATAAGCCCCTTTGATGTCCAAAAAAGCAGTTAAATAATTATTGGCAGAGTTCTGAATGGCTGTGCACAGAGTAGCTAAACTATCTAAACAACTGTAAATTTTTCCGAAATCCAAACATGCAATTTGGGATAATGTTTTTAGATTCTAGCCACCATTCTAATCTAGTTTTAATCAGACGTTCATATGTTTTAAGTAAACATGATGATAGTGCAATAGGTCTGTAAGAATCTACTTTGTGCGGGTCTTTGTTAGGTTTGAGCAACGGGATTATGTTGTATTTATTCCAGTCAGGAATAGTTATGCCAGAATCATAAATTTTGTTGTATATATTTAATAATATTTTTTTCATATTTTTCGGAAGGTGATGAATCATAGGATAGCGTATTTCGTCATGTCCTGGAGAAGTATTCGATGATGATTTTATTGCGTTTAAAAGTTCGGGGAATGTGAATGGCTTGTTTAATTCCGATGTTAAATTTGCATTTGTTATATTTACAGTATAATCATTATTTTCTGCTACGGGGGGAGCCAGTTTTTGTAAGAATTCTTCTAATATAATGAAAGATGCAGAGGTAGTATTTGTAGGAGAAGGGTTGATACCGTGGTCAATGTTTTTAATTTTTTGCCAGATAGATTTAGAGGGGGTATCTTTATTTAAGGTGTTTAAAAAAAATTTCAATTATTTTTTCTTTTCAATTTATAAATTCTTTTGGCTTTGGCGGCCATTCTTTGGCATGTGATATAATTATCTACATTTTTTTGTATGTTATATTTTTTATATGCGTCTTTACGTTCCTGCTCAGCTTTTTCGCATTCCTCGTCCCACCAACATTTAATGCGATGTGGATTGATTGTTTTTATTTGATTTTTAGGAATTGATTTACTAGATGCTTCAATTATAATTTTAATAAATTTATAATAATTGTGAATGTGATCGTCGGTGTAATTGCATTTTTTAGCTAAGTTGTGTGCTGTGTTATTACAAGATACCCAGTCAGCATCTTGTAGGGGAGACTGGGGACGGTTGATACACCTAACAGAATTAGTAAATAAAAATGGATTAAATGATGGTTTTTAAAAACTTTTTTTTTTTTATATGATACATCAGACATTTACTTTAATGTCACCATTAAAGAAACGTGTCTAGATTTATTCCCAAAAATACTATTAAACATTTGTTCATTTGTTGCAAAATGTATCATTCCTCCCTGCATATGGGAGGTTTGATAAAGTGTCGAGGAGGTATGATACACTATAAAATACATAGATTAGTTAGGTACAGAAAATGCATTTATTCGGTTTCAATCACTTTTTAACATATATTTTCATATTTGTCAAAATTCATAGAAAAAGTTAACATCCTGTCCATCCTTGCTGTCCCTCCAGATAATTGTGGATAAGGTAATTTTTTAACCCTGGATGTTTCTACATAGCCCTCATCTGCGACATCTGGGAACACAAACCGGTATCCAGGTTTTTTTTGCCTCATGAAATTAATATAAAATTGGTCATTATTGCGATATGGAATATCAATAACTTGTCCGACATAATGACGTACAGTTTTTTTTGTATCAAAACGAACAATTACATAGTCATATTTCGCAATTCCATTTACAGGCTCATCTTCAATTTCATTATTCAATGTGTCTATATTACTTGATGAAGTAGAAGAAATTGACATGCTATCATCACTAGTAATTTCTTCATAAGTAACAGAGCTCTTCTTAATCCTCTTTCCTGGCCTTTTCTTATTCTTACTGTTCTCACTGTTAAAGGGAATCTTTTTTTGGACTCGAGAGAGTTTATTTTTTAGTCGTTTAGCGTGCTCCTCTTCAATTTCCTGTTTATTAGGTGTATCTGTTAAAATTCTTGTCATTGCTGGTTTCCTTCCACCTATTTTCTTTCGAGGCGGTGCTTTAGGAAATGGACGTACTTGTTCTCGGCTTCTTGTAGTGTCAAGAAGAATTGAATTGCTTGTTGAAGGAGTGGGTTCAGTTTGTTTATTAGACTCTATTGATTTCAATTCAGAGGTGTGTACTAAAAGAACATCTGTAGGATTTAGCGAGGCCGCGCCCTGTGGCCGTTCAAGTTCAAGTGTGGGATTACATGATTCCATTGGGAACTTTGTTGGATCAGGCCGATCTGTAACATTGGAACACAGAAAATCTGCATCTGTGAATGTATTTGGATTAAAAGGAAAGATTCCCGTTTTCGAAAATCCCTTAACTATGTTTAAAGGCGTAAATGCCCTCTGATAAGCTTTTCCGACAAGTTCCGCTATATTCGGTAATCCAATTGTTTGTCCTGGATGATTAACCATAAAATTGTCACATTCTACATTATAATAAGACTTAAAATGACCATAAACAGCAACGTCTAACGGCTGTAACTTGTGACTGGTGTGAGGTGGGATCGTCAAAACCACAACACCCTTTTCTTTGCAAATACTGAGTCCCTTGGGTGAAATTTGACTATAATGATTGTCCAAGATCAGCAAAGCTTTATTTTCCAAGGAGCACTTAGCATACTTTATAAAATGCATCAAATATAATTCGAAATTATCATTAGTCATCCAACCACTGGGGTGAGTAGCAGCTTCAGAGCCTGGCGGTGCGCCTCTTGTCGTGTAATCTTGTTGCCTCACTCGAAGAACACAAAAAACGGCGGTATCGATGTGCCTATTGCGTTTATTGTACAGCATACCGTGACGGTCTGGCCACGCTCACCAGATGTTGTCTTAGAGACTTGCTTCTGTCCTTTTTGCGATATGACTTTTCCAGGCTTGTGAACTGTTTGAACGCCAGTCTCGTCACAATTATAAATAGAGTCAGGACCAAACGAATATCGTGTCATCACCGAATGAAGAAGTCCATAAAATTCCTCCACGGTATGTTTGTTAAAAGCAGTCCCGCGACTAAGACTAGTAGGTTCAGGTGCCCTCAGAGACAATTGATTATTGCGTGACATAAATCCACGTAGCCAGTCATATTAGGCAGTTTCATTTTCATTCCAATTTTGTGGAATTTTCTTTTCATTTGCTTTAGCAAAAAGAAAAGCCAATTTTCTAGCCTCCTTTGGTGTTAAACCATAATTCATTTTGGTAGCAGTTAATAAATAATCAGCTAAAGATGATTCTTCTTCAACCGTAAATATCTTATTGGTTATATAATTTGGTTGAAAATTAGCGTCTTCTCCTTTTTCTTTATATTTTTTTACATAACGCAGTAGAGTCATTTTATCTAAATGATATTTTCTGGCAGTGTCACGAAGTGCGCATTTATTCTCTACCACCTTCTTCACAGCTTCTTTGATGGTTGTAGGCGAAGCTGGAACGCGATCAGTCTTCTTCTTCCATTGGAAAGGCATTTCCTGTCATAAAATATATTATTTTAGGCTGTATCCTCATTAGAGGGCTGAGCGTAAAAAGTTCTCGCTCGGAAAATCATAAAATAAAGCAAGATAGATATTTTATTGTATGACAAGTCTAGTATTATTCATACACAATGATTTTATTTTATGGCGATCTAAGCGCGCTTTGAGTGTAGTCCGGGTTCTGTACGCGGCCTTAATTATAGATACAACTAATTTCAAACAATGGAAATAAAGACACTATTTCAACACTTTATCTAAAAAAGTACAGGGAGGTATGATACGTATCAAACCTCCCAGCCAAAAACGTATCATACCTCCCCACACTAATATAAATTACTAAATAGTTTTTTTCTATGATCTAACCTACAATATTAAATATAGTAAATATGTGAAAAGATATGTGAGAGTATGTGTTTTGCAACAAAAAAAATATTCATACTTATATCTAGCGTATTCAAAGTTATGTCTTTACATATACATGGAGCAAATACTTACAATTAGCACGTAAAAACAAAATTTCACTTAGCACAACGATAGTATTTGCCTAGCAACTTTTTATTTATATTCATAGGTAGTAGCACTTGACTTAACATATTCTGAGAAATTTTCAGTGCTCTCAGATTTATAATTGCGCCAAATTTAAAGGTGTATCATACCTCCTAGTGTATCAATCATCCCCAGTCTCCCCTACTCTCCACTTGTTTTTCAGATTAACTGTGATTTTACCCGGTTTGTTACCTATTTCAAGAATCAATGGGAAATGGTTAGATCCATGAGTATCAGGAATTGTACGCCAGTTAAATTTAGAGTAGAGGGTTGGAGAACATATGGAAAGATCAACTGCAGATTTTTGTTGAGAGGGGTTGGTACATAATGTTGGTGAACCATCGTTTAGTATGCAGAAGTTGTGCAGATCAGTTGCTTCTATTAAGTTTTCGCCTTCTTTATCGGTTGAAACACACCCCCAAGCTGCGTGGTGACAGTTAAAATCGCCAGCAAAAATTGTTCTGGATGAACTTTGACTGATAATATTAGCCCAGGAATTTTTTGAAATTTTATGTTTAGATTTAGCATATATTGACATTATTTGGCATTCTTTATTCAGTATATTAGTTTTAATACATGATATTTGTAAAATATCATGGAGGTTGTGAGTAATATTTATAGCAGTATATGGAATTGGTTTCCTGATTAGAATTGCTCAACCTCCGTTTCCGTCAAAACGGTCAGTGTTTATTATATTATAATTACTAATTATTGGAGGGGCGTTGCCTGGTTTAATCCATGTTTCAGATAATATAGCTATGTCTATTTTATATTTTGGTAAAAGATGATATAAAGAGTTTTTGTTAGCATATATTGGTCTACAGTTCCATTGAAGAATATTTGTGCCTTCCATGTTAGTTTATATTGGGGGCTGAGCATGAACTATTTGATAATATATTATTAATCATAATTTTTAAGGATTCTGAGTTTGGTATGGAGCTATCTGTACCCATAATATTTTTTAATATCGTGATTATTAACTGAATAATAAGTTCGGTATTTATGTTCAGATTATTGTGATATTGTGGGGGGTATGGGTTCTGTACGATATGTGAGCTGGGGTGTTTATTGGCTTGATAAAACATTTCTGAGGGCGGAGGTGCCGAATTTCTGTGGTACGTTTTGGCTGCTGAATTATTTTGAGCTGCATATTTATTGTAGTTATAATGAGATGCTACAGCAGGGGTTTTATTTGTATATAAATAATTGTTTTTATTACTTGTTGAAGGTTTAGGGGGGGGGGGGGGCTAATGTTTCTATTATTATTATTTGAACCTAATTCAGGAAAATGTGTTGATTGTTCTACATTATTGCTGAATTTAAGGGCATTAGAGTAAGGTGTATTATTGTAAATGTTAGAAGCTTCTTTATAGGTTAGGTTTTTTTAGGCCATTATTTCTTTTATATTTTTTTGAATAGAAGTGACGCATTTTTTTTATTTGCACTTTATTTTCTTCATTTTAAAAATTAAAGAGACGCATTTTTTTGCTTTTCACTTTATTTTCTTCATTTTAAAAATTATGTTACGCATTGTTTTTGCTTTTCACTTTATTTTCCTCATTTTGAAAATTAAAGTGACACATTTTTTTTCTTTTCACATTATTTTCTTCATTTTGTAAATTAAAGTGACTTAATTTGTTTGCTTCTCACTTTATTTTCTTCATTTTAAAAATTAAAGTGACGCATTTTTTTGCTTTTCACTTTATTTTGTTCATTTTAAAAATTGAAGCGACGCATTTTTATGCTTTCACTTTATTTTCTTCATTTTAAAAATTAAAGTGACGCATTTTCTTTGCTTTTCACTTTATTTTCTTATTAATGTTTAGTATTAACATTTTTTACAATTATTTGTTTATTGTTTATTTAAAAATAGAAGTGTCACATTTTTTTTTGCTTTTCACTTTGTTTTCTTCATTTTAAAAATAAAAGTGACGCAGTTTCTTTGCTTTTCACTTTGTTTTCTTCATTTTAAAAATAAAAGTGACGCAGTTTCTTTGCTTTTCACTTTGTTTTCTTCATTTTAAATATAAAAGTGACGCAGTTTCTTTGCTTTTCACTTTGTTTTCTTCATTTTAAAAATAAAAGTGACGCGGTTTCTTTGCTTTTCACTTTGTTTTCTTCATTTTAAAAATAAAAGTGACGCAGTTTCTTTGCTTTTCACTTTGTTTTCTTCATTTTAAAAATAAAAGTGACGCAGTTTCTTTGCTTTTCACTTTGTTTTCTTCATTTTAAAAATAAAAGTGACGCGGTTTCTTTGCTTTTCACTTTGTTTTCTTCATTTTAAAAATAAAAGTGACGCAGTTTCTTTGCTTTTCACTTTGTTTTCTTCATTTTAAAAATAAAAGTGACGCAGTTTCTTTGCTTTTCACTTTATTTTCTTCATTTTAAAAATAAAAGTGACGCATTTTGTTTGCTTTTCACTTTATTTTCTTCATTTTAAAAATAAAAGTGAGGCATTTTCTTTACTTTTCATTTTATTTTCTGTATTTTAAAAATTAAAGTGACACATTTTCTTTGCTTTTCACTTTATTTTCTTGTTAATGTTTAGTATTAACTTTTTTTTGCAATTTTTTGTTTATTGTTTATTTAAAAATAAAAGTGATGCATTTTCTTTGCTTTTCACTTTATTTTCTTGTTAATGTTTAGTATTAACTTTTTTTGCAATTTTTTGTTTATTGTTTATTTAAAAATAAAAGTGATGCATTTTCTTTGCTTTTCACTTTATTTTCTTGTTAATGTTTAGTATTAACTTTTTTTTGCAATTTTTTGTTTATTGTTTATTTAAAAATAAAAGTGATGCATTTTCTTTGCTTTTCACTTTATTTTCTTATTAAAGTTTAGTATTAAATTTTTATTGTTTATTTAAAAATAAAAGACACATTCTTTTTGCTTTTCACTTTATTTTCTTGTTAATGTTTAGTATTAACTTTTTTTGGCAATTTTTTGTTTATTGTTTATTTAAAAATAAAAGTGACGCATTTTCTTTGCTTTTCACTTTATTTTCTTTATTTTAAAAATTAAAGTGACACATTTTCGTTGCTTTTCACTTTATTTTCTGTATTTTAAAAATTAAAGTGACACATTTTCTTTGCTTTTCACTTTATTTTCTTGTTAATGTTTAGTATTAACTTTTTTTGCAATTTTTTGTTTATTGTTTATTTAAAAATAAAAGTGATGCATTTTCTTTGCTTTTCACTTTATTTTCTTGTTAATGTTTAGTATTAACTTTTTTTTGCAATTTTTTGTTTATTGTTTATTTAAAAATAAAAGTGATGCATTTTCTTTGCTTTTCACTTTATTTTCTTATTAAAGTTTAGTATTAAATTTTTATTGTTTATTTAAAAATAAAAGACACATTCTTTTTGCTTTTCACTTTATTTTCTTGTTAATGTTTAGTATTAACTTTTTTTGGCAATTTTTTGTTTATTGTTTATTTAAAAATAAAAGTGACGCATTTTCTTTGCTTTTCACTTTATTTTCTTTATTTTAAAAATTAAAGTGACACATTTTCGTTGCTTTTCACTTTATTTTCTGTATTTTAAAAATTAAAGTGACACATTTTCTTTGCTTTTCACTTTATTTTCTTGTTAATGTTTAGTATTAACTTTTTTTTGCAATTTTTTGTTTATTGTTTATTTAAAAATAAAAGTGATGCATTTTCTTTGCTTTTCACTTTATTTTCTTATTAACGTTTAGTATTAAATTTTTATTGTTTATTTAAAAATAAAAGACACATTCTTTTTGCTTTTCACTTTATTTTCTTGTTAATGTTTAGTATTAACTTTTTTTTGCAATTTTTGTTTATTGTTTATGTATTATTTATTATTAATAATGTTTATTGTTCAATGAAATAATTAACATTGATAAAATAAATTGAACGATATATTTTGGTTCTAAATATATCAGTCGAACTCTTCACCAGAGTCTAGTACACGATATGCCGGTCTGAAAAGAATTTTAGTCTATGTCATTGGTAGTCAACCTGGTCCCTACCGCCCACTAGTGGGCGATAGGAATTTTTTGGTGGGCGGTAGGGGTTTTGTCCAATGCTGGCTACTTTCCGTTTTTTTTTTTTTAAATTTAATTGACGTTTTAAAAACATTAAAAGGGAAATTTTTTAAAATATTATTTAAAAAAATTTCATAGCATTATTGAAAAACATTTTCATTAAGTTTTCATACAATTCTTGGAATTTTTTGGTGGGCGGTAGGGGTTTTGTCCAATGCTGGCTACTTTCCGTTTTTTTTTTTTAATTTAATTGACGTTTTAAAAACATTAAAATGGAAATTTTTTAAAGTATTATTTAAAAAAATTTCATAGCATTATTGAAAAACATTTTCATTAAGTTTTCATACAATTCTTTACTGTTTATAGTTAAATTTCTCAAAATATACCATTTTTATCGCCCGCGCATAAGTTTAATTCACTTTACGTGAAACTAAATGGCGTTTTTGTAGCTAAATTTTGCGAAAGTATTTGGTAAGTTATTATAATTATACAACAGGTGGGCGGTATGAAATTTTTTCTACCAATAGAGATGCTAAAGTGGGCGGTAGGTATGAAAGGTTGAGTACCCCTGGTCTATGTTATAATCCGCACGGACTGTTACATATCGGATATATATTAATAAAACATGTGGTTGTATTAAATTGTTGGAAGAATCTGCAATATAATGTGGTTTTTAAGCGATATTTGTTGTATCTGTCTCAAACATGAGAAGCAATTTCGTAAACTTTTCAACCAAAGTGTTAATGTAAACTACTATTCCAGGTTACAATTAATATTTCCGGAAATGGTAAGAATTTATTATTTTATGTTATATGCCTACAGTCTGTTCCAAACGGTTAAGCGGAACTAAATGGGAATTTAGTTCTTTTAGGTTGCCACGAGAAGGGACCTTGCTTGGGTTATTTCATTTTTCATGTTGGGATGTCAAAATTTAAAATTTCAACAATGAAACCATGGAAACGAATGAAATATGTCAAAATTAAATATTTTTTTAACGTATTTTAATGACAAAAAAATAAATAAATGGGAAATTTTTATTAAAAATGACAAAAAATCAAAATATAAAGAAAATGACATTTTAAAATGATATTAACCTTAACCAAAAAATGTTAATTGTAAGTATGATTTACAAAGCTTAAACAAAACGGCCGAAAAGCACGATTTAAACGATGAAAGTAACTAGATTGCAAAATCTAGTTCCGCTTAACCGTTTGGAACAGACTGTAACTAAAGCCAGGTTTCGGGTCACCGGTCCGAAAAAAAAAAAAGAAATTAAGTTGGGAACACTGAAATTTTGCCAACTGTAATGAGAAGTTACTAGTTACTAGAAGTTATCCCTATTACACGATAACAATGATGAAATTATTGATTTTATCATAAGTTTTGTTCCATAAAATTCCAATATAGTACTCTTATAACACATACAACATCATTATATTTCCTACAGTATTACTACTATATTTTTAACGATTGCCTTCAAATAATAAATTTTAGTTCTACAGATTTTGCCTCTACAATGTTACCACTAGATAAAAGTTAAATGTTTTTCCACTTTTTTTTTGTAATATTGTCGTAATGCACGCAAAATAGCGCGCACTACAAATTAAAATCTGTTTTATAATTAAATACTTTAATTGAACATATAAGTAAGAACATATTGATCTATGAAATACGTTTCTATTATTGTAAAGCGAATAATACTTAGAATTTGAGAGAAAACAAATATATAGATTATTAATATAGTTTTAGAAAAACATTAAACTAAAGGAGATCAAAAGTGTTAGAGGCCAAGAATAAATACGCCAATAATAATTCGAAATAAATATCTCGAATATTAAAGACATTTAATTAAAAAAACGCCTTACATAATAACTGATATTTTTAAATCTGATATATCAGTTAAATATAATTTTACCTAAGATAACCTGGTCTACAAGATATGCATGGAAATTTAGAACATTTAACTCTTTAACTGATTTATTTTTATACATTTTTGCAATGAATTTGTAATCAGTGATTCTTAAACTCTGGTCCGCGGGTAAAGGCCTTTAAGTGATTAAATTTGTTTTATATTGGAACTAGAAACTGTACAACTGCGGATTGGATGTACCTGAATGATATTAATTATAAAAAGGAATTTAGGAAATATGTAAATCCATTATATTTAAAATAACATACATACAGCGACTTGAAAAGGAGAGTAGTGAGACAACTATAGTCTCCATATAAATTATATTTAACCAGAACTGTAAAATAATGATTATTTTTGTAATCAACTATTTGTGGAAAACCATTACTCATATAACCGCAATCAGAAATTTGATTGAAATTTCCTAAATAAACAGAATACAAAATTCTTGATACGATTAGAAATATTCAAAAAGTAATCAAATCTTTACAAAACTATGTTAAAATTTGGAATTTTTCATATTCTGAAAATATTTAGGTCTACGGCCAACATCGCTCTTAATTTTCGCTTCCCTTGAAATAAAACATTCATAAATAATAATCAATACACTTTATTATTCTAAAAAAACATTAACTTTTTCTTACATTAATCTTCACAAAATATTACAATGTAAATAAAAATATATTTAACATACAGGTTTATTATTTGAAAACACTTATCGTACGAGTTATGTTTCGGACACTTACAACAGCCTTTTTAAAAAGACAAAATGTTATTAAGATACAAATATGTGTAGTTAGTACAATGATACAAGTAAGATTAAAGATTTTACAAGAAACCAAGTATATATAATATTTTTAAGACATGCTGATGCAGCTTGTTGTCTGGGTGTCCTATTCCGTGTCCATAGTCGTGTTTTATGGAATAAAACTCCTTGGGCCTTACTGGAGAACTATGGGGTTACCACAGAGTTCGATAAATTTCTTGAGCTGCTGGATCGGCTGATTTTTCTTCATTGGAGTCGGTGCAGGTGGATGCCTTCTTCTTTATTAAGTGATATCGATATGTACCGATGATGACGGAGATCCCAATTAAAATGTAGATCACTATCGTATATATATCGATTCTGTCGTAGTAGATAGGGACATTATTAATTTCTTTTAATTTTAGATTTTGATCATTAAGGTGGTTATGTATTAGTACGTCCATTTTAATTGATTTTAATTTAAGTGTCCCAGATTTTATAGGAGTTTGATTTAATATTTCACTTTTAACTTTTATTTGTGGTAGTTTAATTTCTTTAAATTTGCGTCCAGAGTCTTTAACGGTTTTTAATAAAAAGTCTCCAACATGCACTTCACAATTATTATTATAAAGTTCTATTAAGTAACTTCCATTTAGGGGAACATTTTCTTCATTTTCTTCGCACTTTTGCGTGGCTACTACGCTGTTAGGGGTAGTGATGATCCATTTATTCCTGTCGATTTTACTAATTTCTATTTCTTCTACGGTAACTCGTAGCTGTAAGCAGGCGTTTGTGTCGTTCAAATATCTTAATAGTTGAAGTTCACAGGGCATTTTATGAACTCGAGTTTCCGTCAGATGTACTTCATTACAAAGGAAATTTCTTGGCTGGATTTCTTGGCAGTTATCTTCTAAGTATGCGTAATGCTGCTCATTGGAAATTATGAATTTGTAATTGGGTATAATGACCTTGAATGAATGTGGTATATCGGTTGGTGTAGGTAATGGATATAATCGGTAATAGTCAAAATTTCTCAACTCTACGATAGGGATTTCCATGATAAAAATTATTTCGTTTCCTTTGCTGTAACTTTTAACTTCAGTAATTTTTTCCAATAATTTTATATTATTCAAATTTGGTTCGAAAGGAAATTTACATTTCGTCAAGTCTTTTGTCGTTTTGTTAATTTCTGTCAGGAATAATTTCAGGTCTATGATAGAGTCATGTAGTACGTTTAATTTTGCAAATGTGACTGCCACTTCTATTTTTTCGAGATTATCGTATATTATTTGTAAAGAGCTAGCAATTTGGGAAATTACCATTTCTAACAAGAAGTATAGAGAATTATCGACTTTTGTTACGTGCGTAATCTGAATAACCTTTTCTAATTGCAGAATTCAAGAAGTTAGAATTTCTTGATTATGACTTAAAATTTTTGAGTTTTCTTGGAAATTTTTTATAGTAGTTTGTAGTAGCGTGATTTGATCTTCAATAGTGGTTTTAATTGTTTCTTGATTTTTCTTTAGAACATCGATGGCTTTATCGTACCTTTCCGCATCTTTATGGTCGAGATTTCCAGTAATGGATTTAATAATTGATCCGAGACCATCTATGAGTGCTCTTTTGGGTCTAATTTCGTGAAATGGATTTAAATTCGTCAATTGGTTCTTAATTTTATTCTGGAGTATTTCAATGATTTTATTGAAATTCTTTTTCATAGTCATTGTGCTTTGCATTTTGAATAGAAGTCTTAATTTTTTCAAAAGAATTTTGTAATGTTGAAAATTCAGAAATTAATTTAGAAATGTCATATACTTGTACATAGCTCCAAAAATTAATTTTGTTATATGCTTTTCCGAGTTTTATTGGAAGTAATCCGGGGTTGCTATTTAGTTCGTGGAATCTTGGTTCAGCTGCGACGGTGCAGATGAGGTATCTGTGAAAACGGGGGGTTTTCTTAATTCTTTTATATGTACTATTTCGGATTTATCAATTTTAGATTTTTCGCTATAAATTTCGACACGGTTTCTTTCTAAGATTTTTGTAATTTTATATGGACCTAAAAATTTTCTATATTTTTTATTTCTACCTTGAGGGTTCTTTTTATAAACGGTTTGACCTAATTTAAACTCTTTGTTAGTTTCACCTTGTGTATTTAATTTTTCTACTACTTTTTCTTTTCCAGTTCTTAATTTGTTGCTAACATTTCGATACACATGTTTTGGTTTGTCTTTATGGTTTTGAGCATATTCGGCAAAGAAGGAGTCAGGTGTGAAAATTTCGATAGGGTTGCGAGAGTCAGTGTGTCCAAAAGTTAGTTCTAAAGGTGTAAAATTCGTGGAACTATGTATAGAATTATTATAAGCGATAATTGCATAGTCCATCAGGTTTTCGTCAGTTTGGGGATAAATTTCTTTCAATATTCTTAAGTGTTCGATTATGGTAGAGTGAAATCTCTCTACTACTGAGTTCGATTCATGGTGTCCGCTAGTAGTGAAATGGGTATTAATATTGTGGGTCTTTAACAATTCTTTGACTGTTACATTGTCAAATTCCTTGCCTTTATCTACTATAAAATTTTGAGGTATGCCAAATGAGGTGAAGTATTTTATTAATGCGTTCGAGATATGTATGGCGGTTTTTCCAGAAATTTGATAAGCTTGTGCAAATTTGCTGAAAGCGTCTACAACTGTTAAATAATTTTTTGCGTCAAACGTGAAAACGTCTATGTGAACTACTTGAAAAGGTTTGCTTGGCGCTTCCGTGACCATTAATGGTACATATGGCTTTTTCCTAGCATATTTCGATCTTTGGCATATTTCACAGGAATTTATAAAATTTGAAATCGAATTTTTCATATTTTTCCAGTAATAGTTTTTCCTTAAATGTTCAAGGGTTTCAACGATTCCTCTGTGGTTCGTTCTTAAATGGTCTTAAATTTAAAAGATCTTGTATCAGACAATCTACGTTTCTTTGGTCTCGGAAGCAGAGTAATAGTGCTTCTTTTACTTTGGACCAAGTTCTCAATTCTAATCTAGAGCCGATTAATGATAGCGCTCTACCAGATAATCGACCAATTATAGCTCTTATAACAAAATTATTTAAGTTAATATTGGTTGGGCTAGCAAAAGTTCTTATTAAATTGTCACAGTCATCGACAAAAACCGATAATGTGTGAGGGTTGCCGTCAAAGTGAGGGATACAGTCAATGTGTATATTTGAGTAATTGATAATTAGTTCTGTCATCGTGTGCCATTGTGTCAGTATTAAGTTGTATTTCGTTAATTCTGTTACTTAAATTATTTAATTCGTTTTCTAAGTCAATCATTAATTTTTTAAATTTCCTTTCTTTTTTAAAATTTTTAAAAGTTTAAAATTCTAGATTTTATTTAATTTGGTTGCTATCGTAAAGTTTTTTGTGTCAAGGATTAATTAAGGATGAGCAACTTACATGAATATCCAATTTTTCATTTTTCTTATCTACTGCCTATAGGGTGGTTCCGATTTTTGGATGTTCCCAGGTCTTCCTATTTCTAAGGTTTGCCTATAGGTTCCCTCGATGTTAGAGTTGTTCCCAGGACTTGCGATCTTCTTGCACTGCTTTATTCTGTCTTTTCACGGCACTTCGCGGAACTGCGACGCGAACCAGGAGCGATTTTTGTCTCCCTTAATTTCGATTTTTGAAATTGTCCGTGTCACTTAACTTATTTCTTTGTTCTTTAGATACTCGTTAATCGTTAACGAACAATTAATTCAGCGATTGAACTAATTTCGCGTATCCTACCGCACTGCGCCAGTTATGTTTCGGACACTTACAAGAGCCTTTTTAAAAAGACAAAATTTTATTAAGATACAAATATGTGTACTTAGTACAATGATACAAGTAAGATTAAAGATTTTACAAGAAACCAAGTATATATAATATTTCTAAGACATGCTGATGCAGCTTGTTGTCTGGGTGTCCTATTCCGTGTACATAGTCGTGTTTTATGGAATATAACTTACGTATATGCAGGACATATATTCAAAATAATAAACCAGTTAAATAAAAAAAATAAATAAAACACTAAAAAATCTGACGAGAAAAAAAATTAATTGTAGTTGTAGCCCTAATTATTTTAATAATTATCATACAATTTGTTGATTTTTAAAAATTGTTGATGTGGTCATTTGCCAAAAGTAGAAACTAAGTGAAATCTTTTTCTGTACCTGTTATCCTACTATTCATTTTAACAACCAGTATGGAAGTACATATTTCAATATTTTAAGAACTGATATGCTCGTACCGGTTGAATATCGTCACTGCATATATTTAAGTATTTATTATAATATATATAGTTTAACACATTGGTATGCGAATTTTTGTGACGGAATGTCATGACAATGTTTATTTAATAATTTAAAATAAAAATACGCCGTTTACCTGCCAAAATTAAGGTAAGCTTAGAATTGCAATAAGGCGTTTACGAAAACTCTACCGGTAAATACCGAGAACATTAACTGCGTTCGAAAACAAGTTCGGTGAACGTGTATAAGCATGTAGCTGTTTACCGACCGGTAGATTTACTGGGGAAGATTTACTATACCCCACTCAACATAACCTTATTCTAGCTAAACTATTCTAACATAACTAGTATTCTAGCTAAACTATTCTAACATAACTAGTATTCTAGCTAAAGCCTAGCCTAACCTAACCTTTTTAAGGATTATTTAAGCCTTCTGTATAGAAACAGCACATAAGGTTATGTTCAGTGGGGTATAGTAAAGATTGGCCGATGTACCATATCCACCGGTAGAGTTTCGTAAACGCCTAGTGATTTGGCCAAGATACATTTTAGGTATGCATATTTATATATAAAAAGAATGCTGTTTGGATAGCAGGATCACCAGACCTGTATCTTTTTCACTAGTTTATTGCAGTTCATTTATTATTTAGTTATTAAAATTAATTTAGTTAACTACAACTTTTCTTGTGTCTTTCCGGTTGAATCCGGTCGCAGTAGCACTACAAATATTGTAAGTCGCAGCAAGAAAACCTTTTTCATTGTGCCCAGCACGTATTTTCTCGTTCTGATATTATAGTTCAGGCCTTATAGTGTTATATCGGACAGTGTTTCTTTGTTCCTCATTTTTTATCACATTTGACCATCTTATATCAAGATTCATTGTAAGCAACGGTTTTGAAAAACCTCGCAAAAATAATCTGGAATACAGAAAAATATTTAAAAAGTTTCCCTCAGTAGTCAAAACCAACATTTTTTAATAATAAATAGTTTAAATGTCATTTATAACATTTCAATTTATTATAATATCTACTTACATTAATTATTTAAAATATGTACATATGTTTATTAAAGGTTAAACCATAAATGACATATGTATCAAAATTTTACTAGTAGTTCTAAGTTTATAATAATAAGGTCTAAATTAATATTATATATAAATAAACCATATGTATTAATGTAATTTACTTTCTAATTAATGTTTACAAAATGTTTACAAATTTAATGTTTAATGTTCTTTATTAAATTGTTTACAAAATACTTCAAAATGAATTAAATATTACATGAATAAGTTAAATTAATTTACGGATTTTAGAAATGTTATCCAATAAACACGGCTTCTATTTTTCACATATTTTTTTATTATTTCGAAGTTGGGAACACTTACCTTATCATTGTTAATACATTTGACACAGACTCACTAGAATTATATTTGACTTTATGAGGTTGACAACCTTTTTCATTATTAATGAATTCCTATAACTTCCGGCGTGCGTATGTAATTGAAAATCGTCGTGAAAGAAATAAAATTGAAAACATTTTAATAACATACGAATTCCTATGACATACGTAGTGTACGTATATAATGGAAATTCAGTTTTTTTTTCCATGACTGATGAATTCTTGTGAGATACGACATGTTTCATTTAAATTGTCATGAGAATGAATTAAAATGAGACACGATATGTTACGTATGATTTCTTATGAGAGATGAACACATGCCTAACAACAAAATCTTTCACACTCATAGAAATTAGTTGAAAAATGTACGTATATCATGAGAATGCTTGTAAATGTATTTCATTGTAAATTAATTTCGGAGTATTTCTGTAAGATAGGAACATTTTATAAATATTTTCTATGAAATTATTAGAAGCAGAAAAATAATTATTTTAAAAAATATTTGTTTTGAAGAAAGTAAGTAAGAAAAATGTGACTTTTTTTTTTCTTTATTATTATTTTTTCAATGCTTTATTATTTTTTTATTTCTACGATTTCTAATTATTAATATAATGATTATTTTATCTGTCTATTAGTTTTTGGCGTTCTTGCTGCTAATGCCATAACAAAAAGAATATAAAAAAACATCTATAATATAATACGCCAACGTGTGTCCCTGCGTGGGTGCGTGGTATGACGACAAAAACAAATTAGAAGCGAGATTCCGAAATGTAACGAAATATTTCGAAGCTCACCGAAGTGTATATTGACATATAACGCCTGATAATAATAGTTGTAAATTGACATGTTTACACAAAAATAATATAAATTAAAATTATTAGTAGCAGAAAAATAATTATTTAAAAAAATATTTGGTTTTGATGAAAGTATGTAAGGAAAATGTTTCTTTTCTTTATTATTATTTTTTCAATGCTTTATTATTTTTTTATTTCTACGATTAATGTTTTAAATTATCTAACGTTTTAAATTTTCAAAAATGTAAATATAAAGCACTGAGTAAAACACGCTTTGGCAAAAATGAATAATTTTTACCAAAAATTACCGGCCGAGTTTGGTCATTCAGCGCCACTAGGTGACAACTTATTTATGTAAATTTAAAATTGGTTCGAAATATTTAAAATATTTTGGTAAAAATTACAAATTGTTCAATAGTTGCACCTTTGAAATTGTATATCATGTTGGTAAAGATAAATTATATCTTAGTTATAATGATCATAACCAACAAATCTTAAGTAGGTTCTACAGCGTAAGGAATATTTTGAAATGAAAAATTTACATAAAAGTCAATACCACACTATAAGTAACCAAAATAACCAGATTTGGTTTGACCTTACAAATGTGAACGCAATATATTAAAGCGGGCAAACAATTAAATTTTACTGTGTAATTAAATAGTTCCTCACGATTTATTTCAAACTGATTTGAGATATAGTGTAAGTACGCTTTTTTCCGTGTGTGTATATTTCCGTGTGTGCTTTTTTTCATGTGTGTATTTTTTCATGTACGCTTTTTCCGTGTGTGCCTTTTGTCGTGTGTGTATTTTTTCATGTGCGCTTTTTTCCATGTGCAAATTAATCCGTATGCGTATTTTTGTATTATATGAGAAATTGGAAAATTTATTTTAATAAATATATTTTAAATTTAACGTCTCAAATCATCTTTAGTTTTAACATTATAAATGTAATGCACTGAGTGAAAATGAATCGGTTTCCCATCTTAAAAAGTTACTAAATAAATAATTCGGAATAATACTCATTATTTCTCCAGTTTTTAATAATGGGCGAAGAGTTCATTCAATTTGAATTGGATGAAGTAAGGCGTAAGGTGTTGAGCAAGTTCCACATTAAGGTAATAATGTGTTTGCCAACGCAGTTGGCAACGGGTGCCCTAGTTTATATATAATAGTTCACATATAATATAGAATTTCGCGCGAGTGTAATATGCCGGTGAGTGTACTTGAAATGCATAGAGCGCTAAGACACGCCTACCCAGGGACTTTGTTTGCTTCGACGGACTATAATTGTTGTTTCTGTTCAATAGTTCAATTCAAGGACGCTTAACTCGACATTAAAATCACATGCACATGTCACTATTTAAAAAATTGAAGTTTTCCTTCATATCTCGTACTTCTGGTTTGTTCCGGAAAATTCACTATAGTAGTTTTCATTTTATAGTAGTTTTTCCCAAACCAATCTAAGTCGGACAAATCTCTGAACAATGTTAACAATTATTTTCAGGTCTCCCCAGTGTTGCGCAATCAGGGAGCGATATGTTCAGAATGTTGCAGTAAAGTGGATGGTTTCTATGAATTCCGTGAGCAATACTTGCGGAACAGTCAAATATATATAAATTATACATCACAACTGAGTCCTGCCTCTGAAACTCGCGGAGAGTTGTGTGTTTATTTGACGGATTTCAAAAACGAACAGAAACAATGTTTGGGGACCTTGGAAGAGTACTGTCATAACAGTAACACAGTGAAAACAGAGAAGGAAGACTGCACAGGTATTGTACCGGCTGTCCCATTTAACTGGGAATGTATGGCGATCTCTAAAACTACCAAAAATACCATTTCAGTTTAACTAGACCAAATTATGTATACAACTAGTGCAGCTCAATGGCATTTTTAAAATGCATAGCAAACTAGATATAAACAAAAACTAGTATTCGCGAAATTGAATTTTCCCTTATAATTTTTGATGTATTGAAAAATATATATTTTAAACTAAATTTTCTTCAGTCAACTATTTGCTTACTTTTCAGTGCCACAGTAAAATTACTGATCATTTTTATTTATTAGTAATAACTTAAGATTTTCTTGTAGTAAGTCGTGTCTCTTGCAGTTATTTAGATCCCTACACATTCCCGGTTAAATGAGACACCCAGTATGTCAATATAAGACATTTTTATTATATCATCAGCCTTATTTATTTATCTTTGCTTTATTTTGAAAATGGTAGGAAGTGTAAAATAGGTTGAATAATAAGTAAATACATAAATATTTGCTAATATAATAAATTAAACTTTGACTGGCATACTGATTAAAACTTTAATAATATTGTTTATTTCATATTCCATTATTTATAGAAAGAGACTAGTTGTAGTTCCTTTAAATGATAGTACGTGTTTGTTCCAGGAACGAATTTGAATGATGGCGCAGGTGGTGACATACATCCTGATGTCACCAGAGACAGCGATGTTAGCGATATTATTGAAGATGTGGATGTTAAGACAGAATATGAAGATATGACTGATGACTATATATTGATGGCTGGGACAGAGCATACAGCTGAATGGGAGAATGGTCAGTAACGGGCACATTTACAACTAACTTCTACTTATGACTGTTGTTCATATTTCATTGTCGCAGTTCTGTTTATTTTAGACGAATTAGGGCAATGATCAGTAAACATCTTAAATAAAATATATATTTTGCAGTGAGTAATTCGTTTATATTTCACTGATGATGCGTTTATTTCAGGTATCACAAATGGAGTTACAGTTGTCGTTTATCATGATGGGATGAACACAGAAGAGACTGTTGTCAAGTCTGAACCTGTGGACAGCAGTGAATGTGAAGGAAATGTACTAGCATGTACAGCTGTTTCAAATATTGGTGAGCAGAGCTAGCTTTATTAACAGTTGAATGCGTACATCACGCCCCTTGTACTGTACATCTCGGGCGCCTAGTACTGAAAAATTCACAGACACAATATCAACTATGTCAATTGTTCAGTAACTGTAAGTGTATATATTTCAGAGAGTCGCGATACTGGGTTGACATATATCATTTCATCTGCTGACGACATGTCCCAGCATAACTACAAAACTAATATAATCCTCAATGAGGAGATTGATATCAAGACTGAATGTGGAGATGACGGTGAATATGAGGAGAGTGCAGCTGCGCAAGATACAGGTCAGTCAATAGTTAAATATTATTGTACTGGTTGTGAGCTTCCAATACTGATATTTCCAGTTTCTATTTACTGAATACATGCACAGGATCACAATGAGTAATAGTTTGCTAGTTGTAGTAATTTGTTAATATAATTTATCCAATAAATGATTTAATTCTTATCGACCTCTCACAATCTCTCTGACTACAGTTTGATACTTGAAATATTGTTTCTTTGTAGACTCTTATCTTTCATTAGCCAATATACAATCTTTACTTCATTTCAACATGGTTTTGTTAAATATAAATCGACCACAACAGCCATTTTTTCATTTCTCAATTCCATGCACAAAAACATAGGCAAAATCACATTGCTTAGGCTTCTCTTACGATTTTACTAAAGCTTTCGATTTAGTCCATCGCTCCATAATAGGAATTAAATTAAATGACATCGGTAGTATAGGTCCACCGCAATCGTGGCTCTCATTATTTTTTTATTATAGAGAGCAAGTTGTTTCTACTAGCTAAAACCATATTTTTTTTTATTTATTATTATTATTTTTTTTTTGTGGGGAATTGTATGCAGGGTTAGTTTAATTTAATGACAAAGAAAAGAAGTCGTGATTTCAAGTGCAATGTAACGGAACACGCATATACAGTTGCTTTAAAATATCCGGACAGTCAATTAAATTATTTAACAACTTGTATAGAAATGTCAATTACAAATATCAAATAATAATTACAAATCTCATAAGCGACAGTGTAACAAAGAAGTTCCACAAGGTTCTATACTTGGTCCAGTGTTATTTCTCTTGTATGTAAATGATTTACTTTCATTATTTCCAAATAATGCTATTTGTAATACTATTTTGTATGGGGATGACACTTCACACATTACTTGATATTGTAGATGCATTGTGACTAGTTCTGGATGGTAAAAATAACTTAGTAGCAATGAGTCGATGGTGCATTGAAAATAATCTCATGCTTAATACCGAAATAAAAATCATCCTCTGCTTTTCCATGAACACAACAATGCACTTATTGCTGGCCCATAATTTCACTTGCAACGACAAAAAAAAGTCATTGTTCCCAATCTACAAAATTTTTGGACATAATAAGTGATAATCTAAATTGGCCAATCAAAACTGGATAATCACGTGGACTAATTGCTACCTAAACTTAGCAAATCTTGTTTTATATTTAACAAGCATTAGGATATGGTTTCTGCAAGTATACTCAGAGCTGCTTACTTTGGAATATTTCACGTAACAATGTGCTATGGCGTTTTGTTTTGGGGTAGATCATGTGTATCGTAAAACGTTTTTCTCCACGACCGCTAGAGAATTCTATAGAATTCTCTAGCGACCAATTCTAAAATCAATTTTGATTACAGAAAGTTAATATTCTAACACAAGAGTTGGAATGTTAATCTAAAATACTTTTCTTCTTATGCATTTTGCGTGTATTTCATTCCTTCAATAGTTAAGGAAGAATTATTTCATGCTTGTTGTCAGTTGTTATTGTTCACTATAAGGTATGCATTCTTCCGCGCTGAATAGTAGTGCGGACGGTATCTATGACGTATGGATACATTTAACAAATGCAAAGTTTTTGTTTTTGAATATAGTAACATACTTAAAAGTAACAAGATAGTGGCCGATGTGAGGCAAATTAAACTAAAATTAAAAAAAAAGGAAAAAAATAAGTTTAAATAATTAATTAATTTGTTATGTAAAGTAGGGTCTATGACTCGGTTGGAAAGAAGAGGAAAATCGATGCTCGTGGTTTCTCACGGTCACCTGCGGCTCGCGCTCGGGATTTTCCACTCGTATCGAATTTTCTCATTTCAACCTTGTAGTTTCAACACTATTCTAGTTCAAATTCTCACTATTCGCATAATAGCAGGTGTCCCTTTAGATCATATTGCAGATCCCTTTTTCCAGTTTTGTCTGAATTAACTCTTCCATCTTTTTATATATTAGAAGCCGTAATGTTTGTTAAAAATAATCCGTACCATGTCGCTATTCATTTATTTCCATACTTATCATACCCGCAATATATAGCAACTGCACTGTACAGTAGAGATCCCCACTATATGGCTGTAACATTATGTTACATGGAAAACTATTTTGTTAACTCGTGTGGTTTCAGTTCGTATTATATGTGTCATCTTGACTAAACCTCATCATTTAGGTAATGTGTTATTGGTTAAATAAATTTATTATTTATAAGAAAATAACTATATTTAAACAACTGAAAGTTTGTCTCAATAATCAATGCAAAATTGTTTGCAGCTAGTGAAACATCTTCCAGTGAATCAAATGAGAGTTGGGAGCCGTTGGCCATAAACGAGCGTAAACAACCCACAACAACAAGGTCATCACATTTCATAAGACACAAGAAAATGCATTCTGGAGGGAAACCATTCAAATGTGATCAGTGTGATAAAGCATTTTCAGTGTCTTCAAATTTGATTACTCACAAACGAACACATTCTGGAGAGAAACCATTCAAATGCCATCAATGTGATAAAGCATTTTCAATGTCTTCAAGTCTCATTAATCACGAACGAGTACATTCTGGAGAGAAACCATTCAAATGTGATCAGTGTGATAAAGGATTTTCAGTATCTTCAAATTTGATTCGTCACAAACGAACACATTCTGGAGAGAAACCATTCAAATGTGATCAATGTCATAAAGCATTTTCAATGTCTTCACATCTGGTTATACACAAACGATTACATTCTGGAGAAAAACCATTCAAATGTGATCAATGTGATAAAGCATTTTCAACGTCTTCATATCTAGTTATTCACAAACGATTACATTCTGGAGAGAAACCATTCAAATGTGATCAGTGTGATAAGGCATATACAGTGTCTTCAAATTTGATTACTCACAAACGATTACATTCTGGAGATAAACCATACAAATGTGAGCAGTGTGATAAAGCATTTTCACAATCAGCACATCTCATTACTCACAAACAAGTACATTCTGGAGAGAAACCATTCAAATGTGATCAATGTGATAAAGCATTTTCACGTTCATCTGATATCATTATACACAAACGAATACATTCTGGAGCGAAACCATTCAAATGTGATCAGTGTGATAAAGCATTTTCACAATCATCAAATCTCATAAAACACAAACGAATACATTCTGGAGAGAAACCTTTCAAATGTGATCAGTGTGTTAAAGCATTTACCAATTCATCACATCTCATTACGCACAAACAATCACATTCTGGAGAAAAACCATTCAAATGTGATCAGTGTGATAAAGGATTTTCACAATCATCACATCTCATTACTCACAAACAAGTACATTCTGGAGAGAAACTATTCAAATGTGATGAATGTGATAAAGCATTTTCACGTTCATCTGATATCATTGTACACAAACGAATACATTCTGGAGCGAAACCATTCAAATGTGATCAGTGTGGTAAAGCATTTTCACAATCATCAAATCTCATTCATCACAAACGAATACATTCTGGAGAGAAACCATTCAAATGTGATCAATGTGATAAAGCATTTTCACGTTCATCTGATCTCATTATACACAAACGAATACATTCTGGAGAGAAACCATTCAAATGTGATCAGTGCGATAAAGCATTTTCAGTGTCTTCAACTCTCATTACTCACAAACGAATACATACTGGAGAGAAACCATTCAAATGTGAGCAGTGTGATAAAGCATTTTCACAATCAGCACATCTCATTACTCACAAACGAATACATTCTGGAGAGAAACCATTCAAATGTGATCAATGTGATAAAGCATTTTCACGTTCATCTGATCTCATTATACACAAACGAATACATTCTGGAGAGAAACCATTCAAATGTGATCAGTGCGATAAAGCATTTTCAGTGTCTTCAACTCTCATTACTCACAAACGAATGCATTCTGGAGAGAAACCATTTAAATGTGAGCAGTGTGATAAAGCATTTTCAAAATCAGCAAATCTCATTACTCACAAACAAGTACATTCTGGAGATAAACCATTCAAAAGTGATTATTGTGATAAATCATTTTCAGGGTCTTCAAGTCTCATTACTCACAAACGAGTACATTCTTAAGAGAAACCATAAAAATGTGATAAGTGTGATTCAACATTTTCTAGGTCATCACATCTCATTTCTCACAAACGAATGCATTCTGGAGAGAAACTATTCAAATGTGATCAGTGTGATAAAATATTTGCACAGTCCTCACGTCTCATTACTCAATTACGGTTTGGAGAGGAACCATACAAATGTTATCAGTGTTATAGAGAAATTTTTCCACGACCACTATAGAATTTACCAATTCTAAACCCAATTTTGACTACAGATTTTTTTTTTTTTTTTGGTTTAGTCGGACCTTAGCTACTAGGCGATTGGTCTGGAGCTATTTAGAGTTACTGTAAAATAATATTTTATCTATATTTCTGTATTAAATACATTGCCATTAAATTGAAAAAAAAAAAAATAAATAAAATAAAATAAAAAATTAACAATAATAAAATAAAAGAATTAGAGCGTTGCCATTATACTCGGGGAAAATTAATATGGTTATTAAAGTTAATAAAGGATAATGCGTTTCCATTAATGTATAATATAATATATCTTGAGTTACACGTATATAGCTGTATTTTTCATGTGTTCATATAAAGCGTAATAATTTTTTTCGTTCTTTGTTTTAAGTATTAGTTGAATATTTGTTGGTAGAGTTATTTTGTTTTCAGTTTAAATTTTATACAATTGTTGTTGGATTTGATACAAATTGCATGATAGAAATAGGGGATAAGATTCCAGTAGGGTTCATAACCTTGTGAGCAGGGACATATGTTGGATTCTATTAAGTTTAATCTATAAAGATGTGCTGGCCACATTGTATGATTAAATCTCATCCTTGATATCGCTGTTACATATTTTTTTGGAATAGGAGTTTTACTAAACCATGGTTTTTTAATGGTGTTCTGTATGTTAAAATAATTAATTAATTAATTATTAATTAAAATAAAATATACCTTTTTCCTCTGATGTAATATTAAATTTATTTTGCCTTGCTTTATGATAACTAAGTTTTGTTTCCGCGATATTTTCGTTTGAGAAATGTAACACTTGTTCAATTGCACCCTGTTCTATTGCTAATTTAGCTTTAGAATCGACTATTTTGTTGCCCTTAATATCCGCGTGACCTTTGATCCATATAATTTTTACCTCAATGTTTTTATGATGTTTGGCTATATTTATGTTTTCTATTATCTTGTATATTACTTTGGGGTTGTTAGTGAATCCTGGGTTTTTTAATTTTTGAATAGAGCTCAGACTGTCTGTTAGAATAGTGGCTGAATTGTAATCTGGAATGTGTAAGTTTAATAAATACTCAATAGCGCGATATATTGCTTAAAGTTCTATATGGAATATGTTAACAGTATTATTTGTTTTGTACATAAAATCTTTTTCTGTTTGGGGATCGTATATGGCAAATCCAGGGCCTTCATTTTGTTTTTATTCATCTGTATATATTTCGTATGTTTTCCCGAGTTTTGAATTGATGTAATTTTGTAGGATATTATTGTTTTTTATTTCTATTTCTGAATCAACTATATTATTAGGAAAAGAGAATTGTTGTGAATATAAGAAGCATGTTAGATTAAAATTTCTTTCAACAGTAATTTTTGTATCTTTGTAACTCAAGAAACTATCCACTAGAGGAGGTAGTATTCTGAGTTGCCAGTAAGGGGAGATGAGACATTTAGTTGAAAGATGTATAATATTATCGGTGAGGATATGTAATTTATTAGTGTACATATGCAGCCAGAATTTGTTTGATAACGTTTTTCTTCTTATATTAAGCATTCAGCGAATAGGCTGTGTTTAGGTGTTGATTGCATAGCTCCGATACATAATCTGAGGTTTTTATGTTGTATTTTATTTAGTAATTCTAATAAACTATTAGATGCAGAACCATACACTGTACAACCGTAGTCAATAATTGATCTAATTCTACACCTATAAAACGAAATGGCTGTTGGTACATCAGCACCCCATTTTTTCTTAGAAATTATTCTAATCATATTAACTGCTGAATCACATTTTTTAACGAGATTACGAATGTGGGACTTAAAATTTAATTTTGCGTCTAAATGCATCCCTAATTATTTAATTTCTGGTACCAGGTTAATTTGTATTCCTCCCAAATTTAGTGACTTAGGGAGAGAATTTTGTTGGTGTCTCGTGAAACATACTATTTTTGTTTTATTCGCACATATTTCTATGCCGTGATTTCTGAGCCAATCAATTATTATACGCATACCTATATTCAGAGAATGTTGTGGTACTGAAAATTTTGTTGAGGTGCAGTATATTATTTATTTATTTTACATCGGCCTATTTCTACAACGAGGCTAATCGCTGATGCCAAGGGGTCGAGCTCCTACACCTGGATGAGTGGTGAATGATTGTGAAAATGAGAGTAATGTAAACATATTATTCTCACCTGAATAATATCACCAACGAAGGAGGCTCGAACCACCGACCGCCCAGTCCTGACTGTTTCTACCAGTTTAAAACCGCACGACTTAATGCGCTCGGCCACTCCGTTGGCTGAGGTGCAATATAAGTACATATCGTCTGCATAACTTAAAAAACTTGTTTCAGGAATGAGTACTTGCACCAGTTTAAAAGTATAAATAAGAAATAAAATGGGGCTCAACACATGGGGCCCTTGTGGTAAACCTAATTTGCATGTTCTAGGTCCTATCATATTTTGTGCGTGTTTTATGTAAAGAATGCGCGACTTAATTATGTTTTTTATTGACTTAATTATATTAAATGGTATTTTTAATTTATACATTTTGTTAATTAGTATATCTGGAGACTCTGTTAATTACCTTCGTAGTGATCGGACGTGTTTAACTAAGTGCTATTCATATACTACCACGTGATTTATTTTTTACTTATTTCTGTTTAATATACTGGGTGAAAATAAATAACACTAAGTGAAGTGTAGTGTAATGAGTGAAGAAGACCCGGGGCCTCCCCGGGCGGACCCTCTGGATCCAAATTCTAGTCCAAAAAAACAAAACTTCTATACGGCTGAAGACATTGCTCCTTACGAAGTGTAGTTCAGTCTCTACCGAGCCAGAATGAAGCTACACCCGTCAGCAAAATTCACCCTATGGCATTAGGAAAAATCTTGACCCAGCAGAACATACAGGTATTAGTTATATATCAAAAAAGGACGTGATAGAATTGGAATAAACTTTCAAATATTTGAACTAGCAAATAAGTTTACAGCAAATCAAAAAATCAAAGAAAAGTTTAAGTCTTTATCCCATCACATTTGACTTCTCGTCAAGGAATTATCAGAAATGTTGATACTTCCCTAAGTATGGAAGACATATTAAATAGTATAAAAAGCCCTGTCAAAGTTCTTTCCGCTCGCCGCCTTAACCGTCGATCCAGCCAAGCTGGAGTTTCGCCACCAACATACACCCCTACACAAACTGTCGTTTTGACATTTGCTGGGAGCAGGCTCCCCGCTAACGTAACATTATTTTATGTCTCATTAGACGTGGAGGTTTATGTCTCCCCAGTGTTGCGCTGTTTTAATTGCTTACGCTTCGGGCATACAGTGCAACAAGATGTGCCCTATGTGCAGGACCGCATCCAAAGTCAGTATGCACAATAACCATACCTGTCTGTATTTATTGCAAGGATCATCACTCCACGCTCGACCCCAGCTGTCCCGAATTGAAGAAACAGCAAGCAATTAAAAAAATAATGGCAACAGAAAGGAAAACATACTTCGAAGCAACATCAACTAAACCATCGCCCAACCCGACAGTTACACCACAACATTTCCCTAATATCAAATCAACCTCTTCCATGGCAACAACACCAGGACCACACTCGTATTCGAAGAAGCGGAAGCAGAACACAGTCCCATCTTCCCCGGGATATGACAGGAGTGCACACCAGGATTTGCTACTGACCCAAAACGGAAATCTTTTCACGTATAGCTCACCCGTTTACAGTAATAACACCCCTACGGCAATATCAAGTCCCTCCACTTCAGGTCGAGTGAAGGAACAACACGTCGAGAAATTTGTTAATTTACTTCGTACTCACACACAAAATGAATCCTTAGTGTCACTTTTTTATAGCATCCTCTCTCAGGTAAATCACCAAACCCAAAGTCTCCACAGCAATAAAACGGACTTACTTCGTTTACTACATGATGACAAAATTGAGGTGGCAGCCTTGTCTGAAACTTGGCTGAAACCCCATGTCCATTGCCGTATTAACGGATACAATGTCATAAGAAACGATAGAACTGATGGTTATGCAGGATCAGCATTACTTATACGCAATGACATAAACTTTACAGAAATTTCGCTCAACTGTAGACACACTTCATTTCAGGTAACAGCTGTAAAGGTTTATTCCATTACAGTAGCATCATTTTATATTCCTCCCCGTACTAATATTTCCGTAAATCAGTTGAGAACAATTATAAACAAATTGCCAGCCCCATACTTACTATGTGGCGACTTCAATGGCCATAACGTTGTCTGGGGTAGTCATACCACAGACAACTTAGGTAAAACAATTGAAGATCTTATAGATTTGTATAACCTCTGCATCCTAAACGATGGAAAACCGACACGACTATCTCGCCCTGGATACGCTGATAGCTTTGTTGACCTTGCATTGAGTACTGCTGATATTGCCCCTAACATTAATTGCATCACCCTGAACGATACATATGGCAGTGATCACTTCCCCTTATTAACAGAAATTCAGATCAGCACATGTAATCGCAATAATAATCAACTCGCTTACCACCTCCCAACATATAACCCTAAGAAAGCTGATTGGTCACTATATCGCAGTACATGTATCCAACTTTTTGAAAACATCAGTAGCACCAATTGTAACGGTGAAGAAAAAAACAAGATCCTATGTGACATTATACATAAATCTTCTGCGGTCGCAATACCAATTTCGGAAAAAAAGAAGTCTTATTGCCCTACTCCATGCTGGGACGAATGTTGTGGAAATCTTAAAAAGGCACGAAAAGCAGCCATATCGGAATACAAGAAATCACCTACACTAGACAACTTTTTAAAAGCTCAACAAGCAATAGCCCGATCAAAACGTATGTTCAAAGAAAAAAAGAAATTGGCCGTCTAGGATTTCTGTCAATCCCTCTGTGGTGTCGTAAATAAAAAATATACTTTTATTACTTTTTTATTCCCACAAAAATAATATACATTATAATTAACAAGTTTACATTTCGCTAGCCAGTCAACCACTGCTAGCTCCGGTCGGCAAACGCCGGCAATCGTCTTCTTTAATCCGGCGAGCTGGCACATCGATTGTACTTGATATCGGAGTGTATCATTATACACTACACCCTCAATCCAGAAACTCCTATATCTGAGGTGTGGAAGAAAATCAAGATCTACAAAAAATCAACTTTGAGGTCCATCAACAAACCAATGACATGCGTAGAATTGAACAATGAAGAATTTTTAAAAGCATTCACACCTTCTTATGTCAGCCCTGAATTATCTTTGCCATTAACTGAAACAGATGATCCATTCCTAACATCCCCTTATACTATGTATGAATATAATTCAGTTATTACTACGGTCAAGAATTCGGCGCCTGGACCTGATGGAATCTCCTATCTTCACTTAAAACATCTGCCAACCGTAATGAAAGAGTTGCACTTGAACATTATAAACATGATATTATTAGGACATGAAATACCACCTGCATGACGAGACACGTATTGCTCTCTCATCTTGTTTACTTAAATCAGCGGAACATCTATTAAAACTAAGACTTGACTGGTGGCTTGGGAAGAATTGTATTCTTCCACGTCAACAGCTTGGTTTTCGGAAAGGCAAATATTGTCTACATTGCACAATGAAGCTCACTACAGATATACACATAGCCTTTGCTAAAAGAGAGCACTTAGTTGCAGTCTTCCTTGATCTAAAGGTTGCCTTTGATAATGTGGACATTCCAACTCTTTTAAAATCACTCGCCAGTATTAAATTGCTTTCTGTAATAACTTTGTCGGCATAACAACCAAAGAACCCTTCTAGCGTCACTTATGTGTATGTTTGTCTGCCTCTACGGTAGATATTGTAGCCAAACGGCTTAGCATAGAAAGTCGAAATTTGGCACGCTTATACAACTCCAAAGATGTATAAGTAATATATTAGGAAAAATACTGAGAGTGCAGAAAAACACATCCTTAAATAAATATAAACATATAAACAAATATTTAATGAATATATTTATATATATATATATGTTACCTGCAAAAACCGTTTGGGGACCGCTGACGGTAGTCCACCGCCCGCCTACCCAGAATGCATAGAGAGAGTGAACGCGTCTGGCATGGCGTTGACCGATACGATATATCTTACTGTGTATAGTGAAATGTTAATTTATTAGTGTTTTGTTAATTAAATCATTAGTTAGTAATGTGTTGTGTGTGATTGCTCGATCCTCTTCCATCCATATGACCAACGTAAGCTTCATAGCTTACATTTCAGAAGTGGGATGTGAATAACAAAAATCAAGATTTGTTTACGTCGCCATTACGCTGTTACGAGAATTAAAATCTAAAGTAAAATTGAACATTTTAGTGGAAAGCAGCTACTTCGAGGTAAGAGAATTTGTTACCACACCTCCTGTGACGTATTAAGTCTCCTGGCCACCGCACACCGCGGCCAACGAAGGACTTTTGAGTTCGCTACATTCATTACGACCTTAAAGAACACGAGTGCGCCTAAGACAGTATGCAATACCTACGCGCGGGAGTGAGTGTGATTGCCGTGCGTAAACGACGTGACGTAATCGGTCAGTGCAACGAGATCCAGAGGTTCTCAAACGAAACGCGTATGAATAAATGAATGCGTGCTATAATTGACAGTAAAACGTATCGCAACGAACTTTAAAGCGATAACAAACAGTGAAAAACATTTTGCGGTGTGTAAACGAAAATTTACGTAACGAAGTAAGCCGAAATACATTATAAACTATATTGCAACGATAATACGAAGACGGAACGTATCGCAACGGTGTGAAGTGATAAAACGCGTCGCTAAAAATCGGTGTAATATTAAACGAGCGTGTATTTTAACGGGCTAAGATACAAACGGTTACGGCAGAACGAGTACACGATACAGTACAAAATGTCGAACAAGAACGTGAATTTAAACGAGCCACCAGCAAACGACGAGCCATCTGCAGATAGTTGTCCGTCTGCAGATAACGAACTGTCCGTAGATAACGAACCATTTGCGGATAACGAACCACAACGAGATGTACCAATTCCGTTGGCGACATCAACGAGGTTAAACCAAGAAACACGGAGGTCGCGCGAGCAGGATAATTTCTTGTGGGAGCGAGACTTACTGGAACGCGAACGAGCTCTGTTGGCAAGAGAACGCGAACTTTTGCAGCAAGAAACTAATGCATTCCAAACGCAACGAAACGAAACTCAACGTAACGAAACGCAATACTATCGAACCGACGTAAACGATAATTCGATACCAGAATTCGACCCCGGTTCGAAAACGTCGATGACAGCGATACAGTGGGTAAAGCGGATAGAAAATATGGCAAATATATTCCACTGGGACAAAAATATGCTTTTGTATAAGGCCATTGGAAAATTACGAAACGCCGCCAAATATTGGTTTGAAGGTCTGAAAGGAGACTTGAATGATTGGGAAGATTTCAAGTTACAGCTGGTAGCCGGATTCCCAACCGTGGTAGACGACGCAGACGTTCATTACGAATTGTCTGCAAAACGCAAAAAGAATGAACAAAGTTACGAAAACTTTGTATACGAAATGAAGGCCATAGCCTCAAAAGGTACTATAACAGACCAGGCATTAATAAAATACATAATTCATGGAATAACAGATCGAGAACTTACGAAAATACTATCCGTACAAATGTTGACGTCCGTACAGGATCTGTTAATGCGAGTTAAGGTGTACGAGACCACTTTCAATACAAAAAGTGAAAACACCACGAAACCCGGTACGAGCAAATATAGCAAAACGACTAAAGATACGCCATCTGTAATAAAATGCTATAATTGCAACGAAGTAGGACATAAATCGTTTGATTGTCCGAAACCGCAACGAAAAATGAGATGTAGAGCATGTAACCGTGTGGGTCATGTGGAAGCAAACTGTCAAACGAAACCCAAACATGACCGGAAGGAAAGTGAGGAAAAGAGAAGAGTCCATCGCATCCAAGGAACCAAATGCGAATTGGTTGACGAATATCATAAGGAAATAATGATAGACGGAAAGACGCTAGTTGCTTTCATTGATCTTGGAAGTGATGTAGTCACAATGAAACATGCGACGGCAAGAAGGCTACATATCGAATATCTGCCTTGCACAACAAAATTAAGAGGCTTTGGAAACGGGGGATGTTATGCTCTTGGCAAACGAACACTCTTGATCGAATTAGACGAAACGAAAATTGAAGTTAATGTTCTCATAGTTCCAGACGATTCCCAGGAACAGGACGTCATTGTGGGCAGAAGCGCTCTGGACCAAGACGGTGTCAAAATAACGAAACAAGCGAACGAGCTACGCATTGAACGAGAAATACGAGTAACGAATCAAGAGAAAGAAATTTTGACAAGTAGTGATGATGACGATACAGAGACTGAAATCCACGAAATAGAAGACAAGTATCCAAGAGACGAAACAGTTGACTCTATTTCGATAGAAGAGGTCAAACTGGATGGTTTCGTAGACGAAAAAACGAAAGAAGAACTGTTGCGAACTCTGAATGAATACAGGGACTGTTTCGCAAGAGATCTCACGGAAGTAGGAACAACTGATCTGGTTGAAATGGAAATAGAGCTGACATCACGAGAGCCGATTCAATATCGCCCATACCGATTGCCGTACGCGAAAAGAGAAACGATGGAGATGATTGATGACCTACGAGAGGCGGGGATCATTCGGGAATCCAAGTCCGAATACAGCAGTCCCGCCCTCTTGGTATCAAAACACACCGGAGGAGATCGGTTATGCATAGATTATCGAAAATTAAATTCGATTACAAAAAAGGAGAGAGTCCCAGCTCCCATTATAGATGAACAGCTAGATCAGCTGTCTGGAAACGAATACTATACGATCCTAGATTTCTCAAGTGGTTATTATCAAATACCCATAGCGGAGAAGTCAAAACATGTGACAGCTTTCGTAACGACAAAAGGTAAATATGAATTCAACAAAATGCCCTTCGGGTTAACAAATGCTCCTAGGGTGTTCTTGAAATTAATGAAGGAGGTCGAGAAGAAGCTTGGACCAGGTATTTTACAATACTACATGGATGATGTCATTATTCCAAGTACGACCCTCAGAGAAGGCTTGCGAAAACTAAGGTTATTCCTGAGGACTCTGAAAGATTTGGGACTTACATTAAAGTTGACGAAATGTGAATTCCTAAAAAGGAAAGTAGAATTCCTCGGATTTGAAATATCCAAAAACGGTGTGGTACCCGGAACCAAAACCACAAACGCGATCAGGGACTTCAAGAGACCCGAAAACGTGAAGGAGATACGCCAATTTGTTGGGCTCACAAATTTCTTCAGGAAGTTTATAGAGAAATACGCTCATATAGTCAGCCCATTAACTCAACTCACGAGGAAGAATGAAGAATTCCGCTGGGAAGCCGCTCAAGAAGAGGCATTCCAGGTTTTGAAAAAGAAACTGCAAGAGAAGCCAGTATTGGCCCTCTACGAACCAACGGCACAATTTCAAGTGCATACGGATGCAAGCAGCCTAGGACTTGCTGGAGTCCTTCTACAGAAAGTTGAAGACAAACCGTGGCAGCCTATCAGCTACTACAGTAGGCAAACGACGTCGATCGAGTCTCGATATCACAGTTTTGAGCTGGAAGCTCTAGCCGTGGTAGAAGCTTTGGAACGCTTTCGAATCTACGTGTTAGGTCGAAGATTCCAAGTTATGACTGATTGTGCTTCTCTGAGAACGCTGACTCAGAAGAGAGATCTTTCGCCACGAATAAGCCGATGGTGGTTAAAGTTGCAAGAATTTGATTTCGAAGTTATTCATCGAGCGAATGAGAAAATGCAACACGTAGACGCTCTTAGTCGCTCTCCGGCAGAATCAAGTCGCGAAATAGAAGTAGCAGACTTACGAATCTTATCCGTCGGGATAACGGAGCAAGACTGGCTCACGACAATGCAATTGAACGACCCCAAATTGAGAAATATATGCAATGTTCTAGGAAGAACGCCCAAAGACAACGCAGAAAGACAAATACATCACGACTATAAAGTCGAGGATGGTCGACTGTATAGGAACGTGAGCAACAAGAAAAAGTGGGTAGTACCAGGAGGTGCGACAGTTCAAATAATAAAGGGTGCTCACGATGACATGGGACACTACGGTTTAGAAAAGACGATCCAATGCTTGGAGAAATCATTCTGGTTTCCCCGGATGAGAAAACGAGTCAAACGTTATATTGACTCGTGTGTCTCATGTGCGTATCATAAACAACCAGGTGGACGAAAGGAGGGCGAACTACATAACATTGAGCGTGTGCCCATTCTGTTCCACACTGTGAACGCTGACCATTTAGGACCTTTCCCTGACAGTGCCAAGAATAATGCGCATGTATTGGTCATCGTGGATAACTTCACGAAGTACGTATTTCTGGCAGCTGTTAAGACCACGAAGTCTGAAGCGACACGAAAAGTCTTTGAGAATTTTATTGAAATCTTCGGGTGCCCTACGAGGATAATTACTGATAGAGGCACCGCCTTTACTGGCAAACCGTTTGAAGACTTTTGTAAAGAAAACGACATAGTCCACATAAGAAACGCAACGGCATGTCCACGAGCTAACGGACAGGTCGAGCGATTAAACCGAGTAATCCGAACTTCTATTGCTACTATTAGCAAAGGCGACAGACATTGGGACAAGGATATAAAGAAAATCCAGTTTGGCATAAATAGTATGCAAAACCAGACAACAAAACGTAGCCCCAACGAGTTATTGTTTGCATACCATCCCCGTAACATACTGCAAAACAAAGTCCTACTAGCTTTGGAAGATGGGGTGAAGTCTGAAATAGACATACACAAAGCGCGACAAGAAGCGTTAGATAGAATTAAAGAAAATCAGGAAAAGCAAAAGATAAGGTTTGACCGAAAACGTAAGAAACCTACAACCTACGAAGAGGGAGACTTGGTTCTCATACGAAGAGAAGCCACTGCAACGGGACATCCCAAAAAGTTGGCCCCGCTGTACAAGGGTCCATACTTAATAGAGAAGGTTCTTCCGAACGATCGATATCAACTCGGAGACGTCCCGGGTGCGCAGCGTACTCAACGAACATTCCAGTCGGTGTTCTCTTCGGACGCACTCAAACCTTGGTGCTGTCTACCTGACGACGAGGACGAAGCAGATGCTGGTGACGAAGAAGAAGATGCCGAAGATATAATAAATAATTATTAGTTTCAGATGCCAGAGCCCTTGGAGGAGCCGAGGACGACTCCTGTGGTAGCTAGGCCGAATGTTACCTGCAAAAACCGTTTGGGGACCGCTGACGGTAGTCCACCGCCCGCCTACCCAGAATGCATAGAGTAGAGAACGCGTCTGGCATGGCGTTGACCGATACGATATATCTTACTGTGTATAGTAAAATGTTAATTTATTAGTGTTTTGTTAATTAAATCATTAGTTAGTAATGTGTTGTGTGTGATTGCTCGATCCTCTTCCATGCATATGACCAACGTAAGCTTCATAGCTTACATATATATATATATATATATATATATATATTTGGTTAATCGTCAGTCAAATTAATAGATTTAAACTAGGACTGTACTTACACATATTGCTTGGGACACCAGCCAAAGGCCCCGCAGAGAAGGATTTCAAACAATTCAAAGGATGACTGGGGTATTTAAATAAAAATTCAATTGGCGCAAGGACGAGGAAATTAAAAATAAATCAAGGAATAATCGGCAGGGGGGAATTTAAAACATTTAAAATCTTTTAAATAAATTGAAGTGATGAAACAGAGGGTAAATATTATAAAATTCAAGTAAACGTAATGAGTGGGTTACAAAAAAATCAAACGACACCGAAAGGAAATTTTTCAAATGTTCAAGTGATGAGCAAAGGGGGATTTTCAAAAATTCAAATAATGACTGAAGGGGGGATTTTCAAAAATTCAATTGATAATTGAAGAGGTTTCAAAAAATTCAAGTTGTGATAGGTGGAATAATTAAAAAAATTCAAGTGATAATACCGGGGGAATTTTCAAAAATTCAAGTGATACCCGGTGGGGGGGGGGGATTTAAATAAATTGAAGTGGTGAAACAGGGGGTAAATATAAAATTCAAGTAAATGTAATGGGGGGTTACAAAAAAATCAAATGACACCGAAAGTGAATTTTTCAAATGTTGAAGTGCTGAGCAAAGGGGATTTTCAAAAATTCAAGTAATGACCGAAGGGAAGTATTTTCAAAAATTCAATTGATAAAAATGAAGGAGTTTCATAAAATTCAAGTGATAATACCGGGGGGGGGGGTGAATTTTCAAAATATCAAGTGATACCCGGTGGGGGGGGATTTAAATGAATTGAAGTGATGAAACAGGAGGGAAATATTATAAAATTCAAGTAAACGTAATGGGGGGGGGGGGGGATAAAAAAATCAAATGCCACCGAAAGGAAATTTTTCAAATATTCAAGTGATGAGCGAAAAGGGGTTTTTGAAAAATTCCAGTAATGACCGAAGAGGGGATTTGCAAAATTTCAATTGATAACTGAAGAAGTTTCATAAAATTCAAGTTGTGATAGGTGGAAGAATTTAAAAAATTCGTGATAATACCAGGGAGAATTTTCAAAAATTCTAGTGAAAAACCCGGAGGGGGGGGAGAGAATTTCAAAAAATCAATTGATGACCGGGGAATTTCAAAAAATTCAAGCAATGATCGGAAGATGGAAGTTTTAAAAATTCAAGTGATAAAACTGGTGGGGGGGGGGATATTTAAAAAAATTCAAGCATTGATCGGGTGGAGAATTTAAAAAATTCAAGTGATAAAACCGGGGGGAAATTTTCAAAAATTCTAGTGATGAAACTGGGGGGGGGGGGATTTAAAAAAATTCAAATGATAACTGGGGGGATTTAAAATATTTAAACAGTGATCGAAGGGTGGAGAATTCAATGATGAAACCAGGGGGATTATAAAAAGTGATGATAAGTGGGTTAGATTTAAAAAATTCAACCAATGGTCAGAGGGTGGAGAATTTTAAAAATTCAATGATAAAACCGGGGGGAGATTTTCAAACAATTTAAGTGATGATATGTAATCTAGTTTTCACAATAGGATACGCAAGAAAGGAATACATTTTTATAAAAAGGTACTTATTGCGTGCGTCTTCTTTCAATATCTACATTTTCATTTAATTTTTTATGGTTGCACAGAACAGCTAAGTATGCAATTTGACTCGCACTTTGACAAGATCGAGAAGCACTGGTTCTGTAAAGGTCTTTTTAAAATATATATTTGCTTTAGATCAGAGTCCCGCTATTAAATAGCGCTGAGAAGTGTAAGTACAGCCCTATTAATCTATGATTAACAGTGGCATAATAAGTGTTTTGGGGTTATATCCCAATTAATTTTAACCCTTCCACTTTTTTAAAGTGTACGCCACTGAAATAATACTTATATTAATATAGCAAAATTGTATATATAAAAAAATGTAAAAATAAAAAGGTACTCAAAATTATTTCATATATAGTATAAAAAATATAAATTGTAAAATAATTGTCTTAAAAGTCGTGATTTTTACCCTTTTTTTGTATTTCTTAAAATTTAAGGATTTTATTCTACCAGTGAACTGACAGCTACTGAACTTCGTTCTGCAAAAGAACTGTTTTCACCTGAGTATTTTGTAGGAGTTGTTTCATTGGACGGTCTTGAAGATGTGTTTTTTCGCAGTTTAGGAGGTAGAGACCTACAACAAAAAAAAGGTTAATATTTCGTATTAGTCCACCACAACTAGGTTTGTATGCTTAGAATGAATTATATTATAACGTTAGAAACGAGAAGGCATGGTCGTAAGAGTGGGTAGCCAATAGTAATCATTCATGCATCTGTAGTTGGCGAGAGAACAACCCGTTTTTAACACGAGCAACTTCCGAATATAACTGATATTTTTGGAACTATTTATGAAGTTAATGTTTTTCAAAATACGTATACTATAAATCTCATTGGAAACAGGTAAAAATTCCTTATGAGTACCTATTTATATACGTCTAGCAAGTTTAAGTTTTTTCTGTCTAAAATTTTTGCTAGCTTAACCTAACCTAATAAGTTTTATCATTGACTGCTTGCATATAGTGAAGATATATAAATGCTTTATACAGTTTTTATACATTTACATAATTTAGCATCTATGAATACGACGAAAAACGGAATTTTCTATTTCAGACAAAATTAGTAGGTCTGAATATATTGTAGCAGGCAGGGGGGGGGGGAGAATTTAACAAACTGTAAAAACGGTGGGGGATGGCTGCCACCACTTAGTTTATATAAAACTAGGAAAATGAAAAGGGCGGAATTTACCTGCTTCTCTGTCAAACAAGTGGGAAAATTTTAACAAAGTAAATTTATTGTACAAAAAGAAAAAAAATCAATAAATGAAAAACAAAATTTAAAGTTACAAAATAATATTAAATAAATGAAAAACAAGACATTTTAAAACAGAATGATATTAAAAAAAATAAAATATAAAAGTTACAAAAATAAACTTACGTGGTCGACCGGACTCAGCTCTTGACAGGATCTGATGCATTAAACATACACCAGACCTCAGCCAGGAACCGAGTCAATTACAATAAATTTTGCTTCATATTTATACAACATATAATTTGATAATGTTATTATTTATACTCTGTCTAACCTTCATGATAAGACTGTTAACATAATTTTATTATTATTATATTATTTATTTTACATCGGCCTTTTTTTCTGCAACGAGGCTAATCGCCGATGCCAGGGGGCGAGCTCCGACACCTGGATGAGGGGTGAATGATTGTGAAAATGAGAGTAATGTAAACATTATATTCTCGCCCGAATAATATCACCAACGAAGCAGGCTCGAACCACCGGCCGCCCAGTCCCGCCTGTTTCTCACAGTCTCTAACCGCACGACTTAATGCGCTCGGCCATTCCGTTGGCTAAACTGTAAACATATCAAAATTATGTATTGCATAAACACTCTACCTATTGTTATGAATAATACCTTTGTTATCAAAATAATTCTGATGGTGCAACTGTTACAATATTGCTATTTTTGAGGATTCTCTATTTTAATAATGTTAATATTTTTCAAAATATGTATACTATAAATCGCATTTAAATGTGACTTAAAGCGTATAAATACTGAAATTATTATTCAAGTATTTCTTTAAAACCGTTAATAGGAGCTAAATGTTAACAAACACTTATTAAATAATTGCTTGGATTTCGAAACGGATAACTATCAAGTACTTATTTAAATTTCAGTTTTGAATAAAATTATTGGAAATGATAAAGTGAACGTAATGTTGTTTTGAAAGAAAGGGGCGGCGCTTCGCCAGGGCCAAATCTCATTCTAACTAGCATACACGGTTTCTCTAACGAGTTGTCTGTTGTGGACTTATTCAGAACATTAACTAAAAAAAAATCTTGTAATCTGAAGTAGAATACGTCTTTGTATAAGATGGTATGGGGTGTTCTTCCCGGAAAACAATCTTAATGAAATTAAGGTACCATCCATAATAAATTCATATAAATAAATATATAGAAATATACATACCTGCAATAGCATTGTGCTGCATAAGAAATTTTACTGAATTCCTTAGGTCGAGCCCAGTTTACTTCTAGCATATACCCATCGACTAAGAGTACTGAAAAAAAAAAATAAATAAATAAATAAATAAGCCATTCGTAAGCCATTAGTCCATAAATAAGCCATAAGGCCGCGAACATACAGAAAACCGGCACCGGCTTTACTGGAAACAAGCGCTGATCTGCCGCAGTATCTGTCCAGGTTTTCAAATATAATCTTACACGCTGTGTACTGGTCGGCGCCGGTAGGTGTCGGCTACCCGCTTACCCGAAACGTTTAAGCAGTTTAAACAGCTTGTTAGCGCCGAAACAAAAATATATTTTAAAAATCTTGCATCATCTTCTTTTAATTGAGGAAAAAGGTGGTGGTATTCCCAATATTTACGTCTCTCTTCGCGTTCATTCTATGCTAGGCCAATATAATTAAAAAATAAAAATAAGGTTGCCAGTACATACCTGTCAGTCTGTCTTTAGCAATTTGGGCGTGGATACGGTTGTCGAAATGGATGAACCCATAATCTTTAGCAAGATAAATCTTTAAAATTCCAGAAGGAGGTATGTGGTGATGCAAACGTGTCCTTAAGAATCTGCCACTCAATCCAGGACTCAGATTACGAATAAATAATTTGGTGACCTAAAAAAACAAAAACAAAATTTGAATATTTTCAAAAATGTATTAATAATTGTTGGAAACTACATTTTTCTTTTTGACTATGTCTATTTACGATCATGAAAAAATAAATGCATTATGTGTCTAACTGTAAATACATAATGCTGTTCATATTGCAACAAGTGTAAAGATTTGGTTATGGACAGGAGGAAGACATGGGAATATATTTTGAGTTAAAAAGTAACTGATACTATGCGAGTTCGTTCATTACATTTGTCGCAGAAAAACAAAACTGCATTAATATATTTGCACCTGCAAGTTGCATAACTTTTAGCTGCTCCTGTACAACTAAAACTAATTTTATTTCATGAGGCAATAAACATAATGCCCTTGTTTACAAACAGAATCCATATATTGTAAATTCAGATGACCGACACTCAGATGTACCACATAAAATTACGTGCCCAGCATTTAACACCTGCTCATCTACAAATTACACTTCAATAAATCTACTGAAATTAAACTTTAAATACTGTAATTTGATGCCCACCTTCTGTTATATACCTCGATTAAGGTGAAGCGATTAAAAATTAAAAAAAATCGCAAATATTTACTCGTATTTTCATAAAATACTGGACTGTGCTTAAATTAACCTGTTCGCTATTAGCATATTGACAGCTGAGTACTAGAGACGACAGCCATATTGCCTTGGAGCACAGCGCCGCCACCGGTAATGTCGGTATAATATCGAATAATATTTTCGGATGGAGGGAGTATTTTTTAAACAACTTTTTAATAACATTTTTCCTTACCTGAGAAATAATGTAGGGGTCGATATCCGGTTCTGGGTCTGCCCATTTGACTACGACAAGTTTGTTCCATAAGGTTACAGTTCCAGGCGCCATCTTTCTCTTGGCCATCGCGGCGGCCCGGTGGGAGTAAAACTCAACGAACATAAAGCCGCGATTTTCTTGACGATTGACTTTGTCAGGGTACATTATAATATCAGTTATCCCCTAAAATAAGTAAATAAATAGTTAATAAAATAAGTCATTAAAGACACTAGCAGAGGTCCCAGATGCACAGGGTCTTGAGCCTCCCCCCCCCCCCCCCCCAAAGAGCTCAACGTGGGGTTAGGAGTTTCTCTTAAAATAGTGGTGAGAACCTTTTTTTGGTCATAATTTATTTTTTTGAAGAGATGACCCATTTTTAGACCATCACTTAGTTATGAATAAAGTAAGAACTTTATTCATAATTTAAATAATTTTTTCTTCTGAGCCCCCCCCCCCCCCCTTCCTGGGAGCCTGCGATCATCCGTCATAGTTCACAAAATAATAATTGAAATAATAGTACAGTAAAACCTCGATATAATGGACCTCGATACAACGGACTTCGGATAAAACGGACAGCATGTAAGCGATCGTAAACTGCACGTGACTGCACACTCGGGGAATCACCCGAGTAGCGGACGGGAATTTGCAATTTTAGAGAGTTAATAATTAAGAAACAACAAACTTCAAAAATCCAAACAAAATTTGATACATTTTTCGAACCAGTGTCACCGAAACCAGGAAGTTCAAAAACAAACATTGACGACTCTCCTCAACGGGCGTATAGTGACATATCATCTGAAGGCGAGTAAAGTGCAATTTTAAAGTGTAATTATAGTCTATCTCAGAAAGAGCGATAGTAATAAAATATATTATTTGTAGAAAGTTATTGTTTTTTCACACAGAAGCGGCACACAAAATATGAATAGTTCGACACGAAATATTGTTAAGAAACAACCGAGTGTGCCACACATCTTATATGGGAATACGAACTAGGGTTAAACACAATAGATCATAAAAATTTTACCCTAAAATTTTGAAGAAAAATATGGTCACAGGGGTGCGTTTAAAGACATGATAAATATGGTCACAGGCGTGAGTTTAATAAAATGATAAATAGTAATATAGAAATACACAAAACCAATTTAAACGTGTTTAAAATGTGCACGCCACTGTAACTGCCTGACAAAAAGATTTATTACTATCGCTCTTTCTGAGATATACTATCTGACTATATACTTTCTGACTATAGAATGTAAACTTTCGTTTATAATATAATTCTATTTGATAGTTAACAAATAGCTTATTCAGAAAAATTATTTTTATATGTACACACAATAAATTTTTTCAAAGACATAAAAAAATATCAATATTTTGTGAAAAAACAATTTGATCAAAACTTCCTGTTGAACTATTCCGGTTCCCATCAATGTACATTATGGAGATTTTATCAGATTTTTAGTTCAATCCTTCTGGGAAATAGGGTGGGGGACAAAAGTTTTTGGCGATTTTTCAAAAATAAAAATTTGTGCATCCACACATTAAGAGGTTTCATTTGATACCCCACTCAAAATTTAAAAAAAAATATTTATTTTTCTATTAAATACATATTTGCTTATATTTATCCCGCGCTGTATTTTTTTGAACTCTCTATAGTTTTCCTATATGTGGGTAAAAAGTTGTACAAGTATGCCAAATATCAACTTTCTATGTTCAACCGTTTGCCTACAATTTCTACTGTACAGACAGACAGACAGACAGACGTACAAAACCCTAAAAATGGAAATAATGACTTTCAAACTATTTAATTTAGGTAGTAAATATAATAAAATAAAACAAAATAAATAAATAATAAATAATAGGTTCCCAAACGCCTAGATAAACGTATAAGGGGTAGAGAAGGTAAGTTCTTCGTTTTTAGACCGACGGTCATAGATATAAAAGCCACGTGGTGAGTGTGACGTTTCTATCAGTCCTATTATCCCTATATAAACAGGTGCTATTTTAAGTATTGAATACTTTAGGCTGAGTCGACCCCAAAGCTGACTGCACAATATCAGAAGATATAAATCCGAAGGAGGTGGGAGATAAATAAAATCTAAATGTGACCCTATTATGTTTTTTTTTTACCCCTATAAATCACGTTTAATACTTTTAACTAATGAAATTATTCACGCTAGAATTAACCAGAATTCTAAATATTCCATAATACAATTTTGATAAATAATATGGGTGGTCTTGCCCGTAATTGCATATTTCAACAAAATATTATCAACCACACAACATTGTAAGGACGTGTGTCGGTCTGCAGTCCTGTCATAAAATGCAATAGAATGCACAACATTGTATGGAGACCACCTGCGTAGTATGTTCAATGTCATCTACTGTTTCACAGATAAAAATATCCTTATTGAACCATAAAACAAAAATAATTTTTTGCGTTTTGTAAAAAAAACTACATTTTTCTTAATAGTATGTACCGTAAATATGAGAGATATTTGGTTGATTAATAATTATTTTTGCTGGTAGATGATTATGGGTATAATTTAACTAGGAATTATTTAAATAGATATGTGCACTAAAATTAATACTTTATGCATTCAAATAAAAAATATTTAGCATTAAATAAATATATCTATTTAAAATTAAAATTTAAAATTGACCAATATTTTATTTATAGTGTGCTTTAAAATGATTTTTTTTTGTGCATTAAAATATTAAAAAATGTACATTTAATAAATATTTTTACTTTAAATAAAAAATACTATAATGGGGATAATTATTATCATAATGTGAATGTCTTTTTGGCCCTCGGGCCAAAGTTTGTCCGAAAATGTTTAAGGCCCGAAAATGATATCAGATATAAACTTATTATTGCCCAAATTATGTACATATTATTAAAAAACATTTAAAAAACTCTTTTTAATAACATGTTTTATTAACGCAAAATCAACACATTTAAAAAAATGTATTTATAAAAACATCAAAAAAATATATAATAATAATAAATTTATTTTAGCACTTGCTATTATTTTTTCTAAATCTAATTACAAAAACTTAACATAAACATAAAGAAAATAATTAATAAAAATTTACATTTTTAAGCCTCTAGATATCGCTAAATATATTACAAATATTTTTATACGAATGCACAGGACTCAGGGATACAGATACCATTGAGCCATTGACAGATACCATTGAGTGAAATTAAACATGAAACACTGTTAAACATATGTACTTGGTTTGTAAGAAAGTGGATTTAAATTAAGCGCCTTTAAGTATGCAACCAACAATGCACTGGTGTTACGCAGGAAGTCAACATATCTACAATACAAAAAGACACTTTTAAACATTAAAAAACATGGAAAACATTATAAATTTACAACAAATTAACAAAACTGAGATATATTAAACATAATATTGATAAATTTTAATGTTTTATAACGCATATTTATTATTATTTTAGTGTTTATTTATAAAACGTCTGATCCTTACTACGGAGTTGTCAGCCAATTAAAATTTACCCCTTCCATTTTCAGAAATCTGAAATTCTTGGGGAAAATAATTCATTCTCAGTTCTCAGTTTATCTGTTAGAGATGTAGCATTATAGTGTGGTGACTTTTAAATATTTAGTTTGTTTTGATTTTTGTGTTCTAATTTTTAGTTTTACTATTTTTTTTTAAAAGTAAGTATTATTTTATTCATTTCAAATTATAAGCTGTAATATTTTTAATAATTAACGTATTTGTTTATTATATAATGCGCCTGTTTCTTTGGTTTTACTGGAACTAGATTTTCAATTTTAGAAATTTTTACCCAAATAGTAAGGCTTTTGGTAATTTTGTTTAACAAAAGCCCACTTCAAACTTTAAACAGACAGTTCCTGACAACTTAGGAAAATTAAAATTCCAGTAAATTATCATGAGCTCTCATTTTAAGGATTGAAGTGAGCAGGGCCATCTTAGGCCATGCAGGGGCCCCTGGGGCAAACAGAGTTTGGGGCCCTGTAATAAGGTCACAAAAAAAAAAGTGGATAAAAACATCAGTATGTACTTTTATTTAGTGACTATTGGTTATTATGGTTAGCTTTATACAAATCAAATATAAGTGAAGTGATTACTATTTTGAGAATTGGACTTACGTTAATGATGATGGTTTCTTCCGGGATTTCTGTTGTGCAAAATCTTCAATTACAGCGATTCTCAAACTGGGGTCCTCGGACCTTTGGGGGTCCGCGAAACAATTTTGACATTAACTTTATATACCCCAACTTTTCGTTTTTATTCAAATAACATATTTACTAAAAATGCTACATGGTCAAGACTTTATGTTTGTTGTTACCTAAGTAGTTATTGACATAACTAAACAGTAATTAGTAAAAATTTAATTATTTTTATTCAACAAAAATTATTTACAGAAAACATATTATAATAAGATTTATTTAACCAATATTTGACCAAGAAATGTTTGTATGAGTTTAACGTATTATAATTTGTAACTTTTTAATTCTTTTTACTACTATTTTTATTCATTTTATGTTTTTTTTATTCTATATGCTAATAAAAATGTTCATCTCTGTAAATGCACAAGACCATTTATTAATATAAACAGCGATATATTTTTACCAATATTTATTATAACGTAGTGCCTGAGATTATTGAGCCAGAAATTAAGTATCAAGAACGACGTAAAATTACCTAGGGTTGGGATGGGGTCCTCAAAAAAAAAGTTGTTCAAGAGGGGGTCCTCAGACTACATTAGTTTAAGAACTCCTGTTCTATTATGTCCTCAAAGTCTAATTTTTGAAGGATATCACTTTCTATGCACATGATTGACAAATTAGTGGCTTACTAATTTGTCACGGCTTGTTCTTGTAACATAGTCGTTCGTAATTTTTTTTTATTCTTTTTAGCCGTGAAAATGAGCGCTCTTCACAAAAATTGGTGACCATTAAGCAAAGGAATATCCTTGTAGCAACTTCCACATTCGGGGAAATTTCTTCTAATTTATCTGCTTTTATTAGAGTATGTAAGGCTGAGATACCCAAGTCCGTCGATTCATTTGCAAGGTTTTTTTAATAAATGTAGTAAAATTGCACTAAAAAAATAAGCTCCTCATTTTTCCGTGTAAACGACGACCTCGGCATTTTGAGGCCCCCATCAAGCCGGGGCCCTGAGTTCGTGCCCCATGTGCCCTTATGGAAAAGACGGAACTGGTTAGGAGCTTTTATGGTAGAAAGGTGTCAAAATTTTCTTTAAAAATATCTTTATTTTGTTATTATTGTGTAGCGCGCTAATATCTTCAGATGTCTAGTTACAGATTATAAAAATTAGTGAAGTCTTCAAATATTTAAGGTTTTGGAACGATTTTGAAACATTTGCACCTTTAAATTTTATGATAATACTTGTTCAAAAAATTAAATTTTGTTCTTGGCATTTTATCGGCGGTGCCTTTGAAGTTAGTTTTCATGACGCCTACTAGTTTTAGAGAAGTAACTTTATAACTGCAGACTTGCCACCTAGTCGCCAATTTGCGATAAGTATTGAAATATTTTTGATTGTACATTTTCCAAAAGACACCGCGTTATTGTTAGGCGACGTAAGGTCCCACCGTCTTCAGAATACATGGACATAGACATAGGTTGTGGATTCATAAATTATTAGTTTCATTATTATTAATAAGCAGAGCCGGCGCTAGATCTTTTGGCGCCCGGGGCTAGCCGCGGATATCCGTTATTTTTCTGCGGATGCGGATAAGTTATCATTTAAATCGGATGCGGATCAGATGCGGATTATATATAATATCCGCGTGAACATAAAATCTGGTTGAACGCCTCTTCCTACGGAAGTCGCGTTTAGAACCCCAAAAATGTATCGCTAGCATTTGTATTGTGTTTATGGCTAGGCTTTTCATACGTCCCGGTTTGACCGGGATTGTCTCGGTATGAAGGTATTGTCCCGGCGTCCTGACCAGTTTGTCATTTTGTCCCGGATATTTAAAAAAATGGATATTTGTAAAAATTAAAAAGTGCAAAATACGCACTACGCACTAAAAAAAGCTCAGCCTCGGAAAATGACGATTAGACAATCATAGGCGATTCCAAACGTTTAGGCGGAACTAGATTTTGAAATCTAGTAATTTTTATCTATTAATTCGGACTTTTAGTCATTTTGTTTAAGCTTTGTAAATCATACTCACATTGCGAATTCCAGATTAAATTGATTGTCATTATAAAATGTCCTTTTCATTGTATTTGAATTTTATGTCATTCTTAATAAAAATCTTCAAAATATGGAAAAATGTGTTAAAATTTTTGACATATGTCATTCGTTTCCATGGTTTCACTGTTGGAATTTTAAATTTTCACATACCAAACGTGAAACATGAAATAACCCAAGCAAAGTCCCTTCTCGTGACAACCTTATTTTTAAAGACATTTCAGGCTAGTGATAAATATTAATAACTTTTTAATAATAAGTTATGTTAAATTAAGAGTAATTAAAAATTATTACTACGTAAATTTTGATTTTTCTTAACCATTCCGTTATTTATCCTTTTTAATCATAAGTACTAGCGTAGAAGGCGTTACTTTCTGTTTTTAACAAAATCTCAAAATTGTCCCGGTTTGAGAAAACAAATATTATGGTAAGTCTAGTTATGGCAAGAGTGCAATAATGATACGTTACGGCACTTTTTACTTTTTTTACTCTTCCCATAAAGACCTACTTTACGCTTACTTAAATAGTTAAATATAGTAGAGTTTATATAACAGTCGTAGATACAACAATTTCATTGGATTTTTGCCAGTTTATTCATTTAAAAATAATTATGTAACGTATCGCCTTATTTTGCATTTTTGGAAATATTAATAAAAATTAACCATGTTAATATGCCACATTTAAAAACATATGAAGCTCATATCAAATTTGAAAAAATAAAAAAATCTTAAAATTTTTTAAATCGTCATACAACTTTCATCTTTTAATACATAATAGGATGAATTTAAGAATTTAGTTTTATTATTAAGAACTTATTTTTTTTTTTAATTTGCTGATCTTATAGGACTTTCCTTGTTATTTATTGGTCATAAATGTAGTAAATTAATCTGTTTAACTATTTATAAATATCACTGCTCTAAAACAATAATAAGATATCTTAAAAAACTAAGTTTCTCAGATATTGTTGAAAGTTTTACATTTTATATAAACTTTGTTTTGACTTGGTTTGAGTCGAATAATTGTAATTTCCATCTTTATTTTTTAATCTATATAATCTCAGTACGACGTTAGATAGAAAACATATTTCTAGACCCAGTAATATGGAATGTGGTACAATGTTAAAAATTTCCTCTGCCCCCACCAAAATTGCTCTGGCCCCCAGTTGGCCCCTCAGAATTGTTTGGAGAAAAATGAAAGAGGGAAAAATGGAGAAAATTTTAGAAGTGAGGACCTTTTTTTTAGGTCATCACTTGTATTTTCATGTGTAAACGATAAAAACAATAATTTGAAATATTTCCTGGCCCCAACAAATGTTTCTCAAAAATTTCCTGCGCCCCCCCCAGAATTTAAGAGCTAATAATAATAATAATAGCTATCTCCGGCACTGCCTATAATAGTTATTTCCAAACAGACAGCAAATCCTGTGCGGATATTTTTGCGGATGCGGATTGGATGCGGATATTTATATTTACAAAGGCTGCGGATGCGGATTCTGTCTATGCGGATGCGGATACAGAAAAACGTATCCGCGCAGAGCTCTAGTCATAGTAAAGGAGACTTTAGTTGACAGATGACGGTTAATTAAAGCATATGGTTCAATGGGAGAGAACTATAGCAATAAAATGTACATTTTAGAATAGAGCCATATCATTTGTTCACAGGCAAAGCAAGAAATAGAGGAAGAGATACAATTTGTTTCACTTATAGAGAAGGAAAAAACATTAGCGACCGCCCAGAACTGAATGCGCGCGCTTGTATTCAAAGCGACATACGTTGAAGTTACCATATAATAATATAACAAAAAAGACAAAAATTATGAACGTACGTTACAGTAAGAAGCAGAAATATGTTCTTGACATCTTACATAAAACTGTGTGAAATAAATATATATTTCTTTATCGGTTCTCAATCGATCAATCTGTCAAGTAAATTCTCCTTTACTATATAAGCGATAAGTCTCACGTATAAAAATATATGTTATTTATACCAGTGTTTCTCAACCAAAAACGCACAATATATAATTTCCTAACGCGGACCACTAATAATAATTGTTGATGGATTTTTTGCAAGAAAACAAATACATTTAATGTGCTACTAAAACATTTATTTTATTTGTAGAAAATCACAGAAAGTTTACAGAAAATAAACAAAATATAAATTACATAAAAAATGTGCATAAAAATACCAAACAAACTGCAAAAAATACATACTAAAACTTTCACGGACCACTAAAATTTTTCTGCGGACCACCGGTTGAGAAACTCTGATTTATACGACATATCTGACAAACCTCTACCTATGAAATCCTGAAATTTGTTAAAATTCAGATTTTACATTATTGTTTGTACATATTTAATTATTTGTTTCAGATTAACTTCAAAAATAAAATACTATAAAATATTCAATTACGTTAAATTCCAAATTTCCATTTAACATTGTTTTTAATAAATTATTAAAAAAATATGTTGCGTCCTCAGTGTCTTCCAAGACCCCCAATTCCCCACATTCCCCCCATCCCACAAATTCCCCGCATTCCACAAATTCCCCCCATCCCCCAAATTCCCCCCATACCACAAATACCCAAACGGTCCCCCATTTGGATGTATATCCAAACAGGCCCCCTATCTGGAACACCAGTTTCCAATATTTATCCAATTGGACAGCGATTATTAAATTTAACTGTGGCAACTGGATATGATTTGATTCAACAAAATGGACAAAGAAGACTTGGACCACCTCCAAATTGGATGGGACCTCCACCACTTAAGGGATCGGAACTGTTCGTTGGTAATTTACCACGAGATATGTTTGAAGATGAAATTTTTCAATTGTTTTCAACACTGGGTAAAGTTTATGAAGTACGTTTTTTTTTTCTTTTTCCCAGGTTTATATACGAGGGTTGCCTCTTATATTTCGGGATTGCGCTAAACTAGTGCTGCCACCTGACAACTGACGCTTCTATCGTAAAGTTTGACATTTTTGACGGTATACGTACTCAGAACGTTTTGACGTACGAGCTCTATTTGTGTTAACAGTAACTTGAAAAAGTCATCTTGGCTAAAAATGGAATTAAATCGTGACCTTTATCGAGCGATTATTTTTTACAACTTTCGGCGTGGATTAACCCAACAACAGTGCATCGATGAATTTAATTTGACTTTTGGCCATAAAGCAAAACAATCAATTTGTTGTGTGCCGCAATGTTAATCGAGAATGAGGAAGAATCCTTCTTAAACATTCCATAATTTACCTAAATCGAAAAAAATCAATTGAAACGACGTTTGGAGGCAGAGAGAAAGAGGATCGTAGGTTTTTATGGACCCAAAAACTAAAAATGGGCAAAAATCCTCGTTGTATTTTATGGAAAGAGATTTTTTACGTCCAAGAAAAGACAAAAAAAGCATTTATCCTACCCAAAATTTTCCTAAATCATCAGTTGATATATTAAAAGGCCCTTCTACTTTTTCAGGCAGAGATATTAATTTTTACTAATATATTAACCATATTTTTGTTGTTATTATATTGACAGACAGTCAAAAAGAATTAAAAATACAATGAAAAACTACAAATTTCTTTGAAATTTCTTTAGAATAGTATATTATTACATATCTTGTAAATCGTAGATTACCTTTAAATTTAAAAAAGTCAGCTGTGGCCACCACAGGACCGACCGCCATCATAAAGTACTTGACAAAATACATTCTAGCAGCAGAGTAGAAATAACTTGGCCTAATATTTTCTAACAGAGATATAAATAATATCTCTGTTGACCATATCATATGACCATGGAAACGTTACATATAAGTATGAAAAAATTTTCGTTTTATCAAAAAATTTCTCAAAGAAGAGTTATTAGTTATTGCATTTATAGCAACTTTTGTTAAATAATTTTTTTCGAAATATTTTTCTGTTGCTAAATATTCGTAAAAATCTTAAAATCGACACGAGTAAACTCCCATTTCTAGTCAACCGATTTTTACCAAAAGTTGTTCAACTCGTACCATTGATGTCAAAAGCTTAAATGTGCAGTTTCATAAAAATCCTTTTACCCGAATTTGCTCTGCACGTGTACACAGACAGACAGACAGACGGACGGACGGACAGATAGACCGACAGACATCATGCTAAAAATAGTCAAAACCTTATGTGGGGACCTCAATTCGTGGAGATCCATCGAAATCTCGAAATGTCAAAATCGGTATGATCACAATACCTACCTCCCTTATATACGTTGGCGGTCGATAAAAAAGCTCGGAAAACAGGAAAAATACAACTCGTGTTCATTTTCACCATGTAAACAAATACACGAGTAACAGTTTAATGTCACTTTCGAGTGTTCCAGCTTTACCGCATACGGCGCTGCGATCTTAAAAAGTTTCCCCTATAGCAACTTTTGTCAAGTAATTTTTTTCGAAATATTTTTCTGTTGCTAAATATTCGCAAAAATCTTAAAACCGACACGAATAAACTCCCATTTCTAGTTAACCGATTTTTACCTAAAGTTGACCAACTCGTGCCATTGATGTCAAATGCTTAAATATGAAGTTTCATAAAAATCCTTTTAGTCGAATTTGCTCTGCACTTGTACACGGACCGACAGACAGACAGACATCATGCTAAAAATAGTCAAAACGTTATTCGGCAAAAAAGCATTGTATTTAAGTAACTATATTTAAAAATACGTCTTAGTTCACATAAACTGCAGCACAACACACTACAAATATTATACAAATATACGCTTCTGTTTAATTTACCAAGCCCCCACCAGATGTCTCACTGTTGTTTGGAGTCGCGAATACTTCCCTTATATATGTTGGCGGTCGGTAAAATTCGTAGTCCTACGGGGAAAAGTATAATATAGAACAAACATTATGATTTTTTTTTTGCTTCGAAGATGGTATTTATCAAAGTTTGTTAAAAATTTGTATATTTTAGATTCGATTGATGATAAATTTTTCTGGTTTTACTCGTGGTTTTGCGTTTGTAACTTATTGCAATCTCTCTGATGCCTGGAGAGCTTTGAAGGAACTAAATGGATATGAAGTCCGTCCAGGACGTAGGATTGGAGTCTGCAAGTCCGTGGACAATTGCAGACTTTACATTGGACAAATTCCATCGGACAAAAGTCGACAGGAAGCTTTTGTGGAGCTCAACAGATATTTACAGGTAGGTTAATAGCCAAGCCTGTTCCTGGCGGGGATGTTAAAGCCCCCCCCCCCCCAAAGAGGCGGGTAGACCTGGTGGCAGCCGTCTGCCGACCGTTTGTGTTGTGGCAAATGACCTGGGGGGGATCAAAGATATAAATTTTCATTTAAATATCAGTCTGGTACATATTAAATACAAAATTGAATTTAAAGATGTACACGATTATTGATTATATAATAATACTAGCTGGGTACCCGTGCTTCGCTACGGTATAGTGACGGACGCATTAGTGTAAAATCCTCAGTTTGTTTTAAAACATGTGTATGGGTAACCTTTGTAAGCAAAAACCTAGTCGATATCTCATCTGTCCTAAGAGATATTGAGGAAACCATGAAAAAACATTATACCCTTTTACACAATATAGGGCTCGAACTACTGAGTATAAAAAAACTGTAAAACTTTTTAAACATTTTAGAAAGACATATATATGTTAAAAGGAATATTATAACTCAACAAACGAAGAAAATGCGAAGAGTTTTATAATTCTTCTCTAGGGGTTGATTAGGGTATAATTTTGACATAACTTTATATTTTTATGGTTAACCTTTGTAAGTAAAAACCAAGTCGATATCTCAATGGTCCTAAGAGATATTGAGGAATCCGTGAAATCACATTTTAGCCAATTTGACCCCCTTAGGGACCGAATTTTGAAAAATTCCATATTAGTGGGTGCTTACGTCATGGAGGGTATATATTTCCCGAATGTCTGTATGTCAAGGGACGTTCTATCGAATAAAAATACCAATTTACCCCGTTAGGAATGAAATTAAAAAAACTGTAAAAACGCTTTCTAAATATTTTGAATAGAAACTTATGCACCAAAATGAAATGTTATAACTCAGGAAATACAAAGGTTTCTACAATTAAACCCGAATGTAGATTCACCCGTTTAGAGGTTGATTAGGGAAAAATCCTGAATAAAAAAAAATGTATGGGTAACCTTTTTAAGCAAAAATCAAGTCTATATCTCATTAGTTCTAAGAGATATTGAGGAATCCCTGAAATCAAATTGCATCCCTTTTCACCCCTTAGGGCTGGAATTTCATAAAACTCCTTCTTAGTGGGTGCTTACATCATGGACGGAATATAATTACCGAATTTCATGTCTCTATGTCCAAGAGATGTTCTATCAAAAATGAGTGTTATAACTCAACAAAGATTGGAACTAAGAAACTGGAAATACGAAGGGTTCAATTTAGAGGTTAATTAAGACAAAATTCTGAATTCCTATGTTATTTAAACATTTGTTTAGATAACCATTGTAAGTTAAAACCAAATCGATATCTGTTTGGTCCTAAGAGATATTGAGGAATCGCTGAAATCATATTTGACCCCCTTTTTAGACCCTTCGAGGTCAACTTCGAAAAATCTCTTATTAGTAGGTGCTTACGTCATGGAAAGAATATACTTTGCGAATTTCATGTATCTATGTATAAAAAACGTTCTATCGAATAAAAAAATACCCATTTACCCCTTTAAAGGTGAAATTTTAAATAACTGTCAAAATTATTTCGAGGTATTTTAAAAAGACACCTATGTGCCAAAAAGAAACCTTATAACTCAACAAACACAGGAAATACGACGGCATGTAAAATTCACCCCGATTGTAGATTCACCCCTTTAGGAGTTGATTAGGACAAAATCCTGAAATAGGTTTTTCGGCATTTGTATGAGTAATCTTTGTAAGAAAAAAAAGTCGATATTTTATTGGTCCGAAGAGATATTAAGAAATCCTTGAATTGACATTTCACTCCTTTGCACCCTTAAGGGATGCAATTTTAAAACACTGTCAATATTATTTGGAGATATTTTAAAAAGACACTTATGTGCCAAAAAGAAATTTTCTAACTCAACAAACTCAGAAAATACGACAGCATGTTTAATTCACCCCGATTGTATATTACGGTATTGTATTGTACCCTTTACGGGTTGATTAGGACAAAATCCTGAAATAAGTTTTTCAGCATTTGTATGAGTAATTATTGTAAGAAAAAACCAAGTCGATATTTTATTGATCCTAATAAATATTAAGGAATCCTTGAAATCACATGTCACCCCTTTTCACCCTTTGGAGCTGAAATTTTTAAAAACTGTCAAAACCATTTCGAAATCTTTTAAAAATACTAAATCTGAAATAAGTTTTACGGCATTTGTATGAGTAATCTTTGTAAGCAAAAATTGGATCTAAGAGATATTAAGGAATCCTTGAATTCACATTTCACCCCTTTTCACCCTTTAGGGACGTAATTTTAAAAAACTATCAATACTATTTCGAGATATTTTAAAAAGACACTTTTGTGCAAAAAAGAAATTGTATAACACAACAAACACAGGAAATACGACGGGATGTATAATTCACCCCGTTTGTAGATTCACACCTCCAGGGGTTGATTAGGCAAAATCCTGAAATAAGTTTTTCGGCATTTGTATGAGTTATCTTTGTAAGCAAAAACCAAGTCGGTATCTTATTGGTCCTAAGAGATATTAAGAAATCATTGAATTAACATTTCACCTCTTTTCGCTCTTTAGGGATGTAATTTTAAAAAACTGTTAATACCATTTTGAGATATTTTAAAAAGACACCTACGTGCAAATAATAAATTTTATAGCTCAACAAACATGAAATACGACGGGATGTATAATTCACCCCGTTTGTAGATTTACGCCTTTAGGAGTTGATTAGGACAAAATCCTGAAATAAGTTTTTTGGCATTTGTATGAGTAATTATTGTAAGAAAAAACCAAGTCGATATCTTATTGGTCCTAAGAAAATTAAGGAATCCTTGAAATCACATGTCACTCTTTTTCACCCTTTGGGGCTGAAATTTAAAAAAACTGTCAAAACCATTTCGAAATATTTTAAAAATACACCTATGTGCCAAAAAGTAATGTTACATCTCAACAATCACAGGAAATACGACGGGATGTATAATTCACCCCAATTGTAGATTCACCCCTTTAGGGGTTGATAAGAACAAAATCCTGAAATTAGTTTTTCGGTATTTGTATGGGTAATTTTTGTAAGCAAAAAGCAAGTCGATATCTTATTGGTCCTAAGAGATATTAAAGAATCCTTGAAATCACATATCACCCCTTTTCAACCTTTAGGGGTGAAATTTTAAAAAACTGTCAAAACCATTTCGAGATATTATAAAAAGACACCTATGTGCCAAAAAGAAACCTTATAACTCAACAAACACAGGAAATACGACGGGATGTTAAATTCACCCCGATTGTAGATTCACCCCTTTAGGGGTTGATTAGGACAAAATCCTGAAATAAATTTTTCGGCATTTGTATGGGTAATCTTTGTAAGCAAAAACTAAGTTGATGTCTTATTGGTCCTAAGAAATATTAAGGAATCCTTGAAATCACATGTCACCCCTTTTCACCCTTTGGGGCTGAAATTTTAAAAAACTGTCAAAACCTTTTCGAAATATTTTAAAAATACACCTATTTACCAAAAAGTAATGTCACATCTCAACAATCACAGGAAATACGGCGGGATGTATAATTCACCCCAATTGTAGACTCACCTCTTTAGGGGTTGATAAGGACAAAATGCTGGAATAAGTTTTTCGGTTTTGTATGGGTATTTTTTGTAAGCAAAAAGCAAGTGGATATCTTATTGGTACTAAGAGATATTAAAGAATCCTTGAAATCACATATTACCCCTTTTCACCCTTTAGGGGTGAAATTTAAAAAAACTGTCAAAACCATTTCGAGATATTATAAAAAGACACCTATGTGCCAAAAAGAAACCTTATAACTCAACAAACACAGGAAATACGACGGGATGTAAAATTCACCCCGATTGTAGATTCACCCATTTAGGGGTTGATTAGGACAAAATCCTGAAATAAGTTTTTCGGCATATGTATGTGTAATCTTTGTAAGCAAAAACTAAGTCGATATCCCATCGACCCGAAGAGATATTAAAGAATCCGTGAAATCACATTTCACCCCTTTTCGCCCCTTAGGGGTTGAATTTCGAAAAATCCCTTCTTAGTGGGTGCTTACGTTGTGGAGGGAATATACTCTCCAAATTTCAAGTTTCTAGGCCCAAGGGTTCGGGCTGGGCGGTGATGAGTCAGTCAGTCAGGACACTTGCTTTTATATATATAGATTCAGTCTTCTTTTGGATACTGCAAAATATATAAAACATCATATATGCATATATTTGTATAAATGAAAAAAGTTCATTTTTCAATGTTCGGACTTGTTTGAAGACGGTGTTTCGGAGATAGTTTTTTAAATAATTTTACGCAGAAAATGATCTTTCAGCAATACGTTGTTTACTGATAACGTTACTAATATTTTTAACAGCTTTCATAGATATATATATTTGATTAATAAATAAATAAATAAATAAATAAATTACCTTTCTTAAACATCAGCAAACATCTATAACTGATTTTGGTTGCACATTTAGGTACACAATGGCACCTTGACTTACAAACTTAATTTGTTCCTGACCGCGGTTCGTATCTTAAAAAGTATGTATCTAGAAAACCAATTTTGCATGATATCTTATGGGAAATCCAAAATCCAAGTGATGAGCAAAAAAAAAGGTCCTCACCTCCCAAAATCCAAGTGGTGAGCAAGAAAAGGTCCTCACCTTCAAAATGTGTGGCGCTCTTTAGTCAAGCTCATCAGCGCCCTTTTCCTTACTGCGCTAGCCCCCCCCCCCCTTACTGCGGCTCTGTCCCTGAGTCCTGTGCATTCGTACAAAAATATTTGTAATATATTTAACGATATCTAGAGTTTATGTTAAGTTTATGTAATTAGATTTAGAAAAAATAATAGCGAGTGCTAAAATAAATTTATTATTATTATATATTTTTTTGATGTTTTTATAAATACATTTTTTTAAATGTGTTGATTTTGCGTTAATAAAACATGTTAATAAAAAGAGTTTTTTTAATGTTTTTTAATAATATGTACATAATTTGGGCAATAATAAGTTTATATCTGATATCCTTTTCGGACTAACTTTGGCCCGAGGGCCAAAAAAGACATTCACGTTATGATAATAATTACTCCCATTATAGTATTTTTTATTTAAAGTAAAAATATTTATTAAATGTACATTTTTTAATATTTTAATGCACAAAAAAAGTCGTTTTAAACCACACTATAAATAAAATATTGCTCAATTTTAAATTTTTATGTTAAATAGATATATTTATTTAATACTAAATATTTTTTATTTTAATGCACAAAGTATTAATTTTAGTGCACATATGTATCTATTTAAATAATTCCCAGTTAAATCTTACCCATAATCAACTACCAGCATAAATAATTATTAATCAACCAACTATCTCTCATATTTACGGTACATACTATTAAGAAAAATGTAGATTTTTTACAAAAATCAGTCTACAAAAAATTATTTTTGTTTTATGGTTCAATAAGGATATTTTTATCTGTGAAACAGTAGATGACATTGAACGTACTACGCAGGTGGTCTCCATACAATGTTGTGCATTCTATTGCATTTTATGACAGGACTGCAGACCGACACAAGTCCTTACAATGTTGTGTGGCTGATAATATTTTGTTGAAATAGGGAATTACGGACAAGACCACCCATATTATTTATCAAAATTGTATTATGGAATATTCAGAATTCTGGTTAATTCTAGCGTGACTAATTTCATTAGTTAAAAGTATTAAACGTGATTTATAGGGGTACAAAAAAAAAACAAAATATGGTCACATTTATATTTTTCTGATTTTATTTATCTCCCACCTCCTTCGGATTTATATCTTCCGATATTGTGCAGTCAGCTTTGGGGTCGACTCAGCCTAAAGTATTCAATACTTAAAATAAGCACCTGTTTATATAGGGATAATAGGACTGGTAGAAACGTCACACTCACCACGTGGCTTTTATATCTATGACCGGCGGTTTAAAAACGAAGAACTTACCTTCTCTACCCCTTATACGTTTATCTAGGCGTTTGGGAACCTATTATTTATTATTTATTTATTTTATTTTATTTTATTTTATTTACTACCTAAATTAAATAGTACGTATGACAAAAAAAAACTTTATAATGTCACTCACGTGTCTGTCTGTCTGTCTGCACAGTAGAAATTGTAGGCAAACGGTTGAACATAGAAAGTTGATATTTGGCATACTTGTACAACTTTTTGACCCACATATAGGAAAACTATAGAGAGTTCAAAAAAATACAGCGCGGGATAAATATAAGCAAATATGTATTTAATAGAAAAATAAATATTTTTTTTTAAATTCTGAGTGGAGTATCAAATGAAACCTCTTAATGTGTGGATGCACAAATTTTTATTTTTGAAAAATCATTTTTATGGGTTTTTTGTCAATATAATGGCCAAAAACTTTTGTCCCCCACCCTATTTCCCAGAAGGATTGAACTAAAAATCTGATAAAATCTCCATAATGTACATTGATGGGAACCGGAATAGTTCAACAGGAAGCTTTGATCAAATTGTTTTTTCACAAAATATTGATATTTTTTTATGTCTTTGAAAAAATTTATTGTGTGTACATATAAAAATAATTTTTCTGAATAAGCTATTTGTTAACTATCAAATAGAATTATATTATAAACGAAAGTTTACATTCTATAGTCAGAAAGTATATAGTCAGATAGTATATCTCAGAAAGAGCGATAGTAATAAATCTTTTTGTCAGGCCGTTACCAGTGGCGTGCACATTTAAAACACGTTTAAATTGGTTTTGTGTATTTCTATATTACTATTTATCATTTTATTAAACTCACGCCTGTGACCATATTTATCATATCATTAAACGCACCCCTGTGACCATATATTTTTTTAAATTTTAGGGTAAAATTTTTATGATCTATTGTGTTTAACCCTAGTTCGTATTCCCATATAAGATGTGCGGCACACTCGGTTGTTTCTTAACAATATTTCGTGTCGAACTATTCATATTTTGTGTGCCGCTTCTGTGTGAAAAAACAATAACTTTTTACAAATAATAAATTTTATCACTATCGCTCTTTCTGAGATAGACTATAATTACACTTTAAAATTGCACTTTACTCGCCTTCAGATGATATGTCACTATACGCCCGTTGAGGAGAGTCGTCAATGTTTGTTTTTGAACTTCCTGGTTTCGGTGACACTGGTTTGAAAAATGTATAAAATTTTGTTTGGATTTTTGAAGTTGGTTGTTTCTTAATTATTAACTCTCTAAAATTGCGAATTCCCGTCCGCTACTCGGGTGATTCCCCGAGTGTGCAGTCACGTGCAGTTTACGATCGCTTACATGCTGTCCGTTATATCCGAAATCCGTTGTATAGAGGTCCATTATATCCAGGTTTTACTGTACTATTATTTCAATTATTATTTTGTGAACTATGACGGATGATCGCAGGCTCCCAGGAATGGGGGGGGGGCTCAGAAGAAAAAATTATGAATAAAGTTCTTACTTCTAAACTATAAGTGATGGTCTAAAAATGGGTCATCTCTTCAAAAAAATAAATTATGACCAAAAAAAGGTTCTCACTAGAGATGGGAATTTCGGCTCAGTTTGCGGAACCGGATCAGTGGAGGTCGTTCAGTTTGTTGAGCCGGTTCATTGATCCGGCTCAGTGATCCGGTTAAGTAAACATGTCTCCGAAACACAGGACGGTCGTTAGTTCGTAGGTAGAAAGTCGCTTAGAGCCGGTTCTTGCAATATATAAACTGTAAATATGATCCCGAGACACAGGTCGGTCGGTTGTTCGGTCGTAGGTAGAACGTCGTTTACACCCGGCTCTTGCTTAGAGCCGATTCTTGCAATATATGAACTGTAAACATGATCCCGAGACGCAGGTCGGTCGGTCATTCGGTCGTAGGTAGAATGTCGCTTAGAACCGACTCTTGCTCAGAGCCGGTTCTTGTAAACATTATCCCGAGACACAGGTCGGTCGGTCGTTCGGTAGAACGTCGCTTAGAGCTTAGAGGTAGAACGTCGCTTAGAGCCGACTCTTGCTTAGCGCCGGTTCTTTTAAACATGATCCCGAGACACAGGTCAGTCAGTTGCCGGTCGTCCGGTCGTAGGTAGAACGTCGCTTATGCCCTTTTCACACTAGATCTTTAAGACGATTGAATTTAAACTTCATCGATGTTTATTATCGGTTTGCTTTCACACTTGATGTTTAATTTGAAGAAGAAATCTCCATGTAAAGCTAGTATGTATTGCCAACATAATTTCATATCGTTTTAATTTATTCTGTCATTATTTTGTATATCGAGGTTAGGAGAAGTTTATTTTTTATATTTATTTAAATAATAACGCAAATAATCTTCTCATAACCTCGATATATAAAATGATAACAGCTGAACATAGATAAAAGAAAAGAAGCACAAATTCAAGGAGTATTTTTTTATAATGGGAATTAAGTTGGCAATGCGGGCGAAGTTTAAGACGCAGATCTCTGTCTTAAACATCGGTCGTGTTTAGACGAGGCCGTACGGTTTCACATTAGCGTTTAAAGATCCATTCACTTAAACATACGATCTTAAAGATCTAGTGTGAAAAGGGTATTGGCCCCGACTCTTATCTAACATTTTTGAAACAAGCAATTCACTTTATGTAGCTACTGTATTTTAAACCAGATGTGTTAAGTTTATGGCGATGTTTATTGCCAATTATTATAAATCGCACATCTGGGATTTGGGCAATATTTTTAATATTTTTATATAGTATGGTTGTAAGAAAATACAGACTAACCCTATTAGTTTCAAATAAAGTGCCCTACAAATTGATGACAAAATACACTTTATGATAATACATTACAAGCCAAGTTCTCGCGAAGTTCAACATGACATCGATCCAGATCCGGATCACTCCGGTCACTGTTCACAATCGCCCGACCAATCGTATCCTTGAAACTTGAAACTATACAGTGAGCCGTGAGCCGGCTCATTTCAATTTGGTGAACCGTGTCACTTCGGTCAGTGTACTGAGCCGGCTCAGTGAGCCGGTTCGTTCATGAACGACCCATCTCTAGTTCTCACCACTATTTTAAGAGAAACTCCTAACCCCACGTTGAGCTCTTTGGGGGGGGGGGGAGGCTCAAGACCCTGTGCATCTGGGACATCTGCTAGTGTCTTTAATGACTTATTTTATTAACTATTTATTTACTTATTTTAGGGGATAACTGATATTATAATGTACCCTGACAAAGTCAATCGTCAAGAAAATCGCGGCTTTATGTTCGTTGAGTTTTGCTCCCACCGGGCCGCCGCGATGGCCAAGAGAAAGATGGCGCCTGGAACTGTAACCTTATGGAACAAACTTGTCGTAGTCAAATGGGCAGACCCAGAACCGGATATCGACCCCTACATTATTTCTCAGGTAAGGAAAAATGTTATTAAAAAGTTGTTTGAAATACTCCCTCCATCCGAAAATATTATTCGATATTATACCGACATTACCGGTGGCGGCGCTGTGCTCCAAGGCAATATGGCTGTCGTCTCTAGTACTCAGCTGTCAATATGCTAATTGCGAACAGGTTAATTTAAGCACAGTCCAATATTTTATGAAAATACGAGTAAATATTTGCGATTTTTTTTAATTTTTAAGCGCTACACCTTAATCGAGGTATATAACAGAAGGTGGGCATCAAATTACAGTATTTAAAGTTTAATTTCAGTAGATTTATTGAAGTGTAATTTGTAGATGAGCAGGTGTTAAATGCTGGGCACGTAATTTTATGTAGTACATCTGAGTGTCGGTCATCTGAATTTACAATATATGGATTCTGTTTGTAAACAAGGGCATTATGTTCATTGCCTCATGAAATAAAATTAGTTTTAGTTGAACAGGAGCAGCTAAAAGTTATGCAACTTGCAGGTGCAAGTATATTAATGCAGTTTTGTTTTTCTGCGACAAATGTAATGAACGAACTCGCATAGTATCAGTTACTTTTTAACTCAAAATATATTCCCATGCCTTCCTCCTGTCCATAACCAAATCTTTACACTTGTTGCAATATGAACAGCATTATGTATTTACAGTTAGACACATAATGCATTTATTTTTTCATGATCGTAAATAGACATAGTCAAAAAGAAAAATGTAGTTTCCAACAATTATTAATACATTTTTGAAAATATTAAAGTTTTGTTATTGTTTTTTTAGGTCACCAAATTATTTATGCGTAATCTGAGTCCTGGATTGAGTGGCAGATTCTTAAGGACATTTTTGCATCACCACATACCTCCTTCTGGAATTTTAAAGATTTATCTTGCTAAAGATTATGGGTTCATCCATTTCGACAACCGTATCCACGCCCAAATTGCTAAAGACAGACTGACAGGTATGTACTGGCAACCTTATTTTATTTTTTAATTATATTGACCTAGCATAGAATGAACGCGAAGAGAGACGTAAATATGGGGAATACCACCACCTTTTTCCTCAATTAAAAGAAGATGATGCAAGATTTTTAAAATATATTTTTGTTTCGGCGCTGACAAGCTGTTTAAACTGCTTAAACGTTTCGGGTAAGCGGGTAGCCGACACCGACCGGCGCCGACCAGTACACAGCGTGTAAGATTATATTTGGAAACCTGGACAGATACTGCGGCAGATCAGCGCTTGTTTCCAGTAAAGCCGGTGCCGGTTTTCTGTATATTCGCGGCCTTATGGCTTATTTATGGACTAATGGCTTACGAATGGCTTATTTATTTATTTATTTTTTTTTTCAGCACTCTTAGTCGATGGGTATATGCTAGAAGTAAACTGGGCTCGACCTAAGGAATTCAGTAAAATTTCTTATGCAGCACAATGCTATTGCAGGTGTGCATATTTCTATATATTTATTTATATGAATTTATTATGAATGGTACCTTAATTTCATTAAGATTGTTTTCCGGGAAGAACACCCCATACCATCTTATACAAAGACGTATTCTACTTCAGAAATTACAAGATTTTTTTTAGTTAATGTTCCGAATAAGTCCACCACAGACAACTCGTTAGAGAAACCGTGTATGCTAGTTAGAATGAGATTTGGCCCTGGCGAAGCGCCGCCCCTTTCTTTCAAAACATAACATTACGATTCACTTTATCATTTCCAATAATTTTATTCAAAACTGAAATTTAAATAAGTACTTGATAGTTATCCGTTTCGAAATCCAAGCAATTATTTAATAAGTGTTTGTTAACATTTAGCTCCTATTAACGGTTTTAAAGAAATACTTGAATAATAATTTCAGTATATATACGCTTTAAGTCACATTTAAATGATATTTATAGTATACATATTTTGAAGAATATTAACATTATTAAAATAGAGAATTCTCAAAAATATCAATATATTCCGACCTACCAATTTTATGTCTGAAATAGTAAATTCCGTTTTTCGTCGCATTCATAGATGCTAAATTATGTAAATGTATTAACCCATTAGAGCCCGTAATTCTGTGGATGTTATTTTCAAGATATTTATATCAAAATCATTCGAATATCAGTATACAACTAGTAAAGACAATTTCATTTTCAAAAAATATAGCCCTTACGAAATATTAGCTGGCAACTATAGTTGCCGACGGGCAGATAGATGTAAAAAAATGAAAAACAAACGAGTTTTTAAGAAATACAAAGTATTATTTTACTATGAAACTAACATTGTTTTTTAAATTTATATTATGTTTTTAAGAATGAAAAGTTTTAAAACAAGCATCTGGATGTAGCGGTGCATCAAATTTTCGGCAAATAAATATTGTTCTTTTATTACATACACGACACTGACGATATTTTGATTCCCCACGTTCAGAAATATGGTCAGTACGGTCTGTTCGTAGTTCATTTAGCACAGGAGAAACTCCATAGATGGCCTATTTCCAGGTTGTACTTTTGGAGTACCAAAAGATTTAAGAATAAAAACAGCACATTGCCGTCTAAACTCTAAAAGTGGTATTTCATTGCCTAAACGGCGGTATAATAACCATCCTTGAACGCAGGATGTGCCAACTACCCTAGAAAAGAATGGCCACCACCATTTTTTAGTACTTATACTACATCCATAAGTAGATACAAATTAATCCGATATGTCTACACCGCCCATATTAGTATTATATTTAGCAATCGGACCCGGAACTTGCACAGATATGGTCTTCTTTTCTGCCCGAGAGTATCGTGATGCTGTTTTCCTTAGATTTATAGAATGACAGTTTGTCAAAACAGTGAAAACACTATTATCCTTCCATTGAACAGCCAGTGAATCATCGCATGCAGAGGACATCATTTCACCACGTGATTTTTTACTCCAGAATTTTTTATCTTCAAGTTTCATTGATGAAGATATGCGATTTTGGCGCAAAATTCCATTTCCGTCCAAACCTCTTAAAGTTAGTTCTTGTAATAAATTTACCGAAGTAAACAAATTGTCAAAATATAATATTACCCCAGCAGGAAGAGTCATAGGCTCAACTAATCCTAGATCAACATCTCCTCCTTGTCTAAGTCCATTACTTAGAATACGACTTGGTAAATGATTAAAATTGCCTTCCACTTCATTGTCAGATTTATCTGAGTCTTGATCCGTGTCAATGCCATATTCTTCAGATGGGAATACTGTAATTGACTCTGGAATTACTTCATCTTCTTCAATAACTGCCAGAATTTCATGAAGAAAAAGTCCTTTCCCATCTTTGCCTCTATGATATCTTAAAGAAAAAATAATAATAACAAATAACATAAGTCGTTCATAACATAATTTTCTCAGTATAAGATAAGCGCTTATTAAATAAATTATGTAAGTGCCCGTCGGCACCTTTAGTTGCCACGCACTTTTAAGTCAAATTTTGAACATTTATAAACCAAAATCTTTAAAAACTTTTCCAAGCAACATCCTAAATGAACGTTTTTCTTTATATTTTAACATATAACAAAATATGTTCATGCATAGAAAAAAAATTATACTTACAATTCTTCCATAATGCACCGGTGGTAAATATTGAACGTGACGCTGCTTTCTTTAAACTGAGACTATTTTGTTTGTATGCAATTGAAGTGGTTTATTTAATTTATGGGTCATAAATAAAGGTACAGATATTAAGTGTTTACATGCGCATTGCCTTATGACTCAAATCATCAGAGTTTTAAGTTATAAAAACGTTGGCAACTTTAGTTGCCGAGGGGCTCTAATGGGTTAAAATTGTATAAAGCATTTATATATCTTCACTATATGCAAACAGTCAATGATAAAACTTATTAGGTTAGGTTTAGTTGGCAAAAATTTTAGACAGAAAAAATTTAAACTTGCTAGACGTATATAAATAGGTACTTATAAGGAATTTTTACCTGCTTCCAATGAGATTTATAGTATACGTATTTTGAAAAACATTAACTTCATAAATAGTTCCAAAAATATCATTTATATTCGGAAGTTCCTCGTGTTAAAAACGGGTTGTTCTCTCGCTAACTACAGATGCATGAATGATTACTATTGGCTCCCCACTCTTACGACCATGCCTTCTCGTTTCTAACGTTATAATATAATTCATTCTAAGCATACAAACCTAGTTGTGGTGGACTAATACGAAATATTAACCTTTTTTTTGTTGTAGGTCTCTACCTCCTAAACTGCGAAAAAGTACATCTTCAACACCGTCCAATGAAACAACTCCTACAAAATACTCAGGTGAAAACAGTTCTTTTGCAGGACGAAGTTCAGTAGCTGTCAGTTCACTGGTAGACTAAAACCCTTAAATTTTAATAAATACAAAAAAAGGGTAAAAATCACTTTTTAGGCAATTTTTTAACAATTTATATTTTTTATACTATATATGAAATTATTTTGAGTACCTTTTTATTTTTACATTTTTTGATATATATTTACAATTTTGCTATATTAATATAAGTATTATTTCAGTGGCGTACACTTTAAAAAAGTGGAAGGGTTAAAATTAATTGGGATATAACCCCAAAACACTTATTATGCCACTGTTAATCATAGATTAATAGGGCTGTACTTACACTTCTCAGCGCTATTTAATTGCGGGACTCTGATCTAGAGCAAATATATATTTTAAAAAAACCTTTACTGAACCCGTGCTTCTCGATCTTTTCAAAATTTTTAAAATCCCCTTTTCGCTCATCACTTGAATATTTGAAAAATATCCTTTTGGTGGCATTTGATTTTTTTGTACCCCCCCCCCCCATTACGTTTACTTGAATTTTATAATATTTCCCTCCTGTTTCATCACTTCAATTCATTTCAATCCCCCCACCCCCCAACAGGGGGTTGGGGGGTTGCACTTGATATTTTGAAAATTCCCCCCCCTCCGGTATTATCACTTGAATTTTTCAAATTATTCCACCTATCACAACTTGAATTTTATGAAACTCCTTCATTTTTATCAATTGAATTTTTGAAAATCCCCTTTGCTCATCCCTTGAACATTTGAAAAATTTCCTTTCGGTGTCATTTGATTTTTTTGTAACCCACTCATTACGTTTACTTGAATTTTATAATATTTCCCCTCTGTTTCATCACTTCAATTTATTTAAATCCCCCCCCCCCCACCAACAGCGGACATCACTTGAATTTTTCAAAACTTCCCGATTTCCACAATTGAAGTTTTTAAATTCTCCCCCTGCCGATTATTCCTTGTTTTTTTTTTTTAATTTCCTCGTCCTTGCGCCAGTTGAATTTTTATTTAAATGCCCCAGTCAACCTTTGAATTTGTTGAAATCCTTCTCTGCGGGGCCTTTAGCTGGTGTCCCAAGCAATATGTGTAAGTACAGTCCTAGTTTAAATCTATTAATTTGACTGACGATTAACCAAATATATATTTATTTTTTCTTTGTTATATTAATTTAATTTTGGATCTCGTGTAGAATTAATCTGAGATCTATTGTGATTATAAAATCCTGATTAAATATCAGTATTATGTTGTGATTTTATGAATTATTTTTAATAATATCTAGTTTTTTAAGCCAAACTTATCTTGAAGTTCCTTAGATTGGTCTAAAATGACTTAAATCTAAAATTAGATTAAATTTAGACTATATATTTTTATATTTATATATGTTTTTTTTTTATACAATGTTAAATTTTGTAATGTTTTTTTATATAATAAATTTTTTATAAATACAAATTTATTTTATATCCATATTTTTCAGTCTAAAGTTTCGTTCACAGTTCTAAAATTTATAAACTATACGCTATGAGTTGTTCACTGTGGATTGTCTTCAACAAGTTTGTAATATGGTAACGCAAACGACCGTTCACAGCTCTAAATTTAATATGGGTTGTGAACTATAGACAGTTTTACAAACTTTATAGTTACTGCGCTGTTTTAATGAGACAGACATATAAACACACATTAGTTATCTCACTTTACATTGAAAAGTGACATTACCGGTGGCGGCGCTGTGCTCCAAGGTAATATGGCTGTTCACGCTAGTTCCCAGCTGTCAATATGCTAATAGCGAACAGGTTAATTTAAGCACAGTCCAGTTTTATTTTATGAAAATGCGAGTAAATATTTGTGAAATTTTTTAATTTTTAAGCGCTACACATTTGTCGAGGTGTATAACAGAAGGGGAGCACCAAATTACAGTATTTAAAGTTTAATTTCAGTAGATTTATTCGCAAGTGTAATTTGTAGTTGAGCAGGTTTTAAATGCCGGGCACGTAATTTTATGTGGTACATCTGAGTGTCGGTCATCTGAATTTACAATATATGGATTCTGTTTGCAAACAAGTGCATTATGTTCATTGCCTCATGAAATAAAATTAGTTTTAGTTGGACAGGAGCAGCTAAAAGTTGAATATGCAACTTGCAGGTGCAAGCATATTAGTGCAGTTTGGTTTTTCTGCGACAATTGTAATAAACAAACTTAATAGGATCAGTTACTTTTTTACTCAAAATATATTCCCATGCCTTGCTCCTGTCCATAACCAAATCTTTTTCAATCTGGACTTAATATTAAGTTTCCCTCCATTTTTCTTAAGAAAAGAAAAAAAAAACTAAGATACCTATCTTTGTCCTGTCTTGAATGACAGCCAAAAACACTACAATTTGTTCTACATTTATAGTTTTTCACAACTTCTATCGATATTCTAATAAAAATTCAACACTAGAACATATGTAATAAGTTCAAACAGTGCTAGAGCGCATAGTACAATATTGGACCACTAGACTGCGTATCCGAGCGTGTCGGTATAACAAAATTCTCAATGCAATAATTATGGCTTAACAGTTTATCCCTCCAGGTGTCTATGAAACATTAACTGGCGAATTAAGGCTGTACCCAGAATTTTAAGCGCCCTGGGATAAAAATCTCAGGCGCCCTTTCAGTAGCGGACACTAAAGCTAGGTTCACAGAACAAAAACCAGCGACAGCGACACGCTTTCCGAGCGACGTGAGTTTTGTGCGCGTTCACAGAATAAGCAATGTTGACATAAGCCCGCTCAGTTCAAAACTCTGTCAAAACAGTAAACACAGTATCCTGTGACAATAAATAAATAATTATGGACAGGCGAATGTTACAGCTTATTATTTATTATTGGATGTGGAGAAGAAGGAAATGTATAAAACGAAGGCCAAGAAGGTAAGATACATATATGACATGTTTTTTTAATATTAATAAATTTTCCATTTTTATTTATTCGATTTACGATATTTACATGTACATATAAAATTTAACGCGGTAAAAAAAACTCTAACATAAACAATAACAGCTGATCGACAGATTCAAAACTTTAGGCGGTTGAGTGAGAAAAGAACTGTTTTAGAAAAAGACAGAGCATACTGTCGCTGAAAGTTAAACAAATTTTAACTTCTTGCGACTCGTATCTCAATTTCTGCGACAGCAAGGTCAAACGTTCTGATTGGTTCAATTCATATTTAGCGCGTGTCGCAGCCACCGATAATTGTTCTGTGAAGCCGGCTTTAGACATATTTAATGGGGGCTCAAATAGAGCTGTACAAACAGGTTTTAAATTTTGAACTAGGAATATTCAAGCTTCCAAAACGTTGGCTAAAGTGTGTAGAGCGTGAAGAAGGATATGTACAGAAAAACTGAACGTTTCACTTTTTTTTTAATTTGAATGGCCTTTGCTGCTTTGGCAATTAGCGAGGACAATTATTATTTGTGAAAAATTCCATGCCTGAAAGGGATTCGCTCTACCTTCGCGAAACCTACAGCCGACCTACGCCGGTCGGCTGTAGGTTTCACTTGTGTATATTATTAATAAATAAATGGTTAAAGAAGAATTACCGTTTATATTTGAATCACCCTCGTATATCTTACGCGCCCCTCACAGCGTGGCGCCTTGGATCTGTACCCCTTTCGCCCCCATTCTCTATTTATCAGACAAGTTTTCGTATTGATTTTTCAGGGTTTTGTAGGTGTGACCAAAAAACCCTTATACCGTCATTTTCTCGTCTCTCTGTCTGTTCGGTAAAAATTGTAGCCAAACGGCTAAACCTAGAGAGTTGAAATTTGGCATGCTTATACAACTCTTTGACCCACACATAGGAAAAATACTAAAATATCTAAAAAACATATCCCCCTAAAAACATAAACAAATATGTGCTCATCGAAAAAAAAATATATTTTTAAAATTCTGTGTAGGGTATCAAATGAAAGCCCTTAGTACGTGGATAAACGATCAAAATTTTAATTTTTCAATTATTTTGACGCGATTTTTGACAAAATTGTGCAAAAAAAAATTTGTCCCACGCCCTGTAGCCCAGATGGTTTAAACTACAAATCTAAAACAATTCTAAGTAATGTATATTTGTGTGAACCGGAATAGTACAACAGGAATTTTTAATCAGATTATATTTTCGGAAAATAACGCATTTTTTGTGTTTTTAACTAAAATATGTTAAATATTTAATTCGCTATGTAACGCAGTAGATAAGTAGGCATTTGTAGCGTTGTGCGTTTAGTCATTGCAATTTGTGATTTGTAAACTAGAGTTCGAATCCTGTCAATTTTAATTTTTCTGTTTTTTTTTTTTTGTATTTTTATTTTGTTTAAATTATTTTGTCAAAATTCTAGTTATATTTTGGTAAATGTTGCATTTAATTTTTAAAAGTGTAAATTTAATAACCAGGGGGAAGTGTTCTATTACATACATTTAAGTCTATGTTTGAATGTATACGAAATCAGAGGGTGGGGCCTATGATTTAAGCAACCAATGGAAGCCATAGGCGCAATTTTCAAAATCTATATAAAAAATATATAAAAAAAAAATACTGCACATATTTAGAGACTTAAATAATAGTATTAGGCATTCGAATTAAAATTCATAAAAAAATATTTTGACATAAACTTTGTTTTGGCATCTCAAATAATCATCATTCAGTTACTAAATACCTGCGAAACCCTGAAATGTGTGAAAATTCACACTTCACATACATTTTTAGTTAGCATGTATAACAATAAATATTACAAAAGAATATAACAATACGAACTGATAAAAATCAGTTTTTTATTTGACCTAATCAAATCAACAAATGAAATATAAATAAAATCAATAAATATAATATGTAATAATTCAGCATTTCATTGTCAGCAATGTTTGTTTGTAATTTTGGTGTCTTGCTCCTACTAATAATTTTAAAATGAAGAGAACGAAAAATAAGGTACTGTCATCGAAAAGTAAATTTTTACAATGCTCTCTTCAGGACGAGTTTGCGATATCAAGCCTCACATTTTTTTGAAAATTCAACTTTACACGGCGTTAGATATATTGCTAAAGAGGAAAGACCATTTTTGGAAAAGTAAGTACAATCAATTCAGTTTTCACACAGACTTCTTCAGCAGAGTTTTCATTACTAAAACTGAATTTCTTTTTCTAATCGCTGCAAAAAGTTTAAAAGTGTTTAAATATCTGCGTCACAAAAATTACATTTGCGTCAAGACTAGAGATGGGCATTTCGGCTCAGTTTGCGGAACCGGATCAGTGGAGGTCGTTCAGTTTGCTGAGCCGGCTCATTGATCCGGCTAAGTAAAAATGTTCCCGAGACACAGGTCGGTCAGTTGTCGGTCGTTCGTTCAATATGGTTGTTGTCTTGCATTATATGAACAAGTTAAATGAATAAAAATCTATAGAAGTGAATTATCTAACATTTTTGCCGGGTTAATAGTAAACAAACATTCCACTTTATGTAGCTACTGTATTTTAAAGCAGATGTGTTAAGTTTAAGGCGATGTTTATTGCCCTTATAAATCGGACATCTGAGATTTGGGCAATATTTTTATATAGTATGGTTGTAAGAAAGTACAGACTAAGCCCATTAGTTTCAAATAGACTGCCCTACAAATTGATGACAAAATACACTTTATGATAATACATTACAAACAGAGTTCTCGCGAAGTTCAACATGACATCGACCCAGATCCGGATCACTCCGGTCACTGCTCACAATCGCCCGATCAATCGTATTCGTATTTAAACCTGAAATTACAGTGAGCCGACTCATTTCAATTTGGTGAACCGTGTCACTTCGGTCAGTGTACTGAGCCGGCTCAGTGAGCCGGTTCGTTCATAAGCGACCCATCTCTAGTCAAGACAAATGGAGTACCAGATGATTTTAAGAATTTAATTTTTAACATTTGCTGATCTTATAGTTCTTTCCATTTTATTGAATTGTCATAAATGTGATAAATTAATCTGTTTAATTATTTCTAAATATCACTGCTCTAAAACAATAATGAGATATCTTAAAAAACTAAGTTTCTCAGATATTGCTGTTGAAAGTTTTACATTTTATATAAACTTGGTTTTGACTTGGTTTGAGTCGGATAATTGTAATTTCCATCTTTATTTTTTGATCTATATAATCTCAGTACGACGTTAGATAGAAAATATATTTTTGGACCCAGTAATATGTAATGTGGTAAAATGTTAAAAATTTCCTCTGCCCCCACCAAAATTGCTCTGACCCCCTCAGAATTGTTTGGAGAAAAATGTATTTTAGAAGTGAGGATCTTTTTTTAGGTCATTACTTGTATTTTCATGTGTAAACGACAAAAAAAATAATTTGAAATATTTCCTGGTCCCCCCAAATTTTTCTCAAAAATTTCCTGCCCCCCCCCAGATTTTAAGAACGGAGTTAGCTCTTAAAACTGGAGCCACTGATTATAATAGTTATTTCCAAACAGACAGCAAATCCTGTGCGGATATTTTTGCGGATGCGGATATTTATATATACAAAGGCTGCGGATGCGGATTCTGTCTATGCGGATACAGAAAAACGTATCCGCGCAGGATTCTGGTCATAGTAAACTAGAGACTTTAGTTGACAGATGACGGTTAATTAAAGCATATGATTCAGTGGGAGAGAACTATAGCAATAAAATTTCCATTTTAGAATAGAGCCATATCATTTTCACAGGCAAGGCTAGAAATAGAGGAAGAGATACAATTTGTTTCACTCATAGAGAAGGAAAGACCATTAGCGACCGCCCAGAACTGAATGCGCGCGCGTGTATACAAAACGACATACGTTGAAGTTACCATATTATAATATAACATAAAAAAAACAAAGATTATGAACGTACGTTACAGTAAGAAGGAGAAATACGTTCTTGACATCTTACTTAAAACTGTGTGAAATAGATATATATTTCTTTATCGGTGCTCAATCGATCAATCTGTCAACTAAATTCTCCTTTACTATATAAGCAATAAGTCTCACATATAAAAAGATATGTTTCTGGCCGGGACTTTGAAATTTCGCCGCAAATACCGATATGTCGTTATTAACGATATCCACTGTACTCCATTTCACCTGTACTACATTTTCACCGTTGAATGGTTTATAAAAGTCTATTGTGCTCAATTTGTATTTATACGACATGCATGACAAACCTACCTATGAAATCCTGAAATTTGTTAAAATTCATATTTTACATTATTGTTTGTACATAGTTAATTATTTGTTTCAGATTAACTTCAAAAATAAAATACTATAAAATTTTTAATTATGTTAAATTCCAAATTTCCATTTAACATGTTTTTAATAAATTATTAAAAAATATGTTGCATCCTCAGTGTCTTCCAAGACCCCCATTCCCCCCATACCACAAATACCCCCTATCCCGCAAATACCCCCCGTATATATCCAAACAGCTCCCCCATCTGGAACACCAGTTTCCAATATTTCTCCAATTGCACAGCGATTATTAAATTTAACTGTGGCAACTGGATATGATTCGATTCAACAAAATGGACAAAGAAGACTTGGACCACCTCCTTGGCATTGAGCACATGTGTCAGAACAATAACATACTTGTCTATTTGGTTAGTTCAACACACTTCCGCCAGATAGAGTCTCTCTTATGATCATTTGCCTATACCAGTGATGGCGAACCTTTCTGAGGTGTGGCTCAAATTTAGTTCATTATTTTTCTTAATACTAGTCCGTGGGTCACTGAGTCAGTGGATGCCACTTGGAAGGGGGTGTGGTAAAAGGTGTACCGAAAATTTGTTTACAGAAAAACTTGACAGTTGACCCTTTTTTTGGACTCAATTTTAAAATCACTAAAAAGGTTTACGTTTCTCTTTTGTTTATCATATTTTACTTTTGCAAGTGAAAAGCAACAAATAAAGGTCGATGTCGAAAAGCTGATATCAATGGAGTAATACCATGAATTATCGCACCACTGCACTAAATATTTGAATGAACACGGAATAAAGAACATCACATACATATATTATGAAGTATTCTTTATTATAAACATACTTACAGATATTTGTATATATAATAAAGTTGATAAAAGTATATACATATATTTAATGTGAAATCTGTTGTTACTTATTTTCAGATAGTTTCTTAATATTATTAGGTTCATAATCCGTATTCATTAGTTTAACGCATTTCGCAGGTAATTCATTTCCAATTTCCAAGTTTATTTCTGTTGGAGGATTTTACAAAATCATTAAGTAGAACATTTTTTCACATGAATAATTGGACCCAAAAATCATTAACAGAGCATTAGCAAGCTTTTTCATTGATATAAAATTGTTTGGTAATCAAGTCCTTTTCTTTAAAATCTGCAAACAAACTAGCACTACATTCTAAGAATTCTTGTTTTACAAACTCTCCTTCCGAAAGAGGTTTCCCCTGCTGGGGAATGCAATAGGCAACTTGAAAACTAGCAGCTGTAATGTTATTTTTCAGAGTCAAAAAAGTTTTTAAAACACTGGTTGTGAATGATTCTGTTTTTTTTTTAAATAATCTCTCTTTTCTTCGTCTGTTAAAAAGTGGAGATTTGAATGTAACGTTTCATAATGTCTTTTTACATTTTTTTTACGTACATGTCTTTACATGTACGTGAAGTGACTTTTTCGTTACAAATTACACACACAATCGTTTTTTTCTTTTCAATCACACCATATTTATCAAACCATTCTGTTTGATATGGTCTGGAACTTGTATTGTCTGTTTTCATTTTTTTAACCGCAGACATAGTACAGGGCTACAACTAAAAAATAAATATTTAGAATACAATAATTTTAGAAGAAATTTCCTTTTAACGTACTTGATATATTTACATATGTAGATGAAAAAATGTAATACTAAAAAATAATAATAAAGTTGAATAATTAAACACTTCTAGACGAGTACGCCAAGGCTGGCAATAAGTTTAACACTGTGAGCCGGTACATCCCCATTTCACGAAACAATGCGCGCGAATATGCGCGCCAAGTTTATGACCGACTGTTATGACTCACATACCGGTACAGTGATACGATAGAAAATCAGTTAGTCAACGTGCACTTAGAAATATTTTTTTTATTAATTCGACATTAGATATTTATTTATACTTTAATTTTTTGATATTTTCGATTGCCTGTTCTCACTTTTATGCTATTTTTTTTTACAAATTCAATCGTGGGTCTCTTAAAAAGTCATCGCGGGTCATAGGTTCGCCACCATTGGCCTATACCATATTTTCGAACGGAGGGAGTAATTTATTAGATTAACCACCGAAATTTCTTTGAAAATCTATTTTGTAATATTCAAAACATAGTTACAGTAGAAATAACCATACTTCCATTTTACCGCGCCATAAAACAATAAAAAAGTCGTAAATGAACACATGCGATTGACGGCGCTACTTCAAAAGGTTATAAAGATGCGCGCATTGAAGTGTTTTAAATTATGCTCGTTCTGTCCCAAAATAGTCATATTTGTAAGTTTTTATTTCTGACCCAAACGAAGCATTTACTAGTGTATATGTTCCGGCTTAGGTCAAGAGTGCGACAAAAAAAAAAAAAAATTAAGTTGGGAACACTGAATTTTTGCCAACTGTAATGAGAAGTTACTAGTTACTAGAAGTTATCCCTATTACACGATAACAATGATGAAATTATTGATTTTATTATAATTTTATTTCCATAAAATTCCAATACAGTACTCTTATAACACATATAATATCATTCCATTTCCTACAGTAGTACTACTATATTTTTAACGATTACCTTCAAATAATAAATTTTAGTTCTATAGTGCGTTCGAAGGTGAGTTTGCAGTATAGCTCTTATGGAAAATGGGAGCGGTGTTGCCAAATGTTGTAAAAGTGTTAAATGTCTCAATTATAATAATATGAAAAACTCGTATAATTTACAAAAATCAACTCTTATAAAACCCAAAATAACACTCAACAAAAACAAATGGCCATTTGTAGAATACTGCGTCTTCACAGATCAGCGCGTTTTAGAGCTGGCAACGTCGACAAGTAAGAAAAGGATAGTGTCATTGTGTAAACTCATTAGAGAGTATGAAAAAGAACTACTCCATATGCCCTGTACTGCAAACTCACCTTTGAACGCACTATACAGATTTTGCCTCTACAATGTTACCACTAGATAAAAGTGAAATGTTTTTCCACTTTTTTTTTGTAATATTGTCGTAATGTACGCAAAATAGCGCGCACTACAAATTAAAATCTGTTTTTATTATACACTAATTTATAATTAAATACTTTAATTGAACATATAAGTAAGAACATATTGATCTATGAAATACGTTTCTATTATTGTAAAGCGAATAATACTTGGAATTTGAGAGAAAACAAATATATAGATTATTAATATAGTTTAAGAAAAACATTAAACTGAAGGACATTAAACTGAAGGCCTCTAACTGAAACAGTTAGAGGCCAAGAATAAATACGCCAATAATAATTCGAAATAAATATCTCGAATATTAAAGACATTTGATTAAAACGCCTTACATAATAACTGATATTTTTAAATCTGATATATCAGTAGAATATAATTTTACCTACGATAACCAGGTCTACGAGATATGCATGGAAATTTAGAACATTTAACTCTTTAACTGATTTATTTTTATACATTTTTGCAATGAATCTGTAATCAGTGATTCTTAAACTTTGGTCCGCGGGTAAAGGCCTTTAAGTGATTAAATTTGTTTTATATTGGAACTAGAAACTGTACAACTGCGGATTGGATGTACCTGAATGATATTAATTATAAAAAGGAAATTAGGAAATATGTAAATCCATTATATTTAAAATAACATACATACAGCGACTTGAAAAAGAGGATAGTGAGACAACTATAGTCTCCATACAAATTATATTTAACCAGAACTGTAAAATAATGATTATTTTTGTAATCAACTATTTGTGGAAAACCATTGCTCATATAACCGCAATTAGAAATTTGATTGAAATTACCTAAATTAACAGAATAAAAAATTCTTGATTAGAAATATTCAAAAAGTAATCAAATCTTTACAAAACTGTTAAAATTTGGAATTTTTCATATTCTCAAAATATTTAGGTCTACGACCAACATCACTCTTAATTTTCGATTCCCTCGAAATAAAACATTCATATAAATAATAATCAATACACTTTATTATTCAAAAAAAAAAACATAAAGTTCTTCTTACATTAATCTTCACAAAATATTACAATGTAAAAATATATTTAAAATACAGGTTTATTATTTGAAAACATTTATCGTACGTATATGCAAGGCATATATTCAAAATAATAAACCAGTTAGATAAAAAAAATAAATAAAACACTAAAAAATCTGACGAGAAAAAAAAATTAACTGTAGTTGTAGCCCTAATTATTTTAATAATTATCATACAATTTGTTGATTTTTAAAAATTGTTGATGTGGTCATTTGTCAAAACAAGAAACTAAATCTTTTTCTGTACCTGTTATCCCACTATTCATTTTAACAACCAGTATGGAAGTATTTCAATATTTTAAGAACTGATATGCTCGTACCGGTTGAATATCGTCACTGCATATATTTAAGTATTTATTACAATATATATAGTTTAACACATTGGTATGCGAATTTTTGTGACGGAATGCCATGACAATGTTTATTTAATAATTTAAAATAAAAATACGCCGTTAACCTGCGAAAATTAAGGTAAGCTTAGAATTGCAATAAGGCGTTTACGAAAACTCTACCGGTAGATACCGGGAACATCAACTGTGTTCGAAAACAAGTTCGGAGAAGGTGTATAAGCATGTAGCTGTTTACCGACCGGTAGATTTCCTGGGGAAGATTTATTATACCCCACTCAACATAACCTTATTCTAGCTAAACTATTCTAACATAACTGGTATTCTAGCTAAAGCCTAGCCTAACCTAACCTTTTTAAGGATTATTTAAGCCTTCTGTATAGAGGCAGCACATAAGGTTATGTTCAGTGGGGTATAGTAAAGATTGGCCAATGTACCATATCCACCGGTAGAGTTTTCATAAACGCCTAGTGATTTGGCCAAGATACACTTTAGGTATGCATATCTTTATATATAAAAAGAATGCTGTTTGGAGAGCAGGATCACCAGAACTGTATCTTTTTCACTAGTTTATTGCACTGTCATTTATTATTTAATTATTAAAATTAATTTAGTTAACTACAACTTTCCTCATGTCTTTCCATTTGAATCCGATCGCAGTAGCACTACAATTATATTAAGTCGCAGCAAGAAAACCTTTTTCACTGTGCCCAGCACGTATTTTCTCGTTCTGATATTATAGTCCAGGCCTTATAGTGTTACATCGGACAGTGTTTCTTTGTTCCTCATTTTTTATCACATTTGACCATCTTATATCAAGATTCATTGTAAGCAACGGTTTTGAAAAACTTCGCAAAAATAATCTGGAATACAGAAAAATATTTAAAAAGTTTCCCTCAGTAGTCAAAACCAATATTTTTTAATAATAAATAGTGGTAAACCTAAATAGTTTAAATGTCATTTAAAACATTTCAATTTATTATAATATCTACTTACATTAATTATTTAAAATATGTACATATGTTTATTAAAGGTTAAACAATAAATGACATTTGTATCAAAATTTTACTAGTAGTTCTAAGTTTATAATAATAAGGTCTAAATTAATATTATATATAAACAAACCATATGTATTGATGTAATTTACTTTCTAATTAATGTTCTTTATTAAATTGTTTACAAAATACTTCAAAATGAATTAAATATTACATGAATAAGTTAAATTAATTTACGAATTTTAGAAATGTTATCCAATAAACACGGCTTTTATTTATCACATATTATTTTATTTTTTCGAAGTTGGGAACACTTTCCTTATCATCTGTCGCACATTTGACACAGACTCATATGTTCAAAAGCACATTTTGACTTGCTTCGAAGCCTAGAATCAGAGCCGCAGTAAGGAAAACTTGCGCTAGGGGCAAAACTGCGTTCTGGCACCCTTCGCCCCCTCCCTTACTGCGGCTCTGCCTTTGTTTTAAATTAGTGAAATTAAACATGAAACAGTGTTAAATATACTTGGTTTGTAAGAAAAGGTACGTTTTGCATAAGCTAATAAACTACACATTCTGCATAATTTACACATTTACACAAGAATCTTGTGTAAATTATGCAGAATGTTTAGATTATTAGCTTATGCCGAACGCACCTAAAGTGGATTTAAATTAAGCGCATTTAAGTATGCAACCAACAATGCATTGGTGTTACGCAGGAAGTCAACACATTTACAATACAAAAAGATACTTTTAAACATTAAAAAACATGGAAAACATTATAAATTTACAACAAATTAACAAAACTAAGATATATTAAACATAATATTGATAAATTTAATGTTTATAACGCATATTTATTATTATTTTAGTGTTTATTTATAAAATGTCTTATCCCTACTACTGAGTTTTCAGCCAATTAAAATTTACCCCTTCCATTTACAGAAATCTGAAATTCTTGGGGAAAATAATTCATTCTCAGTTCTCAGTTTATCTGTTAGAGATGTGTGGTGAAATTTTTTAAATATTTAGTTTGTTTTGATTTTTGTGTTCTAATTTTTAGTTTTGCTATTTTTTTTTTAAAGTAAGTATTAATTTAATCATTTCAAATTATAAGTTGTTATATTTGTAATAATTAACGTATTAAGCGCTAATAGCCAAGGATGATAATCCTTGAAGATGTTAAAACTAAAATATTTGTTTATTATATAATGCGCCTGTTTCTTTGGTTTTACTGGAACTAGATTTTCAATTTTAGAAACTTTTACCCAAATAGTAAGGTTTTTGGTGCTGACCGGCGTAGCGTAGTGGTAACAATGTGCTCTGCGTTGCGAAGGTCGCAATGCAGTGTCCAACGGGATTCGAACCCGTTCAGGCATGGAAATTTTCTCAAATAAAAATTGTCCTGGCTAATTGCCACAGAAGCAAAGGCCATTAAAAAAATAAAATAAAATAATAAAAAAAAGGCTTTTGGTAATTTTGTTTAACAAAAGCTCACTTCAAACTTTAAAAAGACAGTTCTTGACAACTTAGGAAAATTAAAATTCCAGTAAATTATCATGAGCTCTCATTTTAAGGATTGAAGTGAGCAGGGCCATCCTAGGCCATGCAGGGGCCCCTGGGGCACACAGAGTTTGGGGCCCTTTTATAAAGTTTAAAAAAAAAAATGAATAAAAACATCAGTATGTACTTTTATTTAGTGACTATTGGTTATTATGGTTAGCTTTATACAAATCAAATATAAGTGAATTGATTACTATTTTGAGAATTGGACTTACGTTAATGATGATGGTTTCTTCCGGGATTTCTGTTGTGCAAAATCTTCTAACACAGCGATTCTCAAACTGGGGTCCGCGAAACAATTTTGACATTAACTTTATATACCCTAACTTTTCGTTTTTATTCAAATAACTCATTTACTAAAAATCCTACATGGTCAAGACTTTATGTTTGTTGTTACCTAACTAGTTATTGACATAACTAAACATAATTAGTAAAAATTTAATTATTTTTATTCAACAAAAATTATTTACACAAAACATATTATAATAAGATTTATTTGACCAAGAAATGTTTGTATGAGTTTAACGTATTATAATTTGTAACTTTTTAATTCTTTTTACTACTATTTTATGCTATTAAAAATGTTCATCTCTATATAAAAATTCTTTATATTCTAATGCATAAACTAAAATAAAGGAATTTGAAGATGTTTATAAAAGTCACCATTAAATGTATCAGTTTATAATATTCTATCTTCAATTTCTGTGTTTTTATTCTTATTATTATATGTTCAAATTTGAAATTGTTTAAAAAAGTTACAATAAAGTCGAAATAAAAGTTGAGTTTACACCTGTATGGTTTAGCAGAAGGTCAACTCACCTTCAAATGGTGGGAAAAGAATATTTATTGTTCGAACTTAAAAAGAAAAAAATAAATAAATAAATAAAAGGGAAAGGGGACGAAAAGGACAGAAAGAAAGAGAAAAAAAAGGCAAGAAGGAAAGAACTGAGGAAGGGGGAGAATCTTTTTTAACACTTATTAACATTTGAAAATGTTGAAAAGTGACGAGAATCAAACACTAAGTAAATAGGTTTAAGGATATAGGTCAAATGGCCTTCAAAATAAGGTTTAATAATTTTGTTTAAATTTTGTTTAAATCCTGATTTACATATATATATAAATATAAATATTTATTATTATTATTATATTTTTTTTTTTTTTTTATTATTATTATTATATTTTTTTTTCTTTTTCACTATTTTATGATATAATAAATAATGCATATTGGAGATAACAGCATAAACATCTTGAACGGCAATACAAAAATATATATTATTATAAATAAAAAGTAGTTATTATTATTATTATTACTATTGTTGTTGTTTTTTTTTTTTTTTTTTTGTACATATTGTAAAACTTAAAATGAATTTGCATATAGCGCAAGTAAATATAAGGTCAATCTCAACATATTTTGATGAATTTTGTGATGTAATTTTCAGAAAAGACTTCGACATTGTTGCCATAACAGAGACGTGGCTACATGACAACATACCTAGTGATCCACTACTCATTGAAGACTTCCAGTTCATAAGAAAGGACCGGCTTACAGGGAAAGGAGGTAGCATTGGTCTTTATTTGAGAAAATCTTTAAAATTTATAATCCAGGAGGATGATGCACTGGCGAGCTTGTCGTGTCTTGAACAATTTTGGATTATTTGCAACCTTACTGGCAAAAAAGTTGCGATAGGGGTAATGTATAGGCCTCCTACAGGCAATTTTAATAACTTTTGTAGAGCTTTTGAGGATTCCATGACATTTATAATGCCAACTGTGGATGAGGTTATATGCGTAGGGGATTTCAATTTAAATTTATTTGACGCAGCCCACCCTTATGTTATATCCATAATGGAACTATTCGAATCATACGGCCTTAAGCAACTGATAAAGGAACCAACGCGCGTCACACCTTACTCGGAAACGCTCATTGACTACGTCCTAGTGTCGGATATTTCGAGTCTTATAAATTCAGGGGTACTTGATATGCACCATGTTACCGATCATAGACTAACATACTGCAATTTAACTTACAGTAAGCCGAATAAAACAACTAAATTCTTAACCTTCAGAGACTTCTCCCAGTTTAATTACGGTAACTTTATATCACGTTTAGATGCTGTTAAATGGGACCCATTTTATGAAAGCAATAATATAGACTTTAAAGTAAATTTTTTTAATAATATAATAATTGATAATTATGATTTTTGCTGTCCGAGGAAAACAGTAGTTTGTAGAAAAAACGTGCCAAAACCGTGGTTTACAATAGCTATTAAAAAAATGATATATCTACGCAACAGAGCTTTAGCTAAATTTCACCAATCCAAATCACTTACAGATTGGGCAGAATATAAAAAACTCAGAAATTTCGTAACTTCATCTCTACGAAAAGAAAAAAAGGCCTATTTAGAATATGCAATAAATTCTGGATCTCATAAAGATCAATGGTCAGTTTTGAAAAAATTTAATATCTACAATAAGCCAACTGTTGAGATTCCAGACAACCTTAAAAACCCTAATGAAATAAACGATTACTTTGTTAATATAATTGAGGATAAAGAGCCTGATCAAGATATAACTAATTTTTATAGGCAAAATAAACTTAACATCACAGCTGAATTTAAACTTACTGAAGTACACCCAGAAGAAATAGATATAATTATAAGGAGTATTAAATCTAATGCCATTGGCTCCGATGAAATAAGCAAAAAAATGTTAACTTATGCATTTCCAACCTTATCAAAACAATTGGCCCATATTATCAACTTCTGTTTTCAGAAAGGCGTGTTCCCTGAGGTATGGAAACAAGCAATAGTTCGACCCCTACCTAAAATCAGTAATGCAACCTCTTATAATGATCTAAGACCTATTAGTATATTAAACACACTATCAAAAATAATTGAAAAAATAGTAAATAACCAATTGTCAACTTTTGTGTACGAACGTAATATCATACCTAATAACCAGTCAGGTTTTAGGGAAAATTACAGCACATCTACAGTCCTGCTACGCGTCACCGATGAAATAATCAACTCTGCTGACAAGAACTTACTAACGAATTTGGTTTTATTAGATTTTTCAAAAGCCTTTGACAGCATTAATCATGAATTATTACTAGCAAAGTTAAACTATGTAGGAGCAAACAATTTAGCATTAAAGTTTTTCAAATCTTACCTTCAACTCAGAACACAAAGGATATTGATAGATACCCACATATCCAATTCGTTAACTCTGCGCAAAGGAATTCCGCAAGGCTCAATTCTAGGACCGATATTATACTCTATCTACGTTTTTGATATTGAAAGAGTTGTAAAAAACTGTAATATTAATCTTTTTGCAGATGATACCCAAATAGTAAAATCATTTCATCCAAATAATCTAATTCATTCCTGTAATTTAATCAACGCGGACTTACAAAGAATCGTGGAATATTCAGAAAAACATTGTCTACAAATCAACGTAAATAAATGCGCGTATATGCTTTTCGGCGCCAATAAGTTTATTAAAAACACACCTTTATTAGACACCGCTGAGATTGTTATCAATGGCCAGCGTTTAAGCCGATCTGAAAAATATAAAAATTTAGGACTAATATTAGATACACAACTGCGATTCACAGAGCATATCAACTTACTAATTAAACGAGCATTCTTAGCACTAAGAAAACTCTATATGAATCGGTTTATACTGACAAAGAAAATCAAAAAAAATCTTGTTGATAGTCTAGTTCTCTCAGTTTTCAACTATGGAGATGTCATATATGGACCTTGTCTAAAATTATGTGACTCGAGACGAATACAGCAAATTCAAAACTACTGCATACGATTTATCTTTGGAATTAGAAAACATGAATCTGTAGCACATAACTTTAACAAACTGCAATGGCTTAATATGAGTAATAGAAGGAAACTACATTTCTCAAACTTTATAAATAAATTATTACATGTTAAACAACCTTCCTATCTATATGACAAAATAAAATTTCGGAAAGCCCAACATGCTCGTAATCTTCGGGACAAACGCATCATGGAAATCCCTTCGCATAAGACCTCACTCTTTGAACGTGGATTCTCTTTCCAGGCCCCGTTTACTTTTAATGCTCTACCGGAAAACTGCAGACTGGTCAGTCCATTATCTTTCAAAACAAGGTTTAAAAAATCCCTTCTCGACAGCCAATAGGTTAACAAAAGCCGCCTCTGTTATAGCAACAATGTTAAATTAAATTAAATTAAATTAAATTACCTAAACTATACTGCTTGTAATGATTGTATACCTTATATTACTAAATTATTTTTAATAATTACTGGTTTATAAATTTATATTGTGATACTGATTATTTGTACTTGAATGATGTAACTTGAACTTTTACATATTATATAAATTATCAAAAACAAAAACAAAAATCATTGTAATAAAAAACATGTAAAGGAAAGTGTAAGACCAGCCACTGGCTGAACTTGTACCTAATAAATGTATTATTATTATTATTATTATTATTATTATATGCACAGGACCATTTATTGAAATAAACAGCGATATATTTTTACCAATATTTATTATAACGTAGTGCCTGAGATTATTGAGCCAGAAATGAAGTATCAAGAACGACGTAAAATTATCTAGGGTTGGGATGGGGTCCTCAAAAAAAAAAGTTGTTCAAGAGGGGGTCCTCAGACTACATAAGTTTAAGAACTCCTGTTCTATTATGTCCTCAAAGTCTAATTTTTGAAGGATATCACTTTCTATGAACATGATTGACAAATTAGTAAATCGTTCTTGTAACATAGTCGTTCGTAATTCATTTTTTTTTTTTTTTAGCCGTAAACATGAGCTCTGTCCACTAAAATTGGTTACCATTAAGCAAAGGAATATCCTTGTAGTAACTTCCACATTCGGGAAAATTTCTTCTAATTTATCTGCTTTTATTAGAGTATGTGAGGCTGAGATACTCAAGTCCGCCGATTCATTTGCAAGGTTTTTTAATAAAAGTAGTAAAATTGCACTAAAAAATTGAGCTCCTCTTTTTTCCGTGTAAACGACAACCTCGGCATTTTGAGGCCCCCATCAAGCCGGGGCCCTGAGCTCGTGCCCTATGTGCCCTTATGGAAAAGACGGAACTTGTTACGAGCTTTTATGGTAGAAATGTGTCAAAATTTTGTTTAAAAATATCTTTATTTTGTTATTATTGTGTAGCGCGCTAATATCTTCAGATGTCTGGTTACAGATTATAAAAATTAGTGAAGTCTTCAAATATTTAAGGTTTTGGAACGATTTTGAAACATTTGCACCTTTAAATTTTATAATAATACTTGGCGTTTATCGGCGGTGCCTTTGAAATTAGTTTTCATGACGCCTACTAGTTTTAGAGAAGTAACTTTATAACTGCAGACTTGCCACCTAGTCGCCAATTTGCGATAAGTATTGAAATATTTTTGATTGTACATTTTCCAAAAGACACCGCGTTATTGTTAGGCGACGTAAGGTCTCACCGTCTTCAGAATACAGAGACATAGGTTGTGGATTCATAAATTATTAGTTTCATTTATTTTTAGGAAGCAGAGCCGGCGCTAGATCTTTTGGCGCCCGGGGCAAACCCGCCAAACTGCGCCTATTAATCCGCGGATTACCCGCGAATATCCGTTATTTTTCTGCGGATGCGGATAAATTATCATTTAAATCGAATGCGGATCAGATGCGGATTATATATCATATCCGCAATATCCGCGTGAACATAAAATCTTTGGTTGAAAGCCTGATCCTACGGAAGACGCGTTTAGAACCCCAAAAATGTATCGCTAGCATTTGTATTGTACTAATGGCTAGGCTTACCATACGTCCCGGTTTAACCGGGATTGTCCCAGTATGAAGGTATTGTTCCGGCCAGTTTGTCATTTTGTCCCGGATATTTAAAAATATCGATATTTGTAAAAATTAAAAAGTGCAAAATATACACGCACTACAAAAAGCTCAGCCTCGGAAAATGGCGATTCCAAACGTTTAGGCGGAACTAGATTTTGAAATCTAGTAATTTTTATCTATTAATTCGGACTCTTAGTCATTTTGTTTAAGCTTTGTAAATCGTACTCACATTGCGAATTCCAGTTTAAATTGATTGTCATTATAAAATGTCCTTTTCACTGCATTTGAATTTTGTTATTCTTAATAAAAATCTTCAAAATATGGAAAAATATGAAACATGAAATAACCCAAGCAAGGTCCCTTCTCGTGTCAGCCTAAAAGAATGAAATTTCCATTTAGTTCCGCCTAAAAGTTTGGAATAGCCTATAGTTAAAAATAACAACGAAGACATTTCACGCTAGTGATAAATATTATTAACTTTTTAATAATAAGTTATGTTAAATTAAGAGTAATTAAAAATTATTACAACGTAAATTTTGATTTTTGATAACCATTCCGTTATTTATCCTTTTTAATCATAAGTACTAGCGTAGAAGGTGTTACTTTCTGTTTTTAGCAAAGTCTCGAAATTGTCCCGGTTTGAGAAAAAAATATTATGGTAAGTCTAGTTATGGCAAGAGTGCAATAATGATACGTTACGGCACTTTTTACTTTTTTTACTCTTCCCATAAAGACCTACATACTTTACGCTTACTTAAATAGTTAAATATAGTAGAGTTTATATAACAGTCGTAGATACAACAATTTCATTGGATTTTTTGCCAGTTTATTCATTTAAAAATAATTATGTAACGTATCGCCATATTTTGCATTTTTGGAAATATTAGTAAAAATTAACCATGTTAATATGCCACATTTAAAAACATGAAGGTCATATCAAATTTGAAAAAATAAAAACATCTTAATTTTTTTTAAATCGTCATACAACTTTCATCTTTTAATAATAGGATGAATTTACGAATTTAGTTTTATTATTAAGAACTTATTTTTTTTTAATTTGCTGATCTTATAGGACTTTCCTTGTTATTTATTGGTCATAAATGTAATAAATTAATCTGTTTAATATTTATAAATATCACTGCTCTAAAACAATAATGAGATATTTTAAAAAACTAAGTTTCTCAGATATTGCTGTTTTACGTTTTGTATAAACTTGGTTTTGACTTGGTTTGAGTCGAATAATTGTAAATCCATCTTTATTTTTTAATCTATATAATCTCAGTACGACGTTCGATAGAAAACATATTTCAGGACCCAGTATGTGGTAAAATGTTAAAAATTTCCTCTGCCCCCACCAAAATTGCTCTGGCCCCCAGTTGGCCCCCTCAGAATTGTTTGGAGAAAAATGTATTTTAGAAGTGAGGACCTTTTTTTTAGGCCATCACTTGTATTTTCATGTGTAAACGATAAAAAAAAAAATTTGAAATATTTTCTGCCCCCCCCCCCAATGTTTCTCAAAAATATCCTGCCCCCCCCCCAGATTTTAAGAGCTAGCTCCGCCACTGATTATAATATTTATTTCCAAACAGACAGCAAATCCTGTGCGGATATTTTTGCGGATGCGGATATTTATATTTACAAAGGCTGCGAATGCGGATTCTGTCTATGCGGATACAGAAAAACGTATCCGCGCAGAGCTCTAGTCATAGTAAAGGAGACTTTAGTTGACAGATGACGGTTAATTAAAGCATATGGTTCAATGGGAGAGAACTATGGCAATAAATTTTCCATTTTAGAATAGAGCCATATCATTTGTTCACAGGCAAAGCTAGAAATAGAAGAAGAGATACAATTTGTTTCACTCATAGAGAAGGAAAGACCATTAGCGACCGCCCAGAACTGAATGCGCGCGAGTGTATACAAAGCGACACGTTGAAGTTACCATATAATAATATAACAAAAAAGACAAAAATTATGAACGTACGTTACAGTAAGAAGCAGAAATACGATTTTGACCATCTTCCATAAAACTGTGTGAAATAGATATATATTTATATTTCTTTATCGATTCTCAATCGATCAATCTGTCAAGTAAATTCTCCTTTACTATATAAGCGATATGACGTATAAAAAGATATGTTTCTGGCCGGAACTTTGAAATTTCGTCGCAAAAACCAATATGTTGTTATATCAGATGTCGTTATAAACGATATCCACTGTACTCCATTTCACCTGTACTGCATTCTCACCTTTGAATGGTTTATAAAAGTCTATTGTGCTCAATTTGTATTTATACGACTTATCTGACAAACCTGCCTATGAAATCCTAAAATTTGTTAAAATTCAGATTTAACATTATTGTTTGTACATATTTAATTATTTGTTTCAGATCAACTTCAAAAATAAAATACTATAAAATTTTTAATTACGTTAAATTCCAAATTTCCATTTAACATTGTTTTTAATAAATTATTAAAAAAATATGTTGCATCCTCAGTGTCTTCCAAGACCCCCAATTCCCCAAATTCCCCCCATTCCACAAATTCCCCTCATGCTCCAAATTCCTCCCAGACCACAAATACCCCCTATCCCGCAAATGCCCCCCGTATATATCCAAACAGCCCCCCATCTGGAACACCTGTTTCCAATATTTATCCAATTGGACAGCGATTATTAAATTTAACTGTGGCAACTGGATATGATTCGATTCAACAAAATGGACAAAGAAGACTTGGACCACCTCCAAATTGGATGGGACCTCCACCACTTAAGGGATCGGAACTGTTCGTTGGTAATTTACCACGAGATATGTTTGAAGATGAAATTTTTCCATTGTTTTCAACACTGGGTACAGTTTATGAAGTACGTTTTTTTAGTTTTTTTTTTCTCTTTTTCCCAGGTTTATACACGAGGGTTGCCTCTTATTTTTCGGGATTGCACTAAACTAGTGCTGCCACCTGACAACTGACACTTCTATCGTAAAGTTTGACATATTTGACGGTATACGTACTCAGAACGTTTTGACGTACGAGCTCTATTTGTGTTTATAGTAACTTCATCTTGGCTAAAAATGGAATTAAATCGTGAACATTTTCGAGCGATTATTTTTTACAATTTTCGACGTGGATTAACCCAACAACATTGCGTCGATGAATTTAATTTGACGTTTGGCCATAAACCAATACAATCAATTTTGTTGTGTGCCGCAATGTTAATCGAGAATGAGGAAGAATCCTTCTTAAACATTCCATAATTTACCTAAATCGAAAAAAATCAATTGAAACGACGTTTGGAGGCAGAGAGAAAGTGTATCGTAGGTTTTTATGGACCCAAAAACTAAAAATGGGCAAAAATCCTCGTTGTATTTTATGGAAAGTGATTTTTTACGTCCAAGAAAAGACTGAAAAAAAAGCATTTATCCTACCCAAAATTTGCCTAAATCATCAGTTGATATATTAAAAGGCCCTTCTACTTTTTCAGGCAGAGATATTAATTTTTAATAATATATTTACCATATTTTTGTTGTTATTATATTAACAGTCAAAAAGAATTAAAAATACAATGAAAAACTACAAATTTCCTTGAAATTTCTTTAGAATAGTATATTATTACATATCTTGTAAATCCTAGATTACCTTTAAATTAAAAAAATTAGCTGTGGCCACCACAGGACCGACCGCCATCATAAAGTACTTGTATAAAATACATTCTAGCGTTCTAGAGTTGAAATAACTTGGCCTAATATTTTCCTTTCGAGATATTATTTATCATGACCATGGAAACGTTACAGATAAGTATGAATTTTTTTCGTTTTATCAAAAAACGTCTCAAATAAAAGTTATTAGTTATTGCATTTATAGCAACTTTTGTTAAACAATTTTTTTCGAAATATTTTTCTGTAACTAACTATTCGCAAAAATCTTAAAATCGACACGAGTAAACTCCCATTTCTAGTCAACCGATTTTTACCAAAAGTTGATCAACTCGTGCCATTGATGTCAAAAGCTTTTTTTTTTATTTTTTATTTATGGACTTAGGTAGTATGGCCATTATCCAGTAGATGCCTTTTTTTATTTTTGACCAACACAAATATCCATGTCATAACCGGGATTCGAATCCGAGCCCCCATGGTCTAGAACAGCGTTTCTCAACCTTTTCTGGCCTGGGACCCCCCAAAATTATGTAAATATTGTCTGCGGCCCCTATATGCGCCTACCTGCGGCTATATTATGGTGTATCAAGATAATGGGAACACGAATTTTTTCGAAAAGGCGACGTGAGAGCAAGTTGGGAAAAAATTTGAACTAAAATTTATCCACAAAATTGAATGGTAGTATTGAAATTTTCCGGAAAAAAACAGGATAAAATAAAATGGAAATACAGTATATCAAGGACAATTTCGAATTTTTACATGAGAACGTATGTTTCTCCATATTGGATATATTTGGATAGAGCTTTTCAACAACTTTTACTTAATCATTTTTTTAATATATTTTACGGTTGACAAAAAACTGTGATATTTTTAAATGACGATTATATTCCCTATAACGACTTGAAAGTATAATATTTTTATTTACAAGTGTTCAAAGTGCCTTCCATTTTAATTTAAACACATTCGCATCCTTATTCTTGAGTTATCTGTAGATCGGAGAGCAATTAAGAAAATATATAATAAAAAATATTGCACTTTCAAGTCGTACCTACTTCAAAATGCAACTTGAAAATACTTGAAGGACCTCCAACGTGAACCATTGTCAGAGAAATCCATCAACCGACACATACAATTTATTTGACCTTGATATAGTCTACTTCAGACTATAAGTAGACTTGGTTAAAGCGGAACTAGATTTTCAAATCTAGTAATTTTTATCAATTGAATGAAACTTTTGATCATTTTGTTTAGTAGAAGCCCATTTATTCATTATAAAGTTAGCTAGTGACAACTTAAACGTTTGAAATAGACTGTAGATTAAATTAGTTGTCAAAATAAGTAAATTTTGTATAAATATAAATAGAGTATTTATTTTATTTATGTTATGAAAGGTATATTTTTATGAATATAAATGTAATATATATATATAAATATGGATAAAATTTATATCTTGCAAGATTGAGTGCATTTTTATTATATTTTCATGTTTCGATCTTGTATGACTTCGCGGCCCCCCGACGAAGCCTTCACGGCCCCCTGGTTGAGAAACGCTGGTCTATAAATTAGTGCATCGTTACAATAACCACTACGCCACGGTGACCGGCATGTCAAAAGCTTAAATATGCAGTTTCATAAAAATCCTTTTAGTAGAATTTGCTCTGCACTTGTACACGGACCGACAGACAGACATCATGCTAAAAATAGTCAAAACGTTATACAGGGACCTCAATTCGTGGAGATCAATCGAAATCTCATACATACATACATAATCTAAGACTCTTATACCCGAAGGTGTCGAGTTTACATTTAATATAGTTAAAACAAAATTTCTTGGTCGGCCGGTGTCTTACATAACTTTCTCCATTCTGCTCTGTTGTGCGTTAATTGCTTCATATTTTGGGTATCTATTCCCTTATATGTAGCTGCTTCCTTGATACCCTCAAGCCATGTTTTCCTAGGTCTTCCTCTTGGTCTTTTTCCGCTCATTCTTGTCTCAAAGGATTTCTTTGCAAGTTTTTCTTTAGGCTGTCTTTGCACATGTCCGTACCACCTCAGTTGTTGTTCGTAAATGTTTTCAATTAGGGGTTTGATTTTCAGTTCGTTCCTAATTTCACTGTTTCTTATCTTGTCTAGTCGCGTTTTGCCTACAATTTTACGAAGAAATCTCATTTCCATGGCTTGTAAGTTGCTATGTTGTATCTTGTTTATGGTCCAAGATTCGCAAGAATAGGTTAGCGCTGGAACATAGACTGATTTATAGACCGCTACTTTTGTATCTTTCGGGATCTCTTTTTTGCTGAGAAAGGATGTCTTCAGTGCATTAAAGATTTTCGCTGCACTATTTATCCTCTCTTTGATCTCTTCATCGCATGTTCCATTTTTAGATAAGTAACTACCTAAATACTTGTAGCTGTTGACTTGCTCAAGTTTTTCATTCTGTATATATATACCGTGAGATGAGTTGTCTTTACCTATTACCATGGTCTTTGTTTTTGTTATATTTATTTTCATTCCGATCTTTTCCATTTCTTCGGTAATTATATTAAGATTATGTTGTAGATCTTTTTCTGTACCTCCTATAACTGCCATGTCATCTGCGAACAAGAATTCCAGGAATTCAACATTTTCCAAATTCCATTTACCTAGCCTGAAGTGTTTCGCTTTTCTTTTAGTTTCTTTTATAGCTTCGTCTAGATATAGGTTAAACAGAATTGGGCTGAGTATACATCCTTGTTTTAATCCTCGTGATGTTATAAATTCTTCAGATGACATTTGTCCCGTTCTTACTACGTTACTGCACCTCGTGTATAGGCTTTTTATGGCTTCTATTATTCCTTTCCCAACCTTTCTTTTTTCCAGTATTTCCCATAATTTCTCTCTTTCAATTCTGTCAAATGCCTTTTCTAGGTCAATTAGGCATATATGTAGTGATTTCCCATATAATGTTAGTTTTTCGCTAATTTGTCTGAGAGCAAATATGGAGTCTACTGTACTCTTTCCTTTCATAAAGCCGTGTTGAGATTCTTCAATGGTACTTTCTAATTGTTGGCGTAGTCGGTATTCTAGTATTCTGGCGTATATTTTTCCTGGCATGCTTAGTAGAGAGATTCCGCGATAGTTTTTACAATTTTTGCTGTCTCCTTTTTTGTAAATGGGTACTATAATAGCTTTGGTCCAATCCACGGGTACTGCACCTGTTTGTATCGCTTCGTTAAATATGTCTAGTAAGACTTTTTGCCCTTCTGGTGGCATGAATTTGAGCATTTCTCCTGTAACATTGTCACAGCCCGCCGCTTTTCCTAGTTTTATTTTCTTTAATGCTACCTGCAGTTCTAATTCCGTTATTTCTGTAAAATTGTCTTTTTTCTTTATTATTTGTTTTTCTTCACTGGAATCTTGGCCTTCAAGTAGTTCTTTAAAATGCTCTTTCCATCTCTTGATTATTTTTTTCTGGTCTGTTAGTAAATTATTTTGACCGTCTTTAATAAATTTTAGGGGTTCTGGTTTGGATGCTCTCAGATTTTTTATTGTTCGAAAGAAAAGTTTTCTGTTGTCGTGAAAGTTGTTTTCTAGTCTTTCCCCAAAGTTCGTCCATGCTCGTTCTTTTTCTGCCTTCACTACTTTCTTAGTATCTTCTCTTTTTTCTTTGTATTGTTGATGGTTTTCAGATGTTCGGTCATCAAGGTACTTCTTCCACGCCCGCTTCTTTTCTTGAACACTTTTTCTTACGTCTTCTGTCCACCATACTGTGCTTTTCCTATTTTTTCTTGTTTTTGTGACTCCGCAGGTCTTTTCGGCTGCCTGTATAATTACTTGCTTGAATGTACGCCACTTTTCTTCTAGGCCAATTTTTATTGGAACTTTTCTTATTTCCACTTCTAACTCTTCTCGGTATTTTTGTTGAATTTGCGGGGTCCTTAGTAGGTGGTTTTTGATTTTAGATTCTGGTTTGGATTGGATGCTGTTCTTGGGAACGGTAATTTTTGGTAGTTTTGCAGTGAGTTCTACCAAAAAGTGATCGCTACCCAGTTCTGCACCTCTTCGAACTTTTGTGTCTGTGATATATTTCCAGAGGTTTCTGCTTATCAGGTAGTAGTCAATTAAGGACCTTTCATTTCTGGAGGCCACCTCTCTGGTGTATTTATGGATGTCTTTATGTTGAAACATGGTATTCGCTATTATTAGGTCGTTTTCTATACATAAAGCTATAATTCTTTCACCATTGTTGTTTTTAGTTTGTTCTCCAAATTTCCCCATGCACCCGAATGTGTTAACAATATTATTGCCTACTCTTCCGTTAAGGTCTCCTGCTATTATTATATTTTCTCCGGCCTCATCTATTTCGTGTTGTAGATCTTCAAAAAATTTATCTTTTTCTTCTTTTTTATCATTTTCGTTCGGGCCGTATGCAATAATCAGCGAATACCATTCCTGAGCTACTATTTTCAGTCTTATTGTCATTAGTCTTTCGTTGATAAATTTCCAATCCTTGATGTCGTTCATTCTGTCTGGGTGTACCACTAGGCCGACACCTGCTTGTGCGTGCGCCGATTCTTCTATTCCTGAATAAAATAAGGTGTAATCTTTTTCTAACTTTTCAACTCCTTTTCCTTTCTTCTTGATTTCTGTTATACATAGTATTTCTATTTTCAGTTTTTCTATTTCACATATTAATTCGGTTTCTTTGTCTTTTATACTTTTTATGTTCTCGAAATCTCGAAATGTCAAAATCTGTATGATCACAATTCGCGACTCAAACTAACGTTGGTGGTGCTGCGTACGACAGTTGATGGCCGACGAGAAGCGTATATGTTAAAAGTTTTTTCTTAATATTTATCTGTTCAAACCATATTTCGGCAAAAAAGCATTGTATTTAAGTAACTATATTTAAAAATACGTCTTAATTCACATAAACTGCAGCACAACACACTACAAATATTATACAAATATACGCTTCTGTTTAATTTACCAAGCCGCCACCAGATGTCTCACTGTTGTTTGGAGTCGCGAATACTTCCCTTATATATGTTGGCGGTCGGTAAAATTTGTAGTCCTACGGGGAAAAGTATAATATAGAACAGACATTATGATTTTTTTTTGCTTTGAAGATGGTATTTATAAAAGTTTGTTAAAAATTTGTATATTTTAGATTCGATTGATGATAAATTTTTCTGGTTTTACTCGTGGTTTTGCGTTTGTTACTTATTGCAATCTTTCTGATGCCTGGAGAGCTTTGAAGGAACTAAATGGATATGAAGTCCGTCCAGGACATAGGATTGGAGTCTGCAAGTCCGTGGACAATTGCAGACTTTACATTGGACAAATTCCATCGGACAAAAGTCGACAGGAAGCTTTTGTGGAGCTCAACAGATATTTACAGGTAGGTTAATAGCCAAGGCTGTTCCTGGCGGGGATGTAAAAGCCCCCCCCCCCCCCAAAGAGGCGGGTAGACCTGGGGGCAGCCGTCTGCCGACCGTTTGTGTTGCGGCAAATGACCTGGGGGGATCAAAGATATAAATTTTCATTTAAATATCAGTCTGGTACATATTAAATACAAAATTGAATTTAAAGATGTACACATTTATTGATTATATAATAACATTCAGTCTTCTTTTGAACTACTGCAAAATATATAAAACATCATATATGCATATATTTGTATAAATGAAAAAAGTTCATTTTTCAATTTTCTGACTTGTATGAAGACGGTGTTTCGGAGATAGTTTTTTAAATAATTTTACGCAGAAAATGATCTTTCAGCAATACGTTGTTTACTGATAACGTTACTAATATTTTTAACAGCTTTCATAGATATATATATTTGATTAATAAATAAATAAATAAATAAATTACCTTTCTTAAACATCTGCAAACATCTATAACTGATTTTGGTTGCACATTTAGGTACACAATGGCACCTTGATTTACAAACTTAATTTGTTCCTGACCGCGGTTCGTATCTTAAAAAGTATGTATCTTGAAAACCAATTTTCCATTATATCTTATGGGAAATCCAAAATCCAAGTGATGAGCAAAAAAAAGGTCCTCAACTCCCAAAATCCAAGTGATGAGCAAAAAAAAGGTCCTCACCTCCCAAAATCCAAGTGATGAGCAAAAAAAGGTCCTCACCTTCACAATGTGGCGCTCCTTAGTCAAGCTCGTCAGCGCCCTTTTGCTTACTGTGCTAGGGGCCGGCGCCCCCTCCGCCCCCCCTTACTGCGGTTCTGTCCCTGAGTCCTGTGCATTCGTACAAAAATATTTGTAATATATTTAACGATATCTAGAGTTTATGTTAAGTTTATGTAATTAGATTTAGAAAAAATAATAGCAAGTGCTAAAATAAATTTATTATTATTTTGATGTTTTTATAAATACATTTTTTTAAATGTGTTGATTTTGCGTTAATAAAACATGTCAATAAAAAGAGTTTTTTAATGTCTTTTAAAAATATGTACATAATTTGGACAGTAATAAGTTTATATCTGATATCATTTTCGGGCCTTAAACATTTTCGGACAAACTTTGGCCCGAAGGCCAAAAAGACAGTCACATTATAATAATAATTACTCCCATTATAGTATTTTTTATTTAAAGTAAAAATATTTATTAAATGTACATTTTTTAATATTTTAATGCACAAAAAAAGTCGTTTTAAACCACACTATAAATAAAATATTGCTCAATTTTAAATTTTTATGTTAAATAGATATATTTATTTAATACTAAATATTTTTTATTTTAATGCACAAAGTATTAATTTTAGTGCACATATCTATTTAAATAATTCCCAGTTAAATCTTACCCATAATCATCTACCAGCAAAAATAATTATTAATCAACCAAATATCTCTCATATTTACGGTACATACTATTAAGAAAAATGTAGATTTTTTACAAAAATCAGTCTACAAAAAATTATTTTTGTTTTATGGTTCAATAAGGATATTTTTATCTGTGAAACAGTAGCTGACATTGAACGTACTACGCAGGTGGTCTCCATACAATGTTGTGCATTCTATTGCATTTTATGACAGGACTGCAGACCGACACACGTCCTTACAATGTTGTGTGATTGATAATTTTTTGTTGAAATATGCAATTACGGACAAGACCACCCATATTATTTATCAAAATTGTATTACGGAATATTTAGAATTCTGGTTAATTCTAGCGTGAATAATTTCATTAGTTAAAAGTATTAAACGTGATTTATAGGGGTAAAAAAAACATAATAGGGTCACATTTATATTTTTCTGATTTTATTTATCTCTCACCGAATTTTTTTCTTCCGATATTGTGCAGTCAGCTTTGGGGTTGACTCAGCCTAAAGTATTCAATACTTAAAATGAGCACCTGTTTATACAGGGATAATAGGAGTGGTCGAAATGTCACTCTCACCACGTGGCTTTTATATCTATGACCGGCGGTATAGAAACGAAGAACTTACCTTCTCTACCCCTTATACGTTACCTAGCCGTTTGGGAACCTATTATTTCTTATTTATTTATTTGATTTTATTTAATAATATTTACTACCTAAATTAAATAGTTTGAAAGTCATTATTTCCATTTTTAGGGTTTTGTACGTATGACTAAAAAAGAAACCTTTATAATGTCACTCACGTGTCTGTCTGTCTGTCTGTACGGTAGAAATTGTAGGCAAACGGTTGAAGATAGAAAGTTGAAATCTGGCATACTTGAACAACTTTTTGACCCACATATAGGAAAACTATAGAGTTCAAAAAAATACAGCGCGGGATAAATATAAGCAAATATGTATTTAATAGAAAAATAAATATTTTTTTTTAAATTTTGAGTTGGGTATCAAATGAAACCTCTTAATGTGCGGATGCACAAATTTTTATTTTTGAAAAATCGTTTTTATGGGGTTTTTGTCAATATAATGGCAAAAAACTTTTGTCCCCCACCCTATTTCTCAGAAGGATTGAACTAAAAATCTGATAAAATCTCCATAATGTACATTGATGGGAACCGGAATAGTTCAACAGGAAGCTTTGATCAAATTGTTTTTTCACAAAATACTGATATTTTTTTATGTCTTTGAAAAAATTTATTGTGTGTACATATAAAAATAATTTTTCTGAATAAGCTATTTGTTAACTATCAAATAGAATTATATTATAAACGAAAGTTTACATTCTATAGTCAGAAAGTATATAGTCAGATAGTATATCTCAGAAAGAGCGATAGTAATAAATCTTTTTGTCAGGCAGTTACCAGTGGCGTGCACATTTTAAACACGTTTAAATTGGTTTTGTGTATTTCTATATTACTATTTATCATTTTATTAAACTCACGCCTGTGACCAAATTTATCATATCATTAAACGCACCCCTGTGACCATATTTTTTTTTAAATTTTAGGGTAAAATTTTTATGATCTATTGTGTTTAACCCTAGTTCGTATTCCCATATAAGATGTGCGGCACACTCGGTTGTTTCTTAACAATATTTCGTGTCGAACTATTCATATTTTGTGTGCCGCTTCTGTGTGAAAAAACAATAACTTTTTACAAATAATAAATTTTATCACTATTGCTCTTTCTGAGATAGACTATAATTACACTTTAAAATTGCACTTTACTCGCCTTCAGATGATATGTCACTATACGCCCGTTGAGGAGAGTCGTCAATGTTTGTTTTTGAACTTCCTGGTTTCGGTGACACTGGTTCGAAAAATGTATAAGCTTTGTTTGGATTTTTGAAGTTGGTTGTTTCTTAATTATTAACTCTCTAAAATTGCGAATTCCCGTCCGCTACTCGGGTGATTCCCCGAGTGTGCAGTCACGTGCAGTTTACGATCGCTTACATGCTGTCCGTTATATCCGAAATCCGTTGTATCGAGGTCCATTATATCGAGGTTTTACTGAACTATTATTTCAATTATTATTTTGTGAACTATGACGGATGATCACAGGCTCCCAGGAATGGGGGGGGGGCTCAGAATAAAAAATTATGAATAAAGTTCTTACTTCTAAACTATAAGTGATGGTCTAAAAATGGGTCATCTCTTCAAAAAAATAAATTATGACCAAAAATGTTCTCACCACTATTTTAAGAGAAACTCCTAACCCCACGTTGAGCTCTTTGGGGGGGGGGGGAGGCTCAAGACCCTGTGCATCTGGGACATCTGCTAGTGTCTTTAATGACTTATTTTATTAACTATTTATTTACTTATTTTAGGGGATAACTGATATTATAATGTACCCTGACAAAGTCAATCGTCAAGAAAATCGCGGCTTTATGTTCGTTGAGTTTTGCTTCCACCGGGCCGCCGCGATGGCCAAGAGAAAGATGGCGCCTGGAACTGTAACCTTATGGAACAAACTTGTCGTAGTCAAATGGGCAGACCCAGAACCGGATATCGACCCCTACATTATTTCTCAGGTAAGGAAAAATGTTATTAAAAAGTTGTTTGAAATACTCCCTCCATCCGAAAATATTATTCGATATTATACCGACATTACCGGTGACGGCGCTGTGCTCCAAGGCAATATGGCTGTCGTCTCTAGTACTCAGCTGCCAATATGCTAATAGCGAACAGGTTAATTTAAGCACAGTCCAGTATTTTATGAAAATACGAGTAAATATTTGCGATTTTTTTTAATTTTTAAGCGCTACACCTTAATCGAGGTATATAACAGAAGGTGGGCATCAAATTACAGTATTTAAAGTTTAATTTCAGTAGATTTATTGAAGTGTAATTTGTAGATGAGCAGGTGTTAAATGCTGGGCACGTAATTTTATGTGGTACATCTGAGTGTCGGTCATCTGAATTTACAATATATGGATTCTGTTTGTAAACAAGGGCATTATGTTCATTGCCTCATGAAATAAAATTAGTTTTAGTTGGACAGGAGCAGCTAAAAGTTATGCAACTTGCAGGTGCAAGTATATTAATGCAGTTTTGTTTTTCTGCGACAAATGTAATGAACGAACTCGCATAGTATCAGTTACTTTTTAACTCAAAATATATTCCCATGCCTTCCTCCTGTCCATAACCAAATCTTTACACTTGTTGCAATATGAAGAGCATTATGTATTTATGAACTCGCATAGTATCAGTTACTTTTTAACTCAAAATATATTACCATGCCTTCCTCCTGTCCATAACCAAATCTTTACACTTGTTGCAATATGAACAGCATTATGTATTTACAGTTAGACACATAATGCATTTATTTTTTCATGATCGTAAATAGACATAGTCAAAGACTAAAATGTAGTTTCCAACAATTATTGATACATTTTTGAAAATATTCAAATTTTGTTATTGTTTTTTTAGGTCACCAAATTATTTATTCGTAATCTGAGTCCTGGATTGAGTGGCAGATTCTTAAGGACATTTTTGCATCACCACATACCTCCTTCTGGAATTTTAAAGATTTATCTTGCTGAAGATTATGGGTTCATCCATTTCGACAACCGTATCCACGCCCAAATTGCTAAAGACAGACTGACAGGTATGTACTGGCAACCTTATTTTTATTTTTTAATTATATTGGCCTAGCATAGAGTGAACGCTAGTTTTGAACGTGTATAGCTACTCTTTCGTATATTGGCTCAATTATATGTTGAAATAAGTGAAAATAGCGAGTTCTGATTCATCTTTGGATGAGTTGTTTCTAACAGAATCACTATATTTAAAAATGGAACCAAAAAGAAAAGGTATGCATGCAATAAACCAAGAGAGACGTAAATATGGGGAATACCTCCACCTATTTCCTCAATTAAAAGAAGATGATGCAAGATTTTTAAAATATATTTTTGTTTCGGCGCTGACAAGCTGCTTAAACTGCTTAAACGTTTCGGGTAAGCTGGTAGCCGACACCGACCGGCGCCGACCAGTACACAGCGTGTAAGATTATATTTGAAAACATGGACAGATACTGCGGCAGACCAGCGCTTGTTTCCAGTAAAGCCGGTGCTGGTTTTCTGTATGTTCGCGGCCTTATGGCTTATTTAAGGACTAATGGCTTACGAATGGCTTTTTTTTTCAGGACTCTTAGTGGACGGGTATATGCTAGAAGTAAACTGGGCTCGACCTAAGGAGTTCAGTAAAATTTCTTATGCAGCACAATGCTATTGCAGGTGTGTATATTTCTATATACAGACATTTCCGCTTAATTGGGCCACCGCTTAATTGGGGCAGCCGCTTATTTGGGGCAGCTGGTTGTTTGGGACAAATCTCAAAGAACAGAAACCAAACCAAGGAACCAACAGTAAATTTACATGTTTAATTGGGACAACATTCCGCTTGATTGGGACAGTTAAGATCACAGTACATATTATGTTACACATATTCTCAAGAAAATGTACAAAGAATTTAATATTACAGCGTTATTTTATGCAGGAAGGAAATGAACGGAGCCCTACATCCGCACTGAATACCTGTGCTGGTTTTGTAGAAGTGAAATGTTACAAAAACAAAAGACAAACTACACTTGACGCATTTTTGCATTGAATTAAATTGTATGTACCTATTTATTATTTTATTTTGGAATTTATTATTATTTTTTCTTAAAAGTTTATATTTTTTGGTTACATGTAATTTATAGTTTTGTCCAAGAGTTTATAAAATAAAATTATTGAAAGAAAAATATGCATTGTTTAATATTATGTGAAATTCGCTTAATTGGGACAGCCGCTTAATTGGGCCAAAATGCCTAAGTCCCGATGTGTCCCAATTAAGCGGAATCGACTGTATTTATTTATTTGAATTTATTATGAATGGTACTTTAATTCAGTGGCGCACCCAGGAATTTTTGTTGGGAGGGGGGTGTGGAAGACAAATTATTTAAATTATGAATAAGGTTCACACTTCTAAATTTCAAGTAATGATCTAAAAAAAAGTACTCGCTTCGGAATTACAAGTGATGACCTAAAACAAAAAAGGTCCTGACTTCTAAAATACAGTGACGACCTAAATAAAAGATCCTCATCTCTGTTTTTAAAATTTTCTAGTGTATTTGTGTTTTTATTTTTATTTCCTTCCTTCTTAGGGGGGGGGGCTCCCCTGGGCGCGCCAATATTTTAATTTCATTAAGACTGTTTTCCGGGAATGACACTCCTTACCAGTTTTATCCAAAGACGTATTCTACTTCAGAAATAACATGATTTTTTTTTTTGTTGTTGTAGGTCTCTACCTCCAAAACTACGAAAAAGTACATCTTCAAGCCCGTCCAATGAAACAACTCCTACAAAATACTCAGGTGAAAACAGTTCTTTCGCAGAACGAAGTTCAGTAGCTGTCAGTTCACTGATAGACTAAAATCCTTAAATTTTAAGAAATACAAAAAAGGGTAAAAAACAAGACTTTTTAATTTTTTTTTTATCAATTTATATTTTTATACTATATATGAATTAATTTTGGGTACCTTTTTATTTTTACATTTTTTAATATATATTTACAATTTTACTATATTAATATAAGCATTATTTCAGTGGCGTACACTTGAAAAAAGTGGAAGGGTTAAAATTAATTGGGATATAACCCCAAAATCCTTATTATGCCACTGTTAATCATAGATTAATAGGGCTGTACTTACACTTCTCGGCGCTATTTATTTGCGGGACCCTGATCTAGAGCAAATATATATTTAAAAAAAAGTGTACTGAACCAGTGCTTCTCGATCGTGTCAAATTGCATACTTAGCTGTTCTGTGCAACCATAAAAAATTAAATGAACATGTAGAAATGTATTTCTTTCTTATGTAGCCTATTGTGAAAATTAGATTAAATATCATCACTTAAATTTTTTGAAAATCTCCCCCCGGTTTTATCATTGAATTATTTAAATTCTCCACCCTCTGACCATTGGTTGAATTTTTTTAATTCTAACCCACTGATTATCACTTTTTAAATTTCCCCCTGGTTTACATTGAATTCTCCACCCTTCGATCACTGTTTAAATATTTTAAATCCCCCCCCCCCGTTTCATCACTAGAATTTTTGAAAATTTCCCCCCGGTTTTATCACTTGAATTTTTTTAAATCTCCCGGTCTTCAATTGATTTTTTGAAATTACCCCCCCTCGGTTTTATCGCTTGAATTTTTTAAGTTCTCCATCTTCCGATCATTGCTTGAATTTTTTGAAATTCTCCCCCCTCCGGTTTTTTCACTTGAATTTTTGAAAATTTTCCCCGGTATTATCACTTGAATTTTTTAAATTATTCCACCTATCTTGAATTTTATGAAACCCCTTCAATTTTCAATTAAATTTTTGAAAATCCCCCCTTCGGTCATTATTGGAATTTTTGAAAATCCCCCCTTCGCTCATCACTTGAATATTTGAAAAATTTCTTTTCGGTGGCATTTAATTTTTTTGTACCCCCCCATTACGTTTACTTAAATTTTTAATATTTCCCCTCTGTTTCATCACTTCAATTTATTTAAATCCCCCCACCGGATATCACTTGATATTTTGAAAATTCCCCACCGGTATTATCACTTGAATTTTTCAAATTCTTCCACCTATCACAACTTGAATTTTATGAAATCCCTTCAATTATCAATTGAATTTTTGAAAATCCCCCCTTTCGGTCATTGCTTGAATTTTTGAAAATCCCCCCTTAGCTCACCATTGGAATATTGGAAAAATTCACCCAAGAACATTTGAAAAATTTCCTTTCCGTTTGGTGATTTTTTTGTAACCCACTCATTACGTTTACTTGAATTTTATAATATTTCCCCTCTGTTTTATCACTTCAATTTATTTAAATCGCCCCCCCCCCCGCCGGACATCACTTGAATTTTTTAAAACTTCCCGATTTCCACAATTGAATTTTTTAAATTCTCCCTCTGCCGATTATTCCTTGATTTTTTTTTAATTTCCTCGTCTTTCCGCCAATTGAATTTTTATTTAAATACCCCAGTCATTCTTTGAATTTTTTGAAATCCTTCTCTGCGGGGCCTTTGGCTGGTGTCCCAAGCAATATGTGTAAGTAAAGTCCTAGTTTAAATCTATTAATTTGACAGACGATTAACCAAATATAATATATTTTTTTTTGTATTATTAATTTAATTTTGGATCTCGTGTAGAATTAATCTGAGATTTATTGTGATTATTAAATCCTGATTAAATATCAGTATTATGTTGTGATTTTATTAATTATTTTGAATAATATCTAGTTTTTTAAGCCAAACTTATCTTGAAGTTCCTTAGATTGGTCTAAATTTAGACTATATTTTTATATTTATATATGTTTTTTTTTTATACAATGTTAAATTTTGTAATGTTTTTTTATGCAATAAATTTTTTATACTTACAAATTTATTTTATATCAATATTTTTCAGTCTAAAGTTGCGTTCACAGTACTAAAATTAATAAACTATACGCTATGAGTTGTTCATTGTAGATTTTCTTTGACAAGTTTGTCATATGGTAACGCAAGCGACCGTTCACAGCTCTAAATTTAATATGCGTTGTGAACTATAGACAGTTTTACAAACTTTATAGTTATCTCACTTTATAGTTAACACATTAGTCATCTCACTTTACATTGAAAAGTGACATTACCGGTGGCGGCGCTGTGCTCCAAGGCAATATGGCTGTTCACGCTAGTACCCAGCTGTCAATATGCTAATAGCGAACAGGTTAATTTAAGCACAGTACATTTTTATTTTATGAAAATGCGAGTAAATATTTGCGAATTTTTTTAATTTTTAAGCGCTACACATGTATCGAGGTTTATAACAGAAGGCGGGCATCAAATTACAGTATTTAAAACTTAATTTCAGTAGATTTATTGAATGTAATTTGTAGTTGAGCAGGTTTTACATGCCGGGCACGTAATTTTATGTGGTACATCTGAGTGTCGGTCATCTGAATTTACAATATATGGATTCTGTTTGCAAACAAGTGCATTATGTTCCTTGCCTCATGAAATAAAATTAGTTTTAGTTGGACAGGAGCAGCTAAAAGTTAAATATGCAACTTGCAGGTGCAAGCATATTAGTGCAGTTTCGTTTTTCTGCTACAATTGTAATGAACAAACTTACATAGTATCAGTTACTTTTTAACTCAAAATATATTCCCATGCCTTCCTCCTGTCCATAACCAAATCTTCTCCAATCTGGACTTAATAGTAACTTTCTCTCTATTTTTTTTTTTTAAGAAAAGAAAAAAACTAAGATGCCTATCTTTGTCCTGTCTTGAATGACAGCAATTTATAGTTTTACACAGCTTCTATCGATATTCTAACAAAAATTCAACACTAGAACATATGTAATAAGTTCAAACAGTACTAGAGTACATAGTGCAATATTGGACCACCAGACTGCGTATCCGAGCGTGTCAGTTCTCAATAATTTTACAGCCGATAATTCTGAACAAAGTTCTCAATGCAATAATTATGGATTAACAGTTTATCTCTCCAGTTGTCTATAAAACAATAACTGGCCAGTTAAGGCTGTACCCAGAATTTTAAGCGCCCTGGGATAAAAATGCCTGAAAGGGATTCGAACCCGAGACCTTAACAACGCAGAGCAGATGTGTTACCACTACGCTACGCCGGTCGACTGAAGGTTCCACTTGTGTATATTATTAATAAATAAATGGTTAAAAAAGAATTACCGTTTATATTTGAATCACCCTCGTATATCTTAGCGCCCCTCACAGCGTGGCGCCTTGGATCTGTACCCCTTTCGCCCCCATTCTCTATTTATCAGACAAGTTTTCGTATTGTTTTTTTAGTTAGCATGTATAACAATAAATATTACAAAAGAATATAACAATACGAACTGATAAAAATCAGTTTTTTATTTGACCTAATCAAATCTACAAATCGAAAAGTAAATTTTTACAATGCTCTCTTCAGGACGAGTTTGCGATATCAAGCCTGACATTTTTTTGAAAATTCAACTTTACACGCCGTTAGATATATTGCTGAAGAGGAAAGACCATTTTTGGAAAAGTAAGTACAATCAATTCAGTTTTCACACAGACTTCTTAAGCAGAGTTTTCAATACTAAAACTGAATTTCTTTTTCTAATCGCTGCAAAAAGTTTAACAGTGTTTAAATTTCTGCGTCACAAAAATTACATTTGTGTCTTGACTAGAGTTGGGAATTTCGGCTCAGTTTGCGGAACCGGATCAGTGGAGGTCGTTCAGTTTGCTGAGACGGCTCATTGATCCGGCTAAGTAAAAATGTTCCCGAGACACAGGTCGGTCAGTTGTCGGTCGTTCGTTCAATATGGTTGTTGTCTTGCATTATATGAACAAGTTAAATGAATAAAAATCTATAGAAGTGAATTATCTAACATGTTTGCCGGGTTAATAGTAAACAAACATTCCACTTTATGTAGCTGATGTATTTTAAACCAGATGTGTTAAGTTTAAGGAGATGTTTATTGCCCTTATAAATCGGACATCTGGAATTTGGGCAATATTTTTATATAGTATGGTTGTAAGAAAGTACAGACTAAGCCTATTAGTTTCAACAGACTGCCCTACAAATTTATGACAAGACACACTTTATGATAATACATTACAATCAGAGTTCTCGCGAAGCTCAACATGACATCGATCCAGATCCGGATCACTCCGATCACTGCTCATAATCGCCCGATCAATCTTATCCTTTAAACTTGATACTATGCAGTGAGTCGGCTCATTTCAATTTGGTGAACCGTGTCACTTCGGTCAGTGTACTGAGCCGGTTCGTTCATAAACGACCCATCTCTAGTCAAGACAAATGGAGTGCCATATTATTTTAAGAATTTAATTTTTAACATTTGCTGATCTTATAGTTCTTTCCTTTTTATTGAATTGTCATAAATGTGATAAATTAATCTGTTTAATTATTTCTAAATATCACTGCTCTAAAACAATAATCAGAGGTCCGCTGTATTTAACTTGACATGGCTACCTATTCCTGGTATTTAAAAGTATTAATTTAGGGTTACCAACTTTAGTAGGACATGTCCTACAATTTACCTCCTTGTCCTTCGTCCTACCTACTGTTAAAAAATATCGGAAATGTCCTACTTTATAGTATTTTTACTTTTGAAGACGCCTTTACCGCTGAGTCGACGTTTGCCGATGAACGCGATCGAGGCATAACGTTTTGACTAAATTTCTATGATGTCATTAAGGATAAAGCTTAATTAAAAAAAGCAGGTACATCTAAAAAATATGATTTTATTAAAAAAAAAAAATCACTCAACAAAAATGGACAGAATAAGAAATGAAGTATTTAGGGAAAAACTAGGCACAAAACCAGTGGAGACTATAATAGAAGAAGGATAGCTAAGATGGCTGGGACATATACACAGAATGAGTGAAGACAAAATAGTAAAAAGAATTTATGAAGCAAGAACAGTGAAGAAAGTTAGACCAGGAAGACCGAGAAAAACCTGGCACCAAGAAACAAAAGAAGCTGCAACGAAGAGAGGAGTAAAGTGGGAGGAGATAAGAAAATATACCAAGGACAGAACACGATGGAAAGAAGTATGGAGAACAACACCAGAAAATAAGTAACTCGACTATAGCCTTATACCGCAAGGTAGAAAGGAATCAGGATTAAGTAAAAAAAAAAAAAGCAAATGTGGACGTCAACCAATAAAAATATCTAATTATATTTTTTATTACCATATATATTTAAACTTGATTGTTAATTATTTATTGGTTGTTCCTTATTAATTATATACGAAGAAAATTTAAAACAAATTCTTATCATTTTTTTATATTTTTACTAGCAGTATACCCGCTGCTTCGCTACCGAAAAAAAATAGTCGTAGCCCGCTTAGATCGGGCCTATTTCGAAATCGGTTCAAGATTGGTTGCTACGAATCGTTTTATATTCAAATATATTTATTTGTTTTAATCTACCATTGTATTAATATGTGCTTTTTATACAAATAATTTAAGTACAAACTTCTTTGCAAACATCTTGTAGTGCAGACATTTAGTAACAAACATAAATGTAGTTGTGCTAACCCAGGAAAATGCGACATAAAATGCCCATGTGAGAATCACTCATTGCCAAAGGCACCGCCGGTCACGTGAAGCATTTTACCTTGCACCTTACGAAATTATTTATTATAATTTTTATGATATTTATTATAATTACTTTTTTTCGTTAGTAAATATTCTTGCCACTGAAGTAAGTTTTCGTATTGCTTTAGGGCGTTACAATAATTTTCAATAGCGAATTTAACGTTATAATTGGCGTCTAAAATGAAAATAATGAAAATTGTGATATATACCCTCAGGAACATTTTTGTACCAATATTAAACCCAAAATTCGTTAATATATATTTTGAATATGTATATCTTTTATAGTTTTTTATAATATGGAAGATTTTTCCGACTTAAAATCTTTCCAGACAAATTTGCAATACGCTATTGCAAATAGTAATAAAATGCTAAAATCGGTTTAGTCGTTTTTAAGTTTTAATACATAAACCGATTCTAAACAGACGCCTTTGTGCCAATAAAGCCATATTCAGAGCTCTTACATCAGTAGCGTATGCACTGTATCTTATGAACTGTTCACTGTCACCAGCAAGTTTGTGATATGATAAGACGTGAAACCGTTCAGCCTTCCAAATTTAATACGCTGTTTGTTGTGGATTGTGCATAATTTTCTAAACTTATAGCTAGTGAGATGTTTTAATGAGACAGACATATAAACACATTGGCTATCGCATTCTATCAATGACACAGTAGTTATCGAATGCCTTTACATAACCTAACATAATGTCATCATTAACAAATCTTGCTCAAAATTACAAAGACGGACAGTAAATATGATCAATTTAGGTAATTAGAATCTAAAACAACAGAATTATAAGAACGATAATAAAACATATAAAATATTTTACGAAGCTAAATAGTTGGTTTCAAAATTCACAGATGGAGAGCTATTCGTAACGTACTAATATATAACAGATGTGAACGGTACATGAAACGTTAAAAGAATGCATTAAAGCATAACTCAGACCGATACAACGTACAGTCTATAACTCGTTAATTTAAAGAGGTCTGAATGCGGCTTAAGAAATGAAACAGGCCACTTGAAGGGTTTATAAATAACCTTGAATCTAGATTTGCCGTTTATGGGTTGATCATAGCGAAATACTGAACTTCGTTTATGTACATGTGTATGGGTAACCTTTGTAACCAAAAACCAAGTCGATATCTCATTATAGATCTGAGATATTGAGGAATCCGAGAAAGAAACATTTCAACAAATTAGGGGTCGAATTTCAAAAAATTCTGTCTTAATTAGGTGCTCACATCATGGAAGGAACATTCCGTCCTCCGCGAATTTCATGTTTCTATGTCCAGGGGACGTTCTATTGAATAAAAAATACCAATTTACCCTTTTATGGTTGAAAATTTAAAAGAAAACTGTCAAAAAGTTTCTAAAGATTTAAAAAAAGACACCTATATGCCAAAACACAATGTTATAACTCAACATACATAGGAAATACGAAGGGTTCTATAATTCACTCCGGATGCATAATAAATTTATCCCTTTAAGGGTTGATTAGAACAAAATCCTGAATTTAGTTCTTAACATTTGTATGTGTAACCAAAAACTAAGTCAATATCTCATTGGTCCTAAGAGATATTGAGGAATCCCTGAAATCACTTTACAGCCCCTTAGGGGTCGTATTTCGAAAATGCCCTTAGTGATCGCTTACGACATGGAGGAAATATACTTCTCGAATTTCATGTTTCTAGATCTAGTGATTTGGGCTGGACGTTGATGAGTCAGTCAGGTCATGTATTTATATACATATATATGAAAAATATAAATGATATACCTATATACAGAAGATAAAACAGAAAATATTTGTTTATTTATTTATTTATATTATTGATATTGTAACAACTTCTGTTATACACATGTTTAATGTTAAGTCAATATTAAGAGATATTTCAAGTTTATAAGTAGCGCTCCCTCTGTCCCCCTAAATATTCGGAAGCTACACTAAACAGAAAATAATCGTTCTTAAATCAAAACAAATTGTCTTTATAAATTGTTTATGTAAAGTATATAATAAGCGAGATATTTCCAGTATTTTAGTTTTAGCACCTCCCCCATCTCCCTTCCCCAGCTTCTCAACCAATTGAAAAATTTATTGGATAACATATATTTGTTTTTTTATTTTAAACAGCTTTTCTTATGTGCGTTTTTGCTGTTAAGTCAATAGTAAATGAGATATTTCAAAAGTTTAGTTTTAGGTTGTCCCTTCGTAACTCCCGTAAATCAATCCAATAAAAAAATATTTCTTTTCTTATTATAAGCAATTTTTCTGTCTTAAGTCTACATCTTAACTGATACAATTTCTTTTTCTTCCGATTTTCGTTTCGCCTCCTTACATTGACTGCATTTCCTACCTATATACCAAATTTCAACTCGGTACACATAGATTTTCTGTTTTATATATATAAAAGATTTTACTATTATATTTAAACATTTAAATAAAAGAATAAAAAAAAAAAAAAATTAAATAAAAATAAAAAAGTTCATAAAAATGCCCAAAAATAAAAAACCAGAAAACAGGTGCTCCATTTCAGTCTCGCTCTGCATACACTAATCATAAATTTTACTAAATATTTAATTGAATACAGAAATCTTTTCACCAATAGTTAACTGAATCGCGCCGAATGACATTTACCGATGTTTCCCGAACTTACTATATTTGTCCAAACAACCATTGAAACGAAATTCCCGCGATCTCGCTGAACGCATCATACATACTTCGATGGTCCAATATAATTAAAAACAAAATTATTAAATTCTCGTATCTGATGGGACTTTTTTGAAATTTTCGATTTTTCTAGTTATGATGAAGGCATTCCCTACCTGTATGCAAAATTTCAACTCGGTAGCATATCTGGAAGTGGGTTAGAATTTCCGGACATAGCCACAAATATTCTCTTTTATATATAAAGATTTCTAAAATGTGATTTTGTTAAATATAAAGAAAGATGTGAACCAATAAACATATAATTTAATTTTTATAATAGTAATATTACTTATTATTTATTGACTGTTTCTTGCTAATTATACGTTATGTTGGATCCCATAATAAGGCCTTTTATATATAATCTATAATAAAATGTTTTTATAATATTAACAAATTTTAAAAAAGGCCTCATTATGAAAAAAATGCCTTACTATGAAAAAATAGCCTTGTTATGGGATTTGAACATAATTAGGTACCTATATATTTCGTAGCATATTAAAATTAAAAAAAAAAAACTCCTAAAAAAAAGTACTACTGTGTCCTACTAAACTACTATTTTTAGTTGAAATATCCTACTCTGTCATGAGAGACATTTGGTAACCCTTATTACTTAAAGCACTTACCTTCGATAATATTCTTCACCAAACAAGTATGCGTACAATGCAATAATTTCATGATTCATTTTGAATGATTTTAGTTAATAATAATAAAAATCTGTTCAAAATAACATTTAACACCACTCTACTCTCAATTCCGTCAAGCAATTTGCTAGCGGTTATTCTAACCACTAAAAGGTTAACTTACATCGACGAATGTAAACATAGCGCGACTTCAGAATACCGTTTTTCTAACATCGTTCAACTTCGGCCGTATCCGACGAACATCGCCGTAACATATTACTTCAGAATCGCACCATAAATTAAAATTACAGTATTTTCATTTTAAACACAAAATCAATAAGCTGTAGTATTTAAGGAAAACTAAGCATCGGCACGCACCACGAAAATGGATTGGATGAAGACGTTAGAAGAATACTGCACCTAACCAAAAAATGCAGAATAAAAATACAAACTCCTAACAAGAGAAGCTGCAGAAAGTAGCGTTCCATCCATAGGGCAATAGCATTCGTGATCACACCTACAGCTGTAGAATACGTGATTACTCTTCGATTACATAAAACCATGTCTGTAATCTTTTAAGTGAAATATATTTATTAAAATTTACAATAATATAAATACAAATAACATTAAATAAAAATTATTCACACATTTTATTAATAAAATTAAATGATTATCTAAATTACTGTTAATTATATATGTTTTTAACAATTCAACAAAAATTATATTATATTCGTAAATATTGTTCATTGCAGATAAAATCAACCCCTCTGAGAGAAAGGGTGGGAGGTTTTTTACGAAAATCACATAAACCACGCATTGAGAGGTATAATATGATGCCACTCAAAATTTAATAAAAGATATATATATATTTTTTTCATTAAATACATATTTGTTTATATTTATTTCAGGATGTTTTTTTTTGCACTCTCAGTATTTTTCCTAATATATTACTTATATGTACTTGTATCTTTGGAGTTGTACAAGCGTGCCAAATTTCGACTTTCTATGCTAAGCCGTTTGGCTACAATATCTACCGTGGAGGCAGACAAACATACACATAAGTGACGCTAGAAGGGTGCTTTGGTTGTTATGCCTACAAAGCCCTAAAAACCATGTCTGTTACAATTTAAATGAAATGTCTATATTAAAACAAAAAATATCATAAATATACATTTAAAAAAAAACAATCAGTACATGTTTCAAAACAGTTTCTAGAACAAAATCTGTTGCGGGATTTTCAGGTATCTATAAATAGGCATTAGAGCATTTTTTTCATACTATCTTAGGCTTTATCCCTCACCACAACTGGGAGCATTTACTATGCTTGACAACATAAATATCAGACTCTTTAATATACATGTTAAATCTGTATTGGTTTACGGATGCGAATCATGGATAATAACCATAGAACTAACGTATCGCATACAAGTTTTTGTGAATCTTTGCCTACGCAAAATTCTACATACATTCTGAAATCGATGTAATAGGGGCCCTATATTCTCCACGCAAAATTAAAAGGAACACGCACACGGACATACACTTGAACACGCTACCGCAAACGGACACGCACACGGATACGCATACTGGAAAGGCCTTTCTGCAGAATACGTTGGTGACTAATGAGAACTGTTCTGAACTGCTCTGAAAATGCCTTCTTACATTTGGTACATATCATATTTGAAGGGTTTATCTTCAAAATGTTGTTTGTTTCTGTGGAGATTTGATGAGTAACAAAATGTCTGATCAAACACATAACATTAGAATGGCTTCTCTCTGCAATTTATTTTTCTGTGAAAAGCAACGCATACGGACGCTGAAAATCACGCTTCTTTATAACACTGATCACATTTGTATGGTTCCTCTCCAGACAGTAATTGTTTGTGAGTAATGAGACTTGAGGACTGTGCAAATGTTTTATCACACTGATCACATTTGAATGGTTTCTATCCAGAATGCATTCGTTTGGGAGAAATGAGACGTGATGACCTAGAAAATGTTGAATCACATTTATCACATTTTTATGGTTTCTTTCAAGAATGTACTCGTTTGTGAGTAATGAGATTTGAAGACACTGAAAATGCTTTATCACACTGATCACATTTGAATGGTTTTTCTCCAGAATGTGATCGTTTGTGCCTAGTGAGATGTGATGAATAGATAAATGTTTTAACACACTGATCACATTTGAATGGTTTCTCTCCAGAATGCATTCGTTTGTGTTGTATAAGATTTGATGAGTGTGAAAATGCTTTATCACACTGATCACATTTGAATGGTTTTTCTCCAGAATGTGATCGTTTGTGCTTAATGAGATATGATGAATCGGTAAATGCTTTAACACACTGATTACATTTGAAAGGTTTCTCTCCAGAATGTATTCGTTTGTGTTTTATGAGATTTGATGAGTGTGAAAATACTTTATCACATTGATCACATTTGAATGGTTTCTTTCCAGAATGTACCTGTTTGTGAGTAATGAGATGTGATGATTGTGAAAATGCTTTATCACACTGATCACATTTGAATGGCTTCTCTCCAGAATGTAATCGTTTGTGAGTAATCAAATTTGAAGAGACTGAAAATGCTTTATCACACTGATCACATTTGAATGGGTTCTCTCCAGAATGTAATCGTTTATGAGTAATGAGATTTGAAGACATTGTAAATGCTTTATCACACTGATCACATTTGAATGGTTTCTCTCCAGAATGTAATCGTTTGTGAACAACTAGATATGAAGACGTTGAAAATGCTTTATCACATTGATCACATTTGAATGGTTTTTCTCCAGAATGTAATCGTTTGTGAGTAACCAGGTGTGAAGACATTGAGAATGCTTTATGACATTGATCACATTTGAATGGTTTCTCTCCAGAATGTGTTCGTTTGTGACGAATCAAATTTGAAGATACTGAAAATCCTTTACCACACTGATCACATTTGAATGGTTTCTCTCCAGAATGTACTCGTTTGTGATTAATGAGACTTGAAGACATTGAAAATGCTTTATCACATTGATGACATTTGAATGGTTTCTCTCCAGAATGTGTTCGTTTGTGAGTAATCAAATTTGAAGACTTTGTAAATGCTTTATCACACTGATCACATTTGAATGGTTTCCCTCCAGAATGCATTTTCTTGTGTCTTATGAAATGTGATGACCTTGTTGTTGTGGGTTGTTTACGCTTGTTTATGGCCAACGGCTCCCAACTATCATCTGATTCACTGGAAGATGTTTCACTAGCTGCAAACAATTTTGCATTGATTATTGAGAAAAAACTTTGTTTAAGTATAGTTATTTTCTTATAAATAATACATTTATTTAACCAATAACACATTACCTAAATGATGAGGTTTAGTCAAGATGACACATATAATACGAACTGAAACCACACGAGTTAACAAAATAGTTTTCCATATAACATAATGTTACAGCCATATAGTGGGGATCTCTACTGTACAGTGCAGTTGCTATATATTGCGAGTATGCTAAGTATGGAAATGAATGAATAGCGATAAGTTACGGATTATTTTTAACAAACATTACGGCTTCTAATATATAAAAAGATGGAAGAGTTAATTCAGGCAAAACTGGAAAAAGGGAGCTGCAAGATGATCTAAAGGGACACCTGCTATTATGGGAATAGTGAGAATTTGAACTAGAATAGTATTGAAACTACAAAGTTGAAATGAGAAAATTCGATGCGAGTGGAACATTCCGAGCGCGAGCCGCAGGTGACCGTGAGAAGCCACGAGCAGCAATTTTTCTCTTCCAACCGAGTCATAGACCCTACTTTACATACCAAATTAATTAATTATTTATACTTATTTTTTTACTTTTTTTTTTTTTGTTTAATTTTAGTTTAATTTTCCTCACATCGGCCACTTACTTGTTACTTTTTAGTAAGTTATGTTAGTATATTTAAAAAAAAACTTTGTATATACATTTGTTAAATGTATCCATACGTCACAGATACCGTCCGCACTACTTTCAGCGCGGAATAATGTATACCTTATAGTGAACAATAACAACTGACAACAAGCATGAAATAATTATTCCTTAACTATTGAAGGAATGAAATACACGCAAAATGCATAAGAAGAAAAGTATTTTAGAATAACATTCCAACTCTTGTTTTAGAATATTAATTAATAATAAATAAATAAATAAATAAATAAAAAATTGATTTTAGAATTGTTAAATTCTCTAACGGTCGTGGAGAAAATCTTTTTACGATACACGTGATCTACCCCAACACAAAATGCCATAGCACATTGTTACGTGAAATATTACAAAGTAAGCAGCTCTGAGTGTACTTGCAGAAGATTTGCTAAGTTTAGGTAGCAAATAGTCCACGTGCTTATCCAGTTTAGATTATCACTTATTATGTACAAAAATTTTGGAGATTGCGAACACTATCTTTTTTTTTTTTGTCATTGCAAGTGAAAATATGGGTCGGCAATAAGTGCATTGTTCTGTTCATGGAGAAGTAGAGGATAAATTTTATTTCGGTATTCAGCATGAGATTATTTTCAAAGCACTACCGACTCATTGCTACTAAGTTATTTTTACCATCCAGAGCTAGTGACGATGCATCCACAATATGTAGTAATGTGTGAAGTGTCACCCCCATACAAAATAGTATTACAAATAGCATTATTTGGAAATAATGAAAGTAAATCATTTACATACAAGAGAAATAATACTGGACCAAGTATAGAACCTTGTGGAACTCCTTTGTTACACTGTCGCTTATGAGATTTGTAATTATTATTTGATATTTGAAATTGACATTTCTATATAAGTTGTTAAATAGTTTAATTGACTTTTAAAGTAACTGTATATGCGTGTTCCGTTACATTGCACTTGAAATAACGAGTTCTTTTCTTTGCCACTAAATAAAACTAACTCTGCATACAATTCCCCACTCAATAGAATTTGCTTACAATTTATTAAAATTTCACTGAATTATCCTGATATTTTTTGTACAATATTAATCAATTTAAAAAACACCTTCCCTTATTGTAATTTATTTAGAATTTATTAATATTAATGTATATTATTATTTTTATTACTAATTTCTCTCTAGTTTTGAAATAATGTCTATTGTAGTATTTGTATTTTATGATTTTATGCTATGATACTCTGTTTAGATATAGAAAATATTATGTCACTGGCATAATTTAAATTAAATTTTTTTATATGTAAATAGTGTGATATTGTTATTAGGCTTGCCCGGTTATCAGGCAGAAAAAAAAAATAACAAAAAACAATATGTTTTTGGCTAGTAGAAACAACTTGCTCTCTATAAGAAAAAAATAATGAGAGCCACGATTGCGGTGGACCTACACTACCGATGTCCTTTAATTTAATTCCTATTATGGAGCGATGGACTAAATCGAAGGCTTTAATAAAATCGTAAGAGAAGCCTAAGCAATGTGATTTTGCCTCTAAGTTTTTGTGCATGGAATTGAGAAATGAAAAAATGGCTGTTGTGGTCGATTTATATTTAACAAAACCATGTTGAAATAAAGTAAAGATTGTATATTGGCTGATGAAAGATAAGAGTCTACAAAGAAACAATATTTCAAGTATCAAACTGTAGTCAGAGAGTTTGTGAGAGGTCGATAAGAATTAAATCATTTATTGGATAAATTATATTAACAAATTACTACAACTAGCAAACTATTACTCATTGTGATCCTGTGCATGTATTCAGTAAATAGAAACTGGAAATATCAGTATTGGAAGCTCACAACTAGTACAATAATATTAAAATATTGACTGACCTGTATCTTGCGCAGCTGCACTCTCCTCATATTCACTGTCATCTCCACATTCAGTCTGGATATCAATCTCCTCATTGAGGATTATATTAGTTTTGTAGTTATACTGGAACATGTCGTCAGCAGATGAAATGATATATGTCAACCCAGTATCGCGACTCTCTGAAATATATACACTTATAGTTACTGAACAATTGACATAGTTGATATTGTGTCTGTGAATTTTTCAGTACTAGGCGCCCGAGATGTACAGTACAAGGGGCGTGATGTACGCATTAAGCTGTTAATAAAGCTAGCTCTGCTCACCAATGTTTGAAACAGCTGTACTTGCTAGTACATTTCCTTCACATTCACTGCTGTCCACAGGTTCAGACTTGACGACAGTCTCTTCTGTGTTCATCCCATCATGATAAACGACAACTGTAACTCCATTTGTGATACCTGAAATAAACACATCATCAGTGAAATATAAACGAATTACTCACTGCAAAATATATATTTTATTTAAGATGTTTACTGATCATTGCCCCAATTCGTCTGAAATAAACAGACTGTGACAATGAAATATGAATAACAGTCATCAGTAGAAGTTAGTTTTAAATGTGCCCGTTACTGACCATTCTCCCATGCAGCTATATGCTCTGTCCCAGCCATCACTATATAGTCATCAGTCATATCTTCATATTCTGTCTTAACATCCACATCTTCTTTAATAATATCGCTAACATCGCCGTCTCTGGTGACATCAGGATGTATGTCACCACCTGCGCCATCATTCAAATTCGTTCCTGGAACAAACACGTACTTTAATTTAAAGGAACTACAACTAGTCTCTTTCTATAAATAATGGAATATGAAATAAACAATATTATTAAAGTTTTAATCAGTATGCCAGTCAAAGTTTAATTCATTATATTAGCAAATATTTATGTATTTACTAATTATTCAACCTCTTTTACACATCCTACAATTTTCAAAATAGAGCAAAGATAAATAAATAAGGCTGATGATATAATAAAAATGTCTTGTATTGCGATACTGGGTGTCCCATTTAACCGGGAATGTGTAGGGATCTAAAAAACTGCAAGAGACACGACTTACTACAAGAAACATTTAAGTTATTACTAATAAATAAAAATTGATGTGAAGTGTGAATTTTCACACATTTCAGGGTTTTGCAGGTATTTAGTAAGTGAATGATGATTATTTGGGGTGCCAAAACAAATTTTATGACAAAATATTTTTTTATGAATTTTAATTCGAATGCCTATTACCATTATTTAAGTTTTTAAAGATGTGCAGTATTTTTTTTTTTATATATCAAGGTTCATTAAGATTTTGAAAATTGCGCCTATGGCTTCCATTGGTTGTTTTTAGTCATAGCTCCTCCCCTTTGATTTCGTGTACATTCAAATATATAATTAAATTATAATTTCAACAATTTCCACTGGTTATTAAATTTACGCTATTAAAAATTAAATGCAACAATTGCCAAAATATAATTAAAATTTTGAAAAAATAATTTAAACAATATAAAAATGCAAAAAATAAATAAAAAATAATATTGTCTCCTCACGTAGGACTCGAACATGAGTCCGATTACGAATTCTTGGACAGAACGCAAGTATCTTAGCCACAGCACCAAGAAACACGTTACTGTTGAGCGTATTATATAACTATAAGTTGTCAACATTATTAGCAAAAAAACACAAAAAATGCTTTTTTTTCCAAAAACATAATCTGATCAAAAATTCCTGTTGAACTATTCCGGTTCACACCAATGTACATTACTTAGAATTTTTTCAGATTTTTAGTTTAAACCATCCGGGCTACAGGGTGTGGGACAAAATTTTTTTTGCACAATATTGGCAAAAATCGCTTCAAAATAATTTATTTTGGAAAAATAAAAATTTGATCGTTAATTCACGTACCAAGGGCTTTCATTTGATACCCTACTCAGAATTAAAAAAAAATATTTTTTTTTTCGATGAGCACATATTTGTTTATATTTTTAGGGGGATATGTTTTTTAGATGTTTTGGTATTTTTCCTATGTGCGGGTCAACGAGTTGTATAAGCATGCCAAATTTCAACTCTCTAGGTTTAGCCGTTCGGCTACAATTTTTACCGAACAGACAGACAGACAGACAGACAGACAGACAGACAGACAGACAGACAGACAGACAGACGACAAAATGACGGTATAAGGGTTTTTTGGTCATACCTACAAAACCCTAAAAATGATCAGTAATTTTACTGCGGCACTGGAAAATAAGCAAATAGTTGACTGAAAAAAGTTTAGTTTAATGTAGTATATGTTTTTCACTACATCAAAAATTATAAGGGTAAATTCAATTTGGCGAATACTAATTGTTTGCTTATATTTAGTTTGCTATGCATTTTAAAAATGCCATTGAGCTGCACTAGTTATATAGAAAATTTGGTCTAGTTTACCTGAAGTGGTATTTTTGGTAGTTTTAGAGATCGCCATACATTCCCAGTTAAATGGGACAGCCGCTACAATACCTGTGCAGTCTTCCTTTTCTGTTTTCACTGAGTCACTGTTATGACAGTACTCTTCCAAGGCCCCCAAACATTGTTTCTGTTCGTTTTTGAAATCCGTCAAATAAACACACAACCCTCCGCGAGTTTCAGAGGCAGAACTCAGTTGTGATGTATAATTTATATATATTTGACTGTTCCGCAAGTATTGCTCACGGAATTCATAGAAGCCATCCACTTTATTGCAACATTCTGAACATATCGCTCCCTGATTGCGCAACACTGGGGAGACCTGAAAATAATTGTTAACATTGTTCAGAGATTTGTCCGACTTAGATATGTTTGGGAAAAACTACTATATAGGGTGCATCAGACCACTCGTCCATCCAGTTTTTCTCGAAACGCGAGGTGGGAGTAAGTTGATAAAAAAATTATAGACGAAGTCTATCCAAAGAATCGGATGGTAGTAGTGAAAATTTCCGGAACAAACCAGAAGTACGGGATATGAAGAAAAACTTCAATTTTTTAAATAGTGACATATGTCGAGTTAGGCGTCCTTGAATTGAGCTATTGGAAAGAAACAACTATTACTCACACATTTTTTTACGAATTAGGAGAATTTTTTTGCAATTATATTTTTAAAACGACGCTAAAGTAAAATATTGTTATTTACAAGTGTTCAAAGTGTGTTCCATTTTTAGGGTTTTGTAGGTATGACCAAAAAACCCTTATACCGTCATTTTGTCGTCTGTCTGTCTGTCTGTCTGTTCGGTAAAAATTGTAGCCAAACGGCTAAACCTAGAGAGTTGAAAATTGGCATGCTTGTACAACTTTTTGACCCGCACATAGGAAAAATACTAAAACATCTAAAAAACATATCCCCCTAAAAATATAAACAAATATTTGCTCATCGAAAAAAAAAAATATTTTTTTTAATTTCTGAGTAGGGTATCAAATGAAAGCCCTTAGTACGTGGATTAACGATCAAAATTTAATTTTTGCAAAATAAATTATTTTGAGGCGATTTTTGCCAAAATTGTGCAAAAAAATTTTTGTCCCACACCCTGTAGTCCAGATGGTTTAAACTAAAAATGTGAAAAAATTCTAAGTAATGTATAATGGTGTGAACCGGAATAGTACAACAGGAATTTTTGATCAGATTATGTTTTCGGAAAATAACGCATTTTTTGTGTTTTTTGGTTGACGATGCATACATGTTATACTCTTATAACACACTAACTTGATAAGTGTTTGGTGGTCTAGTGGCTCAGTTGCTCGACAACCACACAGGATCGTTATTCACTACACAGGTTCGTTCCTGGCTTGTGGAGTCAATTTTATTTTTTGTTTTTTTTTCATATTTATTATGTTTAAATTAATTTGTTAAGAGCGTAAATTTAATCTCTAGAACCGACGTTGTAAGAGATTTGGGAGTTTTATTCGACTCAAATTTAACCTTCAGCGAACATATAAGCAAGATTACAGCTAAGTCTTTTAAGATGCTAGGTTTTGTAATAAGATCAACTCAACATTTCAAATCAATAACTGCTTTAAAGTCATTGTATTTCGCCTACGTCATAAGTAATGTTCAATTTGCATCTGTCATTTGGAATCCTTCTTATGAAATTTATATTAATCAATTAGAAAAAATACAAAAGAAATTTGTTAAATATCTGTCATTTAAAACAAATGCTTGCAATCCTCAAAACAACTACTATCATCATTGTAAAGAATTTAATCTCTTAACTCTAAAGGACCGTCGCACTTTATCGGACATGAAAATTTTGTTTAAAATCCTTAATAACTTATTAATTTGTGAAAATCTCTCTATCTTATTTAACATTCATGTTCAAACGTATAACACGCGTGCTTTATCTCTACTTAGTATTCCGTTTGCTAATACTAACTCTTACCAAAATTCTCCCATTGTCCGTCTCTGTTCCACTTACAACAATTTCTTTTCTAACATAGAAATATATAATGTTAACATTAATACTTTTGTTAAATCTATCAAATTAAAGCTTCAAAACTAATTCTATCATGTATTACTCTGTAATTATTGTAATTATTATTATTTTTATTGTATAATTTATGTGTTATCTCAAACTTATAATGTTATGTATTTATATTATATTTTTTTTTGTAATTAACTTGCGAACATTTTACTGGGCTCGTCCTGTTTATGTTCCAAAGAATAAATAAATAAATAAATAAATAACCAATTGGAATTATATTTTCATTCTGTGTCATTTATACGAAGCCAGAGGGCGGATTTAAGACGTATGATTTAAGACAACCAATGAAAGCCATAGGCCCAATTTTCAAAATCTTAATGAACCTTGTTATATAAAAAAAATACTGCACTTATTTAGAAACCTAAATAATGATATTAGGTATTCGAATTAAAATTAACAAAAAAATATTTTAACATAAAATATGTTTTTAAAGCTCTGAGATTAACAGACGATAAATTATTTTAAAAAGATCGTTCATTTTTCCGTGGTTACTACAAAGCAAAATTTGTCCTACACACTCAGCATGCCGCCTTCACTTATTATATACCTGCGAAACCCTGCAATGTGTGAAAATTCACACTTCACATACATTTTTATATAAGCACTGACGCATCTTACCTTTAAGGTATCTGTAGCTTGGAACATAATACAAACAAAAATGTATGTTAAGTGTGATTTTTTACACATTTCAGCGTGTAAGAAGCCAACAGAATGCTGGATGTCTAAGAATATCTTATTGATAAAAAGTCTTTTGATAATCATTTTTATTCGTTATTTGAGTACTAAGAGCTCCTATTTATTTTTAAAAAAACTATATCACGATAAAATTTACATTAAAAAATCCCAGCGATTTTTTTCTTCATTTGCTTCGTATATAAGTCTTCATTAAATTGATAAAACATATATTTATAAATGGCTTGTGTAAAAGGTAGGTTATAAATCCTCAAATCTGATTTATATATATATTTTACATCGGCCTATATTCCTCAAATCTGACTAATTTACATATATTTAAGGGGCAAATCGGATATATCTAAGGGCTATTTAGTTTTAATTATTTTTAAAATAGATTTGTTTAATTTTAAAGTCTAAATGGGCCTTAACGAAAATGAACGAAATGGTTGCTACTTTCTTTCAAATGCATCACTGAGGTAGAAATGTAGTTTAAGTTTCCGTTGTATCACTTGGCAGCAGTGATGGGCGCGTAGAATACATGATGTAGACTAATATAGATTTTACGCGTAAACATGTCAAGTAGAATATGCTTTTGTTTACGTGTCGAATGTAGAATGTAAACTGTACATGCGCAGTACGTTAAAATGTAATATTTGAAATAATAGAATGGTAATAGTTTAAATAGTTTACTTTAATGTTTATGTTTATTTCAATTTTATGTAATTCTAATTACATATATTGCTTCCAAAAATGTTATCTCACAAATCGTATGTTGTTATGGACAATATAAATTACTTGGTTTCTGTCTGTATGAACTACTAAAGTAAAATTAAAATTAAAAGTTACTAGTTGTTTTAATCAGGAAGCTGTCAAAAATATTAAATTTGAGTTCTTTACTGGCTCTTCTGCTTAAAACTGGCGGTATTTTATTTTTTTACACGTTACATAACCTCGTTTTTCATTATTCTACGCTAGATTCTACGTGTCTACACAGTCTACACTTCTCTACGCTGTCTACGGTAAATTTACGCGTAGACGCCCATCTCTGCTTGGCAGTGACTCTAGATTGGTGACTCAAATTAACGCGTATCCCTCTAGCGGCAATAAAGCGAAAACTTCTAAAAAGTATACTATCATTGTTTACATATAGTTCAGCATGTGTTTTTTTGTTTCTGTCCATTCTTACTCCGTTTTTTACGAATAAAGTGATAAATTTAAGAAATCAAGATTAAATACTCCTTGTTGTGTGTATGGTTGTCATTCAGAGAAAAATCTTCCAATATTAGATGAATTTTGTTAAAAGAATTATAGTGTATGGACAAAGTTTCTTTATTAGTTCTGCAATTTAATTTTAATCCCAACGAGAAAAATGCGTTTAAAGTTAATAGATGCACCATTTATGCTCATGTTTAGCTACAAGTGAAGAAGAAAGTTTATTAATGATTAAATTCTAAAATTTTGTTTCTATTTATCGAAAGGAATTTCTACTGTTCAGATGTTTCTAAACAAGCTTTTAACGTTGAATTTTTCATTTCTCTGTCTCACATGTGCAAGAAAATCGTTTAAGATGGCGGGTCGAAGCCGAACTTGTCATAACATCCGCGGCCCGGTATCCGTAGGCGCCACTAGTCAAAGTTAGAGAGAGATAGTTAGCTCGAATATTTGCCAAAACAGTTATCAAAACTTGCTTCTAAGCAGATAACAGGTTGATGTGTATTTTGAAATTTAAATCGCATATACAAAATACTTGTATAGTCAATACGCTACATATTAAAGTCAGCATAGCAAATACCGTATTTTTTAAAAACAGAAAAATTCATTTTTTATTTTGTTAGGTCAATATGCCATTCAGACGTAGACCTTTATCCAAAAGTCACAAACGAAATAAAATAGCGAAATCTATGAGAGAATATCATAAACGAAAACTGTTAAATTTTTATGTAATATAAATATATTTTTTTATTTGTATAAATAATTTTAACTCTCATTATTATTAGTATTATTTATTATTATTATTATTATTATTGGATTCATTTGTTGTATCTCGGACCAAATCGCCCTAATGCCAAAGAGATATTATTATTATTTGGGGTTTGTCAGGTCTTGACAACCGTCCATTATTATTAATATTACTATGGGGTTTGTCAGGTCTTGACAAGCGTCCACTAATCTCAAACTTCAGCAACCTTTTGAGCCACGTCATACTAGAGAATAGTGGAGCTAAATACACACGACTGCATCCCAAACCCTGGCGATATGCAGCCGCGGAAATTACGCTAGATCCAGTGCCCACACAATGCGGAGTGACCCGAGCAGTACTGCTTTCTGCATCCTGCAGATAAAAGAGTTGGCAGAAGATCTGCAGACGGGAATGGACCCGATTTCCCTTCGATAGGAGGCTTTCATACCACCCAAAACACCAACTATCAGGACTACAAGCTTAACTTTATACCCGGGATACAGCTTTCTAAGCTCGGAGAAGAGGTCCATATACTTGCACCTCTTTTTCCTCCTCCTTGAGAGAGATATTCTTCTCAGCTAAACTTGAGAATTCGATCACAAACATCTGTTTGGTCTCGATATCCAGGAGGGTTATGTCCGGCTTAGTGGTTGTCAGTAACCTCGAGGTTGGGAAGGAGTAATTCCAATAATTTCGGCACTTGGAATTTTCCACCACCGATTCTATGTCAGAAGGGACGTACGGTATAACCGGTATTTGGTCAATACCATAGGCATGTCTAAGATGATAGTAGAGCACGCGGAGAGCAGCATTATGTCGAGACACGTAGCTCGACGCTGCAAGAGATGGACAAGCAGACAGAATGTGCATAATCGTTTCAGAATGGTGGTGGCACAACCTACAGAGTGTGGACTCTGCTATTTGGAATATGCGGGCCCTGTACGCCAAAGTATTTATAACACCATCCTGACACGCAAACACAAAACCTTCTGTTTCCGATCTCAAACCAGCAGACTTAAGAAACGAGAACGTGAGTTCAGTGGACAACTCTAGACTTTTAATATGTTTGAAGAACACAGAGTGCATACTTTTACTCATGTGTTCTTTTGTCAACATGTCTGTCTCGCCTCGTTTCACCGAACCGGTAACTCTGTTGTGCTCCTCCCGAGAGAGTTGTACTCCAGCGTTTTCCCTGGCGGGACTCAAGTCTGCCAGAGTAAATCTCGTTGCTGCTCTTCGCGCTGCCTGGTAAAGAAATGCCCCTTTGCCACTAAATTCGTGCTCACTAACGAATTGTAATAGTGGGTCCTGACTTCTGAGGATACTTAATATTACTATTATTATTATTATTATTATTAATTTAAGGTCAAAGAAACTGAAATCTAATGAAAATGAATCAGTTCAAAACGTCGAGAGGAGTTCATGAAATGAATCGCTTATTGATATGCAAACTATATGGAGGTGCATGTCCAGGTAATTATGAAATGTTATAACTCAGGAAATACAAAACTTTCTATAATTCACCCCGAATGTTGATTCGTCCCTTTAGGGGTTGGTTAGGGCAAAAGCCTGAATTTCTGTTTTAAACTTTTGAATGGGTAACCTTTGTAAGCAAAAACCAAGTCGATATCTGATTGATTCTAAGAGATATTGAGGAATCCCTGAAATCACATTTCACCCCCTTAGAGGTCGAATTTCGAAAAATCTCTTCTTAGTGGAATATATTTTGCGAATTTCATGTATCTATGTCCAAGCAACGTTCTGTCGAATAAAAAATACCCATTTACCCCTTTAAGGGTGAAATTAAAAAAACTGTCAAAATTATTTCGAGACACCTATGTGCCAAAAATGAATGTTATGACTCAACAAACACAGGAAATACGACGGGATGTATAATTCACCCCGAACGTATATTCACCCCTTTAGGGGTTAATTGGGAAAAACTCCTTTCTGCAAGTTTTTTGCATTTGTATGGGTAATCTTTATAAGCAAAAATCAAATCGATAATTTATTGGTCCTAATACCCTTTTCACACTAGATCTTTAAGACGAGTGAACTTAAAGTTCCCCGATGTTTAAGATCGGTATGCTTTCACACTTGATGTTTAAATCTCTGGTGCTGTCATCAGCTACAGTAATTTTGTCCTTAAGTTACCGTCATGAAATTACCAGTTTTGAACTGTCTGCGCAGACGCACATTTTGAATTATTATAAACAATTAAGGATATTTCATTTCATTCTACAATAAAGGCACTGCAATAAAGAATATATTACACCTGTATTAACATGTCAGTCGATACATTTTATCTCAATTATTGTAGCTCTGTATTTTATTAAACACATTATTAAAATAAATAATTTTATTATAACAATGAGTATAAACTTCTTATAACGTCGATATAATACAGTATTCTTGTTTATGATAATATAAAATGTTGACAGCACAAATTCAAGGAGTATTTTTTTATAATAGAAATTAAGTTGGCAATGCGGGCGAAGTTTAAGACGCAGATCTCTGTCTTAAACATCGGTTGTGTTTAGACGAGGCCGTACGCTTTCACATTAGCGTTTAAAGATACATTCACTTTAACATCCGATCTTAAAGATCTAGTGTGAAAAGGGTATGTGAGTTATTGAAGAATCCTTGAAATAGTCGAATTTCACCCTTTAATGATGCAATTTTAAAAAATTGTCAAAACCATTTCGAGGTATTTAAAAAAGACAACCATCAGCCAAAAAGAAATGTTATGACTCAACAAATGCAGGAAATACGACGGGATGTATAATTAAGTCCGAATGTAAATTCACCCTTTCAGGGGTTGATTAGGACAAAATACTGAAATAGGTTTTTCGGCCTTTGTATTGGTAATCTTTATAAGAAAAAACCAAATCGATATTTTACTGGTCCTAAGAGAAATTAAAGAATCCTTGAAATCATAATTCACTCTTTAGGGGTGAAATTTAAAAAAATTGTCAAAACCATTTCGAGATATTTAAAAAAGACAACCATCAGCCAAAAAGAAATGTTATGACTCAACAAATATAGGAAATACGACGGGATGCATAATTAAGTCCGAATGTAGATTCACCCTTTTAGGGGTTGATTAGGACAAAATCCTGAAATAGGTTTTTCGGTCTTTGTATCGGTAATCTTTATAAGAAAAAACCAAATCGATATTTTACTGGTCCTAAGAGAAATTCATGAATCCTTGAAATCATAATTCACCCCATTTCACCCTTTAGGGGTGAAATTTAAAAAAACTGTCAAAACAATTCCGAGATATTTTAAAAAGACACCTATGTGCCAGAAAGAAACGTTTTAACTCAACAAACACAGGATGTATGACTCAATACGAAGGGATGTATAGTTCACCCCGATTGTAGATTCGCCCCTTTAGGGGTTGATTAGGATAAAATCCTGAAATAAGTTTTTTGGTATTTTTATTTATTTATTTAATCAAAATTTATACATACGGGTCGTGCCCAAATTGTACATAGCTACATATAAATATAACACACATATACACATACATATCATGTAAAAAGTGCTGCATAAAGAAAGAACAATACAATATTTCTATTAATAAAAATAATAGAAATATAAATGAGTAAGTATAATAAAATAAAATATATAATATAATAAATATTGATAAAATTTAAAAATTAAAAAATTGTCAAGTTAAAAAATCATAAAATCATGCAGAAGGATCCGGTGGACAAAGTTGGCAGTAAACCGATCTTTTGAAGTTGGAGTAAGACAAGTTAAATATATCGCTTCCGTTGGCCACTTCATTATAGTACCTGCACATTCTATTCAAGCTCGTGTTTTGGCCGTAAGAAGTCCTGTGCTGGGAGGTATAGAACAAGTCACAGGATCTGGTGGTGTAAGCACGAGCGCGAAATGATTTATGGATAATCTTTGATAATCTTTGGATAATCTTTGTAAGCAAAAAGAAAGTCGATATCTTATTGGTCCTAAGAGATATTATTATATTATTCTGAAAATAAACTATATTTTAAACTTTTTCCGCTATTTTATTTATTGTCTTAATGAATAAAAATGTCATTTTATTTGTTATTTGAATGTTTTGTTAAAACTATATACTTCAGATTAAGTGTGAAATATTAATATGAATTGTTTAGATTTACTTTTAAATATACAGTCGATTCCGCTTAATTGGGACACATCGGGACTTAGGCATTTTGGCCCAATTAAGCGGCTGCCCCAATTAAGCGAATTTCACATAAAATTAAATAATGCATATTTTTCTTTCAATAATTTTACTTTATAAACTCTTGGACAAAACTATAAATTACATATAACCAAAAAATATAAACTTTTAAGAAAAAATAATTATAAATTCCAAAATAAAATAATAAATAGGTACATACAATTTAATTCAATGCAAAAATGCGTCAAGTGTAGTCTGTCTTTTGTTTTTGTAACATTTCACTTCTACAAAATCAGTACAGGTATTCAGTGTGGATGTAGGGCTCCCTTCATTTCCTACCTGCATAAAATAACGCTGTAATGTTAAATTCTTTGTACATATTTTTTCTTGAGAATATGTGTAACATAATATGTACTGTGATCTTAAATTTACTGTCCCAATTAAGCGGAATGTTGTCCTAATTAAACATGTAAATTTACTGTTGGTTCCTTGGTTTGGTTTCTGTTCTTTGTTATTTGGCCCAAATAAGCGGTTGCTCCAATTAAGCGGTGGCCCAATTAAGCGGAATCGTCTGTATTATATAAATTATATTTACCTAGTATTAATATTTGTTTATGTAGCAAAATAATGCTAAATAAAGTCTAATCTAATCTAATCTAATCAGTTTATCGCTAGCTATAAAAGAAACACTGCTTCTAGAATGGTTTTCGATTGGCGAAGCCTATGCTAACGGATAACAGCTGAACTATTTTTAACATTGTGAAGATACAGTAAATTATATTTGCCTTATAATCTCGAAAACTATTAAGTTTTAATGAAAAATAAAAATAGAGGGTAGTTCTACTATATATTCTGATCGGTCTGAAGGGCTTCGTCACTTAATAAGATAAATAATAAACCCAAAAAAATTATATAGATATTTGTATTTTTACATTATCTTCAACTTACGATATCTCGGAATTTTCTGTGACGTAAGACTTCAAAATATATTCAGACCAATTGTCAAACATTCCTCTAATTGTTGGTCGAAACCAAATTCTTATCAAATTTGTTGTTTTTAAGATTCTTGTAAATGTTTGTATGCATGTAAATCTAGCGAAAAACTGGTTTGCGTCTCCGATTGAAAAAATCATGGGAAAATGCTATAAATAAGAGAGAAAGAGTGAAGGTGTGCTAAAAGGATTTCAAAGATACAGATTACATCAATATTGATAACTTATTAATATTTAACAAACTAGTATTTATTAAAAAAATTCAACAAATAAGAATAGAAATTATAAAAATCCTTCTCGGGCATAATTAAATGTCTACCCGTGTAAAGGGGGTGTATAAGGGCCCGCCCAGGGATGCGGGGGCCATAGGCGGCGGACACTAACGTGGCGGCCCTAGTTGCAAAATTAGTCTAAACTACCAGCATGCTTTAGATATTCTGTGTTTATGTAAGGTGACCATACGTCCCGAATTTCTGCCTTGCGTCCCGAATTTTTTCAGAGGCAATATTTGTCCCGAATTCGGGTTTTCTGTCCCGAATTGTCCAGAATTTTAGAAAAAGTACTTATTTTCAATATTTACTTTAAATTTATTTCAACTATAATTATTTTTAAAAAAAAATCTATCGAAAGGGTATTTTCCTTGATGGACAGCTTTTGGACAAGGGATAAGACTCAGCTTGATGTAGACACAATAAAAGCAATTGACATCTGACACTACCGATAGAGGCGCTATTGCATTGTACATCATGGCTGACTTTGGTAGGATATTTTTGACAGGTTCAATGGTATATTCATGTGATATTTATTGAAACACACGGGAACACACTCTAAAATGGTCTTTATAATTGTCTTTCCACTTCTAAGAACATATTCCCATGCTTGTCTTCTATCCATAACTACACGTGCACCACCACGTAAATTCAGAAACACGTTTTTTTTGCCAGTTTCGGAACACGATGAAAACTTAGGTCTCTATCACGACCTACTTTTGCATTGCAAAGATAAACACAACAATTCACGTTGCATTTAATTTTTTCTTGCAATTTTAAAGACATTTTTTTAAAAACTTGCTATGAAAACAACAGTAAACAAACTCGACTATCCTACAACCGTCAGTTTCTCAAAATCTCACTAGAGGCGCTTCAGTTATTGTCAGTTGACAATATTACGGATTAAATTAAATTATGAAGAAAACTGTGTGGATTTTTATAAAATGCTTCAAAGCAAAAAACACCTACTCAAAAGATCATCAGATCCATAGTTCGGAAAAATATAAAAAGTTTTCTATTGAGTACTTTTAATGAATCAAGTTTGAAATCATTTAAAAAATAATACTGCGATTTTAATAATGTACCTAAAGTTAATTATCTGTGATTGGAAATTTTTATTTATTATAAATTATAATTATTTATTATAAATTATAATTATTTATTATAAATTATAATTATTTATTATATATAATTTCTATTTAACAAAAATGAATTAAACAATTATATTTGAATATGCCCCCCCCCCCACCGGTCTACGGAATCCCGTACCCGGATTATGAACGGCGACTTTGTTCGTATGTTTTTAGTATTGAATTTAATTTAATTGTATAACACTTGGTTATTTCACAAATTATATTTATAAATATAAACTGATTACATTTTATAATTTATTAGATAAAATATTGTGAGCGCCATTTTACGTTGTGCAACTGTTTCTGACTAACTGTTGGTAAAACACGAGTCTCGCGACAGGACTAACCTTCAAACTTATGTTCAGCTGGTTGCCTACATTCCATCGCGTATGTTCAATAAAATGTCAGTAATATCGTGTGTATAATGTAAACAAAATGAATAAAACAGAAACTAATCAAGATATTTGTTTATACTGTAATGAAATACTTTGTAATAAATCTTCACTGAAAATGCACATTGCAAATATCCACGGTATTTTTAATAAATCAAATTTAAAAAAGAAAATTAGAATTAAATGTCCTAGCTGTGACGTACAATTTATTAAATTCGTAAAATTGAGTCTTCATATTAAACAAATTCATAGAACTAAATTAGAATACCTTAACTTAAAATTTGATTCCCTCAAGGATTAGTTTTTATTAACTGTTAAGTAAAGAAGAGCGATTTTTACAGATCATGAAATTCGATACGGAGTTGAATTGATCATGAGCTTTTATATTATAGGCTATATATTAAGTGAAAGTATAGAGCAGATAAATACAAAAATTTTTTTTTTTTTTTTTTTTATTTAGAATTTTAGGTACATCGACTGCAAGGCCATTAGTACCTTATATATTGTGCATATATACATGTAATACAGTATTGTAGTAATACATTAATAGATAAATTACATTGGTAATTAAATATAATAGTAATGGTAGAATTGTTACCTAGGGTAAGTATGGTATAATATTGCTTACTAGCAAGTAAGAGATTCTTTTTTGTCATGAGGTTATCACCTAGAGACAGAATTTCGGTAAGATTGTGGAAGGTTCTGGGTAAAGTTCTGGTAGTCATATTTAATTGACTGAAACTCATTTTTAATTGAAAGAGTTAATAAGATATTATATTTAGGCAGTATCTTGATATAGTTGCAGTTTATTTATGATTTTAGTGAATTTTGCTTTTATTTTACTTTTATTAATTAGGGGGTATAAAGATTGTAGCATTTTTATGAGTCTTTTAGTGTTAGGCGTGTACTCTTCTGATAGTGATATGATATCGTTATGACCTTGAGTGTTTTCCATGAAGCTGTGTAGTTGGTCGTATGATAAAATATATTTTTGGGGGTTATCATTTATCTCCTTTTTTATTTTGGGTAGTATTGGAAATACATATTTTTGTCTTTTCTGTATTTGTGTGGGCTGTAGTTGAATATTTTCATTATTTGAATTTTCATCTGAACTTACAGAAATCGTAGCTGGTCGCTTGGTTGTTGATGGGGGATTTAATAATTTTCCAAGGTATTGATGGAATTTTTCAGCTTCACTGTGTGTCAGCTTTTTTAGTTCTTCGGGGTTAAAAATTGAAAATGAAGCATCTGTTTCTGAAGACAGAGCTTGAACAACGTTTTGGTCAATATTATTCTCCTCTATATTTATTGAGATCAATTGTTGTTGTGATTCAATACAAAATTTATAGCAGAAATACAATCATTTTGTTTGCGATCCTTAAGTTACGAACGCACGGTATTTATCACTGATATTTCAGAACATATATGATGGAATGTAGGCAACCCGCTCGCTTAGTTTTGACGGTTCGTCCTGTCGAGCGACTCTCGTGTCGGTGGCAAATGGCGGAACTAGTAGTATGGGCGTTGGCTCGCAAATGGCGGGACATTTGAATATATCGGTTACAATTGTTATTTCTTGAATAAAAAAATACAAATATGTTATTTTTTAGAATAAAACGTTAAACGAATGTATTTAGACTATTTATATATAGCTATAAGCTATTAAATAAAATATTATTATTATTTATTATAATAAATTTCAAAAAATACTAACCAAATTACAAAAACAATTGAGGTTTTAGTTTGAAAATTATAAAGTGTATGGACTTTTTTGTGTGACTACCCAGTTTTTAAATGCGCAATACTTTGTTTTTCCTCGACATTAGCCCAATTAAAATTGCGCAATAATTTATTAATTCATTTTTTGTTAAATATCCCCGACTACATCGTATTAACAGACTTTACTACATTTTAGTCCTAGTTTTAAATACATCACATTTCAAATATAGGATAATAATGAAAATGAATAGGTTCTTACCAAGTCCGGAAATAATGTTATCAGCTTCGTGGCATAACAATTTAAATTATCACTAGTGGTAAAAATTCTACGCAGATTTATATTTATTTTGAGGCAGATACAACACTTATCTTTTATAAAATACATTGTAGAATAACTAATAGTTTAATCACTTAAGTAATGAGTGTGGCCGTCTAGATCAAACGTTAACTACACGCCAGCGATCCCCAAACGTAGGCTCTTGTTTACAAGATAACGCAGTGTTGCCAGACCTAAAAACTTAAATTCCTTAAACACAACCGAAAAAATTCCCAGCATTTAATGAGTCTGTGTCAAATGTGCTAAAGATGATAAGGGAAGTGTTCCCAACTTCGAAATAATGAAATAATATTTGAAAAATAAAAGCCGTGTTTATTGGATAACATTTCTAAAATCCGTAAATTAATTTAACTTATCCATGTAATATTTAATTCATTTTGAAGTATTTAGTAAACAATTTAATAAAGAACATTAAGTAGAAAGTAAATTACATCAATACATATGGTTTATTTATATATAATATTAATTTAGACCTTATTATTATAAACTTAGAACTACTAGTAAAATTTTGATGACAGTTATAGGGGAAAAATTTTAAGATCGTAGCGCCACGCGGATTTTTTTGAAACCATTCTAAATCAGATACCACTTGACATTTACTAGTAAATAATAGCGAAAAGTGTATCAAAAAACGACAAAAAATAAATAATTGTTTGGGATTTTCTGATTTTGTGAAGTGACATTACTTGTAAACATCTAAAATACTACATTTTGTGATCTGGTTTTAAGTTATGGCGGTTTTCCATTGTCGATTATTTTAACTATATTGGGGGAAATAATAATTCCCGTGTTGTTTACCAAGGGGTAGAAATGTACAATGCTGGGCATATATTATTGTGTGGAATCACTGAAAAAAACAGAGAGTTCATAAAGATTTATGAATTATGCCTACAAACTTGTGCATTATAAACCCACACACAATAACAGGAATTTTTAAGATATGCGATAATAAATACAAAATTGAAAATATTTTTTGTAGTCACTATCATTAAAATGTAATGAGCAAACTTTGATACAAGGGTTCACTTTTTTTCCAATTTTTAAATTGTTTATCTAAACATCGCGTCGATTCCTAACCTCTTGCTTTCCCAATTTTGTTTCGAACCATACGGTGTCTGATATTAGTGGAAACAAATGAAACGTTATTTCCGGGTTTCTTCTTTTCAATGAATTGCACATAGGCACACAACAATATGTATTATACATTTTTCAATGATTATAATAAAACTTTAAAAACAAACTTCATACAAAACCAATACACAAAACGAAATGTTATATGATGTACACAAGTTCATGAAACACTCACCAGATGGTAGGGTGCTTAGCTGCAAATCCCTATTGTCATAGACAACAACCTGTTATTGTTTAACCTTTAATAAACATATGTACATATTTTAAATAATTAATGTAAATAGATATTATAATAAATTGAAATGTTATAAATGACATTTAAACTATTTATTATTAAAAAATGTTGGTTTGGACTACTGATGGAAACTTTTTAAATATTTTTCTGTATTCCAGATTATTTTTGCGAAGTTTTTCATTACCGTTGCTTACAATGAATCTTGATATAAGATGGTAAAATGTGATAAAAAATGAGGAACAAAGAAACACTGTCCGATGTAACATTATAGGCCTGAACTATAATATAAGAACGAGAAAATACGTGCTGGGCACAGTGAGAAAGGTTTTCTTGCTGCGACTTACAATATTTGTAGTGCTACTGCGACCGGATTCAAATGGAGAGACATAAGAAAAGTTGTAGTTCACTAAATTAATTTTAATAATTAAATAATAAATGACAGTGCAATAAACTAGTGAAAAAGATACAGGTCTGGTGATCCTGCTATCCAAACAGCATTCTTTTTATATATAAATATGCATACCTAAAGTGTATCTTGGCCAAATCACTACGCGTTTATGAAAACTCTACCAGTGGATATGGTACATTGGCCAATCTTTACTATACGCCACTGAACATAACCTTATGTGCTGCCTCTATACAGAAGGCTAAAATAATCCTTAAAAAGATAAGGTTAGGCTAGGCATTAGCTAGAATACTAGTTATGTTAGAATAGTTTAGCTAGAATAAGGTTATGTTGAGTAGGGTATAGTAAATCTTCCCCAGGAAATCTACCGGTCAGTAAACAGCTACATGCTTATACACCTTCACCGAACTTGTTTTCGAACGCAGTTGATGTTCCCGGTATGAACCGGTAGAGTTTTCGTAAACGCCTTATTGCAATTCTAAGCTTACCTTAATTTTCGCAGGTTAACGGCGTATTTTTATTTTAAATTATTAAATAAACATTGTCATGACATTCCGTCACAAAAATTCGCATACCAATGTGCTAAACTATATATATTGTAATAAATACTTAAATATATGCAGTGACGATATTCAACCGGTACGAGCATATCAGTTCTTAAAATATTGAAATACTTCCATACTGGTTGTTAAAATGAATAGTGGGATAACAGGTACAGAAAAAGATTTAGTTTCTACTTTTGGCAAATGACCACATCAACAATTTTTAAAAATCAACAAATTGTATGATAATTATTAAAATAATTAGGGCTACAACTACAGTTAATTTTTTTTTCTCGTCAGATTTTTTAGTGTTTTATTTTATTTTTTTATCTAACTGGTTTATTATTTTGAATATATGCCCTGCATATACGTACGATAAATGTTTTCAAATAATAAACCTGTATGTTAAATATATTTTTATTTACATTGTAATATTTTGTGAAGATTAATGTAAGAAAAAGTTTCATTTCAATCAAATTTCTGATTGCGGTTATATGAGTAATGGTTTTCCACAAATAGTTGATTACAAAAATAATCATTATTTTACAGTTCTGGTTAAATATAATTTATTTGGAGACTATAGTTGTCTCCCTCTTTTTCAAGTCGTTGTATGTATGTTATTTTAAATATAATAGATTTACATATTTCCCAATTTCCTTTTTATAATTAATATTATTCAGGTACATCCAATCCGCAGTTGTACAGTTTTTAGTTCCAATATAAAACAAATTTAATCACTTAAAGGCCTTTACCCGCGGACCAGAGTTTAAGAATCACTGATTACAAATTCATTACAAAAATGTATAAAAATAAATCAGTTAAAGAGTTAAATGTTCTAAATTTCCATGCATATCTTGTTGACCAGGTTATCGTAGGTAAAATTATGTTCTACTGATATATCAGATTTAAAAATATCAGTTATTATGTAAGGCGTTTTTTTAATTAAATGTCTTTAATATTCGAGATATTTATTTCGAATTATTATTGGCGTATTTATTCTTGGCCTCTAACACTTTTGATCTCCTTCAATTTAATGTTTTTCTTAAACTATATTAATAATCTATATATTTGTTTTCTCTCAAATTCTAAGTATTATTCGCTTTACAATAATAGAAACGTATTTCATAAATCAATATTTTCTTACTTATATTTTCAATTAAAGTATTTAATTATAAATTAGTGTATAATAAAACAGATTTTAATTTGTAGTGCGCGCTATTTTGCGTGCATTATGACAATATTACAAAAAAAAAGTGGAAAAACATTTCACTTTTATCTAGTGGTAACATTGTAGAGGCAAAATCTGTAGAACTAAAATTTATTATTTGAAGGCAATCGTTAAAAATATTGTAGTACTACTGTAGGAAATAGAATAATATTATATGTGTTATAAGAGTACTATATTGGAATTTTATGGAACTAAAATTATAATAAAATCAATAATTTCATCATTGTTATCGTGTAATAGGGATAACTTCTAGTAACTAGTAACTTCTCATTACAGTTGGCAAAATTTCAGTGTTCCCAACTCAATTTTTGTTTTTTTTTTGTAGCACTCTTGACCCAAGCCGCATTTAATCAAAAATTCCCTAATATGAATAAAAAATTCGCGAAGTATCATAATAAAAAAAAATCAGCTGTGGCCACCACAGGACCGACCGCCATCATAGAGTACTTATATAAAATACATTCTAGCAGCAGAGTAGAAATAACTTCGCCTAATATTTTCTAACAGAGATATTATTTATCATGACCATGGAAACATTACATATAAGTATGAAAAAATTTCGAAAAATCTTACAAAAATTATTCGAAACTTTTCGTTTTATCAAAAAACGTTTCAAATAAAAGTTATTAATTATTGCTTTTATAGCAACTTTTGTTCAATAAATTTTTTGCGAAATATTTTTCTATTGTGAAATATTCACAAAAATCTTAAAATCAACACTAAACTCCCATTTTTAGTCAACTGATTTTTACCAGAAGTTGATCAACTCGTGCCATTCATGGCAGAAGCTTAAATATGAAGTTTCATAAAAATCCTTTCAGCCGAATTTGCTCTGCACGTGTACACATACGGACAGACAGACGGACGGACAGACAGACGGACAGACAGACGGACAGACAGACAGACAGATAGACGGACAGACAGACAGACGGACAGACGGACGAACAGACAGACAGACAGACGGGCGGACAGACAGACCGACAGACATCATGCTAAAAATAGTCAAAACGTTATGTAGGGACCCCAATTCGTGGAGATCCATCGAAATCTCGAAATGTCAGAATCGGTATGATCACAATACCTCCCTTATATATGTTGGCGGTCGGTAATAAAGATCATATTTATATATATATTTTTTTTATTGGAATAAATTATAGGTCATTTCTTTGGTTTAGGCGGATCTAAATGGGGTTTCGTATTTTTAAGTTGTCACGAAAACAGAAAATAATATATATATAGGTGGTTTCTTTGGTTTAGGCGGAATTAGATTTTCAAATCTAGTAACTTTTACCGATTGATTGAAGCTTCAATATATTTAAAACTAGCTAGTGACAACTTGAGAAAACTTAAATTCCCTTTAGTTCTGCCTAAAGGTTTGAAATAGCCTTTAAAATAAATAATACATTTTTTAATTTTTGGAAAATTTAAGAAGTTAAGAAATGAGAAAAATTGTATTAAAAATTATACAAAAAATCTAAATGTAATGACAATTACATTTTATAATGACATTAACTTTAACCTAAAAATATTTATTGTAAATATGATTTACAAAGCTTAACCAAAAGGGTCAAAAGCTCGAATCAAACTATAAAAGTTATTAGATTGCAAATTCTAGTTCCGCCTAAAAGTTTAGAATACATTTCATTCATAAATACAACTATATTTTTGTAAATATACATAGTGGTAATCATAACCTGTGTACGAAAGAAAAGACAGGGGTAACAAAAAATTACAATCCAATAGCCTGTGTCTTTGCTTTAAGAGGAAGATTTTCAATTCCAGTAACTTTAACAAATTAAGTGAGGCTTTTGATCATTTTTTTTTTCCGTAAGAGTTCACTTCAAACACTAAAAATAGAGCTCATTGACAACTTATAAAAATGAAAATACCAGTTAGTTCCGCTTAACTGTTTGGAATGGCCTATAGGCCACCTAGTCGTGTGACGCAACTGAACAAAACCGCCATTTCCAGTATTCGCGGAAACCATGCGAAAACCATATATATATAAACAAGTATATGGCGCATGAACGCTGGCTAGATGTTCCATGATAGGAGGATGGAGCTATGTATTGCCGTACCCCTTCATGACAGATGAATAGTTTGCGCATGTCTAAATTACGACCTTGCTATTGGTCGAAAAAATTAAAGTTACGTAGCGGGAGTTAAGAGAAGGAGCTAGGCATGTGGACATGTAGTGTCATTCTTTCTGTTAAAAATATTATGCGAAGTTTTGTCTGTATTAAATTGTGAAAAGAGTTCGTATTTATAACGAAAATGCCAGCAAATTGTGTATTATGTTGTTGTCCACGAAAGAAATCTGTTTCTTTTCACAAGTAAGTATTAAATATTAATAAACTGCATGTTTGGGGGCCTACTAATACCCACGCGTATTATTATTTTTCAAATTAGATTACTTTATTTATATATATATATATGCCAATATTGTGCAATTTTTTGCTAAACCTATTAATCAAGTGCAATCTAACCAATTTATACCTGAAAAAATTAAGAAAATGGAATATTTGGGCAAGTAAAATTACTGAAAAATTGCGTTACGTTCAGTATTGTAGGACCCTAAACTGCATGTGTATCTAAATATTTATAATTATGATATCAACTAAATAACCTCTTCCATTGTAAGGTTCCCGAGAAATGCTGAGTTATGTCAGAAGTGGAAAATGATTTGACCTACGTGAAGAAGATGATGTGTCTAGAATCTACCTCTGTTTGAAAACATTTTTCTGCATACAGTTATATCCATCCTTAAGCTAATACTTATGGTGGACGTTTGTTTCTAAAACCCGATCCATATCCTACATTGCGTGTGCCATTTCCAATTTTGTAAGAGATTAAAGGTAAGTTTTTATTTAACACTATATTACTAATCTCTCGCTCTCTAGCAAATTATAGTGATCAGTCTGAGATCTAATGATGTAACTAAATAACGCAATATGATTGGACATTTTTTGAACTGAACTGTGCGAACGTAGATAACTATTGACACTTAGTGTCAAATTAATTATTTAGATGGTCTTAAATATTGTTTATACATTTTAATTACATGTGTAGAACAGGGGTTCTTAAACTTATGTTGTCCGAGGACCCCCTCTTGAACAACATTTTGATTAAATGGATTTTTTTTTTAATTTTAAGGATTTTTATTAAATGAGTTATTTGAATAAAAGCGAAAAGTTGGGGGATGTAAAGTTAATGTCAAAATTGTTTTGCGGACCCTAGTTTAAGAACTGTTGGCGTAGAACACAGTAAAGTAACCGAGGGTTATGCCTTCAGTTAAAATAAATTCTCAATTATTTTTTTTAGTTGAACCCGTTGCGAGCAGTTCTGTTGCGAGTACTTCTATTGTGGGCACTCCTGTTGCACACACTTATGGAGACTGTATTTCAGAATATTTTGAAACTGACACTGTTCATGAACCTGTCCCTAGCAGTCCAGCTGACTGTGTTACTGGCAGTATTACAACTGAATCTGCAGGTAATATATTAATTTTAAGTAAATTTAAAAATCAAAGCAGGGTATACAATAATCAACTTATAATATATTTGTTTTTAAATATGACATGTTTTATAAATTAAATTATATTTTTAGTTGAGAGCAGCCTGATGCGTACACCTCCGAAACGAGGATTTTACGAGCCACGTTATGTTGGTGACCTAACAGATGTAAACTTTTCAACCCACAAAAAACGTAAAAGATCTTTGAAACTGGTTAAAGCAACAAATACTGGACACACAAAAAAATTGAAGATTTACGAACACAAGTTTTGGACGTTAAGAAAAGAGTTACCTCTCTTAAGGAGTTAGTGAAGGTGTTAAAGAAGAAAAACTTAATTTCTGAAGAAGTTGGAGAAACGTTAATGCTGAAAAGAAACGTGTTAATGTTAAAAACCAATAATGGTTTTTGTTTTATTTATTTATTTTTTTTGCCTTGTTTTGTCTTTGTTTTACTCTTGAATTTTTGTGACTTGTAAAAGTGGTTTAGTTAAGTTATGTTAGCAAGGGCTGTGCGAAATTTGCACACGGGTCCGCTAGTATTAAGTATTATTAACTTAGTTGTAATCCTGTATACTTATATAGTATGACACTGTAAGAATTTTATTACAATATATTTTATATAAAATTAATATTTATTGTTTTAATTATTGTCCTTTTTGATAAAAGTATTATGCACAAAAATTAGAAGAAAGTATCATGACTTGAACATTACAGTTAACAGAAAATAGAAGTTTATTACCAATTACTAAAGAAACAGTTAATTTTTTATCTCGAGATATGCTGTGTTTCTGTATACTGCTTTAATTCGAGTTCGAAGCATAAATTAAAATATTTGACTCGTTCCTTAGCAATCAGCCATTAGAAAGTAAAAAGAAAATATAATGAATAAAATCAGGTATAACCAGCACAAAACCGACGGCCACCACAGAAAACTTAATAAAAAACTTTAACTAAAAGAAAAATTTTTCAAATAAAAATGGTTACTTTTATGTTATGCAGCAACTTTATCCGAATACATTTTTTCGAAATATTCACAAAAAACTTGATACGAGTAAACTTCTACTTTCAGTTGACCGTTTTTAACCAAAAGTAGAACGATCCATTTCACAAAGATCCATTCAGCCAAATTTGCTGTACCCATGTCCACGGATTGACAGACAATGCTGAAAATAGTCGAAACATGACATATGAACTTTAATTCATGGAGAGCCATCAAAATTGGTATGATAAATATCTCCCTTATATATGAGGTAGTCAGTAATAAATTTCAGTCACATTACTATTTATTTTTAGTCAAAACTCATGTTGCTATTCGAAACACTTGGATCGTAACGAGTTACGAATCAAGTTTAATACAACATATGAAGATCACAAGTAACATATGAAGATGCTAATATAAAAACTCATTATGAGGGAGTTTACCACTAATTACCACTCTTAATGTTTACCACTTTGATTAAAATTTCACAACTCTAAATGTAATTTTAAAGTAAAGAAGTGTGTTGTTCCTTTTAAATAATCAGTCAATATTCACAGCAAATATTATCAGCCATTTAAACGGGTACAGCTACGTCTTTTTTACCAAATAGTAAAAACCAAATAATTAGGGTTTTTGTTTGATAACTTCTAACCTTATTTTTTTAAATGTAAATGTCATTTCATCTGATTTTATCCTGCTTTTTCAAAATGAATTGACACTACCCGAGCATGCGCATTGTGTTTTACGGTCACCAAAAGAGACAGACATATGTATATCTTACTCTCTATGTTGGAACATCTTAAGTTACATTGAGAGATAGGCCAGGCGCCATATACTAGTTTATATATATATGGCGAAAACACTGTTTTGTCGATAGCACGCACGCGCCGTGCCCATATTATTGCGGTCGGTCAAAAAATCGCGCAGTGATTAGCGCGCGTAATTTAAAGCAAACGAATTAAGGCGTTGTGTAATTTTCACGTTGTGTATATTTAAAAATACAAACATGTAAGGTTATGTAAAGATATTTGGTTATTCATTTCAGTAGATTATAATCAAAACAAAGAAATTTTCTCTTCTAATTTCAGAATTTCCGTAGAAAATGACATAATTTCCTTTTTCCTTGAACAAGAAAAAAAATCCCTAAATCTACGGAATTTTTCCTTGATTTGGCAACACTGAGATAACGTATTTTAAACAGTGATGAGCGTTTACACGTAAACTTTAATTGTTTACGTTTACCTGTAAATTTATTAACTTTTAGGAACTTACGAATATATTAACGTTAGAAATGTCTAGGATATCGTAGGTATAATTAAGAAACCCTGGACACTCCTATGTCCTTTGACCTATCTGAACCAAATCTTGCAGTTTTATTCTATAGGAACTTACGGATATATTAACGTTAGAAATGTCTAGGATTTCGTAGATATAATTAAGAAACCATGGACACTCCTACGTCTTTTGACCTATCTGAACCAAATCTTGCAGTTTTATTCTATAGGAACTTACGGATATATTAACGTTAGAAATGTCTAGGATTTCATAGATATAATTAAGAAACCATGGACACTCCTACGTCCTTTGACCTATCTGAACCAAATCTTGCAGTTTTATTCTATAGGAACTTACGGATATATTAACGTTAGAAATGTCTAGGATTTCGTAGATATAATTAAGAAACCATGGACACTCCTATGTCCTTTCACCTATCTGAACCAAATCTTGCAGTTTTATTCTATAGGAACTTACGGATATATTAACGTTAGAAATGTCTAGGATTTCATAGATATAATTAAGAAACTGTAATGTTTTAATAAACTTTTATTAAACATATATATTCAAAAATATAAATTATTTGACATTTTTCTACATAGTTACATAACAAGAAAAATAAATGCATAACTTAATATTTCCTAACAACCTATAATAATACATAACAACTAAAACTAATACATAACAATACTTTCCCCTATTTTTTATGAATAATTTAATCGGTCTGGTGGTTTACAATTTCTTTTAGCCCTACGTTTGGCAATACAATCATCAATACAATCATTACTTTCATCCCCAAATTCATTATTATCACCTAAATTTTCATTACTAATATTACCATTTATTTGTTCATTACTACCACCATCACCGTCTAAATTATTTTGAACATTATCATCATTTCGAATATTTTCAGGAAGCACAGGATTATCAGTGTTTTCAATGAAAACGTCATCATCGTCACTGTTGCATTTTATAATCTGGTCTACATGCCTTTTCCAAAAGGAATTCAAAGATGGAATATAAACAATATATACCCGATTACCCAAAACCTTGTCTATTTTACCTTTAATCCAAGGTGTTTTAATATTAGCCGAATAATTTTTAATATAAACAATTTCACCTATTGAAAAATTTACATTTCTATTACCTTTAAAATGTTCAATTTGTTTTTCTGACATTAATTTGTTAGAATTTGGATATAGATAACTAAATTTATCTGTTAACATTCGTCCAAACATTAACTGAGCAGGCGTTTCATTTGTTGAACAATGAATATTTGTTCTGTAATTAAATAAATATCGATTTATTAAATTCTCCATTGGTTCATTTGAAACGTTATCTAACAATATTTTCTTAAACGCTGTCTTGAATGATTTTACTGAGTTTTCAGCAGCACCATTACTTGCTGGGTGATAAGAAGGTATAGTCATGTGTTTGATGTTATTCAATTTGCAATATATATTAAATTTATCTGAAGTGAACGGCGTTCCATTATCACTAACCAAAATATGTGGAAGACCAAATCTAGCAAAAATTTCTCTTAATTTAATAATAGTATTAACTGTATCAGCATTTTGAACATACACAACTTCTGGCCATTTACTATATGCATCAGTGAGTACAAGATACATTTTATGTCTGATTGGTCCTAAAAAATCAACATGCACTCTTTCAAAAACTTTTGTAGCAAGAGGCCACGGTTTTAGTGGACATTTACTTGGAGCTGGGCGATTCTCTAAACATATCGAACAACCCTTCGATAATTTTTCTATATCTTTATCAATTCCTGGCCACCAAAATAAAGATCTCGCTTTACTTTTCATTTTAACAATACCTAAGTGTAACGAATGAAGTTCGTCTAACAAAAACTTGCGTAATTTTTGTGGTATTACTACACGATATCCCCACATTAGAACATCTTCTTCTACCGTAAGTTCATTGCGTCTATCATAAAATGATTTTAAATTTGATGTCATTTTATAATTGTCCCAACCAAATTTAACTAATCTTATAATTTTACTGATTTCCGCATCTTTTCGTGATTCCATTCGTACAATTTTTGAACTTATCGGAGCTCTTTCAGTTACAAAATATAAATAATTTTTATCTATATCTAGATTTTCACATTCTTCATTCTCTTCAATTGGTAACGGTAATCTCGATAATGTATCTGCACTATAATTTTCAGAACCTTTTATATGTTTTATTTCAAAATTAAATGCAGTCAAATAAAACGCCCAACGTTGAAGTCTGCTAGCGGCTAGTACTGGTATGCCCTTTTTGTCACCAAATATAGCTAATAAAGGTTTGTGATCTGTCATAAGCGTAAAATGTCGCCCCATTAAAAAACGGGCAAATTTTTTTACTCCATAATAAATGGCTAGTGCTTCTTTATCGATCATAGAATAATTTTATTCGGTTTTTGTTAAAATTCTAGATGAAAAAGCAATAGGTTTATTATCACCATTTGGGAAAACATGACTAATTACTGCGCCTATCCCTATTTTAGAAGCGTCGCAAGAAAGCGTAATTGGTAAATTTTGATCAAAATGTACTAAAACATTATCAGAGGTAATTAACTTCTTTGCTTTCATAAATGCATATTGACATTGATCTGTCCATTCAAATTTAACATTTTTTTTTAATAAATTGTACAGTGGTTGCAATAAATTTGCTAAATTTTTAAAAAATTTACCATAATAATTAATCATGCCTGTAAAACTTTTTACCTCAGTTATATTTTTCGGAACTGGTACTTCTACAATTGCCTTTATCTTATTTAAATCTTTTTTTACACCTTCTGCCGTAATAATATATCCTAAATAATTAATTTCTTTTTTAAAAAATTCACACTTATCCTTATTTAAAGTTAAACCAACAGTATTCAATCTGTTGAAAACGCTTTCTAAATTTCTTAAATGTTCCTCTTTTTTGCACCCGGTAATCAAAATATCATCTAAATAAGTAACGGTTCCAGTAGTGCCTTGTAACGTTTTTTCTATAATTTTTTGAAAAATACTACATGCAGGTTTTGTCCCGAAAGGTAATCGGTTAACCGCATAAATACCTTTATGTGTTGACCATGCTAACAATTTACTTGTCTCCTCATCTATTTGAATCTGATTATAAGCTTGACAGAGATCCAATTTTGAAAAATATTTACCACCCTGTAATGCTGATAACAATTCCTCAATTGTAGGAATCGGATAATTGACATCTTTTAAATGTTTATTTACTGTTATCCGGTAATCAGCACATAATCTAATTGAACCGTCTTTTTTTAAAATAGGAACTAAAGGTGTTCCCCATGAACTATTATCTATTTTTGAAATAACTCCTATGTTTTCTAAACGATTTAATTCTTTTTCCACTAACTCTTTATAAGCAAAAGGCAACGATCTCGGTTTAAAAAAAATTGGAGAAACGGATGCTTCCATTTTCATTGAGATTTTTTCAACATTATAACAGCCCAAATCATCTTTGAACAGAGTGCCTTGGTATTTTTTTAACAAATCCTTTAACATATCTTTTTCAGAAATATGATTTAATTCAAATTTATCGTTAAAATATTGTATTTTTAAATTAAATTTATTAAAAAGATCTCTTCCTATTAAAGAAGGGCCACCGTTTTTTATAACCAGCAATGAACCTTTTACTACTCTACCAAATAATTCAAATTTACAATTTAATATACCTACAGGAATTATCTTATTTCCGGTATATCCCTGTAAAACTGTTTTGCAAGGTAATAGTGGAAATTTAGAAAATTTTAAATTATAGGTTCTCAAAGATATTACTGACAATCCTGCTCCTGTATCTAATTCCATTTTAAGATTAACATTGTTTACTAAAACATCAAAATTAAAAACTGTATTATTTCCGGGTAAATGTTTGAAATTGTAAAAAATAGTGTCGTTAGTCATGTCTAAAAAATTTTGTTTATTTTTACAAACTTTTGCAATATGCCCTATCTTTTGACATATCAAACATTTAGCGGTTTTAAACTTACAGTTTGAAAAATTATGGTTGTCATAGCCACATCTAAAACATAATTTTTCTTTATTATCTTCGTTTTTTTACTTGCCCGACCTTAATATATAAGGGGCAAGTATTGTAATCGCGAAAATTTTCGATGTCCAGATTTTGACGGATGACCACGTTTCATGGTCCAGGGAATCCAAAAAACCTATTTTCGAAGTGCCGTCCGTATGTGTGTGTGTGTGTGTGTGTGTGTGTCTGTCTGTGTGTATACACGATAACTCAAAAACGGTTTAACTTAAAGAGTTCGTTCTGGTACTAAAAAATTCTCCTATTAAATAGGAAGAACCCTATTGTTTTTTATGAAAATCGGTTGACTAGAAATGGGAGTTTACTCGTGTCGATTTTAATATTTTTGCGAATATTTAGCAACAGAAAAATATTTCAAAAAAATTTATTGAACAAAAGTTACTATAAATGCAATAACTAATAACTTTTATTTGACACGTTTTTTGATAAAACGAAAAATTTCGAAAATTTTTTGTAAAATTATTTAAAATTTTTCTAAGTCTCAATTTTTTCATACTTATATGTAACGTTTCCATGGTCATGATAATTAATTCGTAACTAGTAAAGCAAGCCTTGGACAAAAATTTGTATAGAACATAGTTTGATGTATTTTTGAAGATTTATCTAAATATTTAAATTTTTTTTTTTTTTTTAGTTTATTTTTTTTTTAAATATTTTTTTTATGGGAGGGCAAGTCTAGCGGAGGTTTCCTTTCGCCACTGGTTTCTGCATAGATTGCGTAGATTTCTCTTTTTCATCCTTCTGATCTTCAGTCTGTTTCTTTGTTGTTACTTTGTTTTTCATATCTTCTAACTTATAAATTTCATTTTTCTTCATAACTTCCTTCAGAATTGCTTCTTTATTTAATGCAATTTCTACAATTTCTTTCAAAGTTTTATTAACATTTTCTTCGCAAATTCTGTCCAATATCTTTCCTTCATTCATTCCCGCAATAAATTTGTCTTTCACTCTTTCGTCTAAATTGTCTCCAAATTCACAATTAGCTGCAAATTTTTTTACCTTAACAAACCAGTCGGCAATAGATTCTCCTTCTTGACTTATTTTTTCAAAAGCAATTCTTTGTCTATAAATTGAAATTCTTGGCTTAAATTGGTTTTCTAATAATTTTACTATATCTTCAAAATCTTTGTCTTTTGGTTTTTCAGGATAGCACAGATTTTTAATTATTTTGTAAACTTCTTCACTTACTAACGTAAATAACATTGATAATTTTCGTTTATCATCTATCAAATTTGCTGTAAAATAATGTTCCAGCCTCTCTATGAATATTTCAAAATCATCACCAATTTGATAAACGTTAAAATTAGCAGTAGAAACAGTATTTATTATTTTAATATTTTCGGCTGCCATATTTTATTTTCCTCGTCGCCAAATGTAATGTTTTAATAAACTTTTATTAAACATATATATTCAAAAATATAAATTATTTGACATTTTTCTACATAGTTACATAACAAGAAAAATAAATGCATAACTTAATATTTCCTAACAACCTATAATAATACATCTTTATATATAAAAATGGATATTTGTGGCTATGCCGGAAATTCTAACCCACTTCCAGATACGCTACCGAGTTGAAATTTTGCATACAGGTAGTGAATGCTTTCATCATAACTAGAAAAATCGAAAATTTCAAAAAAGTCCCATCAGAAACGAGAAATTAATAATTTTGTTTTTAATTATATTGGACCATCGAAGTATGTATGATGCGTTCAGCGAGATCGCGGGAATTTCGTTTCAATGGTTGTTTGGACAACTATAGTAAGTTCGTGAAACATCGTTCAATGTCGTTCGGCGCGATTCATCTTTACTCTGCTCTAGCTGATAAGATTTATATATTGTTATTTAGTAAAATTTTTGATTAGTTTATGCAGAGCGAGACTAAAGTGAAGCACCTGTTTTCTGGTTTTTAATTTTAGGGCATTTTTATGAACTTTGTTATTTTTATTTATTTTTTTTTTTCTATTCTTTTATTTAAATGTTTAAATATAATAGTAAAATCTTTTATATATATATAAAACAGAAAATCTGTGTGTACCGAGTTGGAATTTGGTATATAGGTAGGAAATGCAGTCAATATAAGGAGGCAAATTGAAAATCAGAAGAAAAAAAATGGCATCACTTAAGACGTAGACTTAACAGAAAAATTGCTTATACAGTGAAACCTCTATCTATCGTTTTTGAAGGGACCTATTGAAATAAACTATGGATGCGGGAAAACAATGAAAAACACATTAATACATATTTAAATGTTTAATATGTACGTACATATATATTCTAAAAATGATACATGTTTCAGGTATAAATCAATTTTTTTAAATAAAAAATATCGTAGCGAAATAAAAAAGGAAGCTGCATGCCGACAAAAAAAATAGAGAAAAGCTGTTTAAAATAAAAATACAAATACCTGTTATCCTATAAATTTTTCAATTGGTTAAGAAGCAGGGGAAGGGAGATGGGGGAGGTGCTAAAACTAAAATACTGGAAATATCTCCCTTATTATTTACTTTACATCAACAATTTATAAAGATAATTTATAAAGACTTTGAATGAAGAACGATTATTTTCTGTTTAGTGTAGCTTCTGAATATTTAGGGGGACAGAAGGAGCGCTACTTATAAACTTGAAATATCTCTTAATATTGACTTAACATTAAACATGTGTATAACAGAAGTTGTTACAATATCAATAATATAAATAAATAAATAAACAAATCTTTTCTGTTTAATCTTCTTCTGTATATAGGTATATCATTTATAAAATTTTCTTATATATGTATATAAATACATGACCTGACTGACTCATCAACGTTCAGCCCAAATCACTAGACCTAGAAACATGAAATTCGAGAAGTATATTTCCTCCATGTCGTAAGCGATCACTAAAGCCTGGAACAGAATGCACAGCGCGCTACAGCGTCAGCGCGGCGTCATTAGCGACAGCGTTGCGTAGCGCCGTTGAGAAATTTCGCCTGAACACAATGCAATAATTTTTAACGCCGTCAAGTGTCACTTGACAACCTATATCTGTATTTATACGTGCGCTTTCTTTTATTAAAAGTATAATGGATGATGAAGACTTGTGAATGATGTTATTTATGTTGTATGCAAGTTATTTATACATACAAACACTTTATTATTCAGTAAAAACTGAGGTTAGGTGTTCTGCGTCAACGTTCAACAGCGTCAAAAGTTGGAAGTTGACGAACATTCAGTATCAACGGCGTAGAACGTTGTCCATTCTGTGCACTTGCGTACGACAGCTTGGTTTTAACTTTCTTCTGACAGATGGTGCCGTACGTACGCCGTTAACGCGTCGTAGAACTCGGTGCATTCTGTTTCCCACTTAAGAAGAGAATTTTCGAAATACGACCCCTAAGGGGCTGTTAAGTGATTTCAGGGATTCCTCAATATCTCTTAGGCCCAATGAGATATTGACTTAGTTTTTGCTTACAAAGGTTACACATACAAATGTTAAGAACTAAATTCAGGATTTTGTTCTAATCAACCCTTAAAGGGATAAATTTATTATGTATTCGGAGTGAATTATAGAACCCTTCGTATTTCCGATGTATGTTGAGTTATAACATTGTGTTTTGGCATATAGATGTCTTTTTAAATCTTAGAAACTTTTTGACAGTTTTCTTTTAAATTTTCACGCCTAAAAGGGTAAATTGGTATTTTTTATTCAATAGAACGCCCCCTGGACATAGAAACATGAAATTCGTGGAGGAAAGAATGTTCCTTCCATGATGTGAGCACCTATTAAGAAAGATTTTTTTTAAATTCGACCCCTAATGTGGTGAAATGTTTCTTTCACGGATTCCTCAATATCTCAGACCTATAATGAGATATCGACTTGGTTTTTGGTTACAAAGATTACCCATACACATGTACAAAAACGAGGTTCAGTATTTTGCTCTGATCAACCCATACAAGGCAAATCTAGATTCAAGGATATTCATAAAACCCTTCAAGTGACCTGTTTCATTTCTTTTTGGCACATAGGCGTCTGTTTAAAATCGGTATATGTATTAAAACTCAAAAACGGATAAACCGATTTTAGTGCTATTTGCAACCGCGTATTCCAAATTTGTCTGGAAAGATTTTAAGCTATATATCATCGCGGTAAGACACCAGGTTTCCGATCAATTAAGAAATATTTAAACTATAAAAGATACACATATTCAAAATATACCTATATTAACGAATTTTGGGTTTAATATTGCAACAAAAATGTTCCCGAGGATATATATCACAATTTTCTTTATTTTCATTTTAGACGACAATTGTAACGTTAAATTCGCTATTGAACATTATTGTAACCCCCTAAAGCAATACGAAGAAAACTTACTTCGGTGGCAAGAATATTTACTAACGAAAAAAAGTGCTCTGATCTATATAGGTACGATTTATAAATCAGGAATAATCACGAAGTAATTATAATAAATATCATAAAAATTATAATAAATAATTTCGTAAGGTGCAACATAAAATGCTTTACGTGACTGGCGCTGCCTTTGGCAATGATTCTCACATGGGCATTTTCCTAGGTTAGCATATCGGGATACTTATACGTGTTGATATTAAATGTCTGTACTACCAATGTTTACAAAGAAATTCGTACTTAAATTATTTGTATAAGAAGCACATATTAATACAATTGTAGATTAAAACAAATAAATATATTTGAGTATAAAACGATTCGTAGTAACCAGTCTTGAACCGATTTCAAAATGGGCCAGATCTAAGCGGGCTACGACTACTTTATTTCGGTAGCGAAGCAGCGGGTACACTGCTAGTAACAACTAAAACTAATACATAACAGAAACCATGGACACTCCTACGTCCTTTGACCTATCTGAACCAAATCTTGCAGTTTTATTCTATAGGAACTTACGGATATATTAACGTTAGAAATGTCTAGGATTTCGTAGATATAATTAAGAAACCATGGACACTCCTATGTCCTTTCACCTATCTGAACCAAATCTTGCAGTTTTATTCTATAGGAACTTACGGATATATTAACGTTAGAAATGTCTAGGGTTTCGTGGGTATAATTAAGAAACCATGGACACTCCTACGTCCTTTGACTTATCTGAACCAAATCTTGCAGTTTTATTCTATAGGAACTTGCGGATATATTAACGTTAGAAATGTCTAGGGTTTCGTAGATATAATTAAAAAACCCTGGACACTCCTAAGTCCTTTGACCTATCTCAACCAAATCTTGCAGTTTTATTCTATAGGAACTTACGGATATATTAACGTTAGAAATGTCTAGGGTTTCGTAGATATAATTAAGAAACCCTGGACACTCCTATGTCCTTTGACCTATCTGAACCAAATCTTGCAGTTTTATTCTATAGGAACTAACGGATATATTAACGTTAGAATTGTCTAGCATTTCGTAGATATAATTAAGAAACCCTAGACTCTCCCATGTCCTTTGACCTATCTGAACCAAATCCTGCAGTTTTATTCTTTAGGAACTTACGGATATATTAACGTTAGAAATGTCTAAGTTTTCGTAGATATAATTAAGAAACCCTGGACACTCCTATGTCCTTTGACCTATCTGAACCAAATCCTGCAGTTTTATTATTTAGGAACTTACGGATACATTAACGTTAGAAATGTTTAGGATTTCGTAGATATAATTAAGAAACCATGGACACTCCTAAGTCCTTTGACCTATTTGAACCAAATCCTGCAGTTTTATTCTTTAGGAACTTAAGGATATATTAAAGTTAGAAATGTTTAGGATTTCGTAGATATAATTAAGAAACCATGGACACTCCTATGTCCTTTGACTTATCTGAACCAAATCCTGCAGTTTTATTATTTAGGAACTTACGGATATATTAACGTTAGAAATGTCTAGGATTTCGTAGATATAATTAAGAAACCATGGACACTCCTATGTCCTTTGAGCTATCTGAACCAAATCCTGCAGTTTTATTATTTAGGAACTTACGGATATATTAACGTTAGAAATGTCTAGGATTTCGTAGATATAATTAAGAAACCATGGACACTCCTACGTCCTTTGACCTATCTGAACCAAATCTTGCAGTTTTATTCTATAGGAACTTACGGATATATTAACGTTAGAAATGTCTAGGGTTTCGTGGGTATAATTAAGAAACCATGGACACTCCTAAGTCCTTTGACCTATCTGAACCAAATCCTGCAGTTTTATTCTTTAGGAACTTACGGATATATTAAAGTTAGAAATGTTTAGGATTTCGTAGATATAATTAAGAAACCATGGACACTCCTATGTCCTTTGACCTATCTGAACCAAATCCTGCAGTTTTATTATTTAGGAACTTACGGATATATTAACGTTAGAAATGTCTAGGATTTCGTAGATATAATTAAGAAACCATGGACACTCCTATGTCCTTTGACCTATCTGAACCAAATCCTGCAGTTTTATTATTTAGGAACTTACGGATATATTAACGTTAGAAATGTCTAGGATTTCGTAGATATAATTAAGAAACCATGGACACTCCTATGTCCTTTGAGCTATCTGAACCAAATCCTGCAGTTTTATTATTTAGGAACTTACGGATATATTAACGTTAGAAATGTCTAGGATTTCGTAGATATAATTAAGAAACCATGGACACTCCTATGTCCTTTGACCTATCTGAACCAAATCTTGCAGTTTTATTCTTTAGGAACTTACGGATATATTAACGTTAGAAATGTCTAGGATTTCGTAGATATAATTAAGAAACCATGGACACTCCTATGTCCTTTGACCTATCTGAACCAAATCCTGCAGTTTTATTATTTAGGAACTTACGGATATATTAACGTTAGAAATGTCTAGGATTTCGTAGATATAATTAAGAAACCATGGACACTCCTACGTCCTTTGACCTATCTGAACCAAATCTTGCAGTTTTATTCTATAGGAACTTACGGATATATTAACGTTAGAAATGTCTAGGGTTTCGTGGGTATAATTAAGAAACCATGGACACTCCTAAGTCCTATGACCTATCTGAACCAAATCCTGCAGTTTTATTCTTTAGGAACTTACGGATATATTAAAGTTAGAAATGTTTAGGATTTCGTAGATATAATTAAGAAACCATGGACACTCCTATGTCCTTTGACCTATCTGAACCAAATCCTGCAGTTTTATTATTTAGGAACTTACGGATATATTAACGTTTGAAATGTCTAGGATTTCGTAGATATAATTAAGAAACCATGGACACTCCTATGTCCTTTGACCTATCTGAACCAAATCCTGCAGTTTTATTATTTAGGAACTTACGGATATATTAACGTTTGAAATGTCTAGGATTTCGTAGATATAATTAAGAAACCATGGACACTCCTATGTCCTTTGACCTATCTGAACCAAATCCTGCAGTTTTATTATTTAGGAACTTACGGATATATTAACGTTAGAAATGTCTAGGATTTCGTAGATATAATTAAGAAACCATGGACACTCCTATGTCCTTTGACCTATCTGAACCAAATCCTGCAGTTTTATTCTATAGGAACTTACGGATATATTAACGTTAGAAATGTCTAGGATTTCGTAGATATAATTAAGAAACCATGGACACTCCTATGTCCTTTGACCTATCTGAACCAAATCCTGCAGTTTTATTCTATAGGAACTTACGGATATATTAACGTTAGAAATGTCTAGGGTTTCGTGGGTATAATTAAGAAACCATGGACACTCCTACGTCCTTTGACCTATCTGAACCAAATCCTGCAGTTTTATTCTATAGGAACTTACGGATATATTAACGTTAGAAATGTCTAGGATTTCGTAGATATAATTAAGAAACCATGGACACTCCTATGTCCTTTGACCTATCTGAACCAAATCCTGCAGTTTTATTCTATAGAAACTTACGGATATATTAACGTTAGAAATGTCTAGGATTTCGTAGATATAATTAAGAAACCATGGACACTCCTATGTCCTTTGACCTATCTGAACCAAATCCTGCAGTTTTATTATTTAGGAACTTACGGATATATTAACGTTAGAAATGTCTAGGGTTTCGTAGATATAATTAAGAAACCCTGGACACTCCTAAGTCCTTTGACCTATCTGAACCAAATCCTGCAGTTTTATTCTATAGGAACTTACGGATATATTAACGTTAGAAATGTCTAGGATTTCGTAGATATAATTAAGAAACCATGGACACTCCTATGTCCTTTGACCTATCTGAACCAAATCCTGCAGTTTTATTGTTTAGGAACTTACGGATATATTAACGTTAGAAATGTCTAGGGTTTCGTAGATATAATTAAGAAATCCTGGACACTCCTAAGTCCTTTGACCTATCTGAACCAAATCCTGCAGTTTTATTCTATAGGAACTTACGGATATATTAACGTTAGAAATGTCTAGGATTTCGTAGATATAATTAAGAAACCATGGACACTCCTATGTCCTTTAACCTATCTGAACCAAATCCTGCAGTTTTATTCTATAGGAACTTACGGATATATTAACGTTAGAAATGTCTAGGATTTCGTAGATATAATTAAGAAACCATGGACACTCCTATGTCCTTTGACCTATCTGAACCAAATCCTGCAATTTTATTATTTAGGAACTTACGGATATATTAACGTTAGAAATGTCTAGGGTTTCGTAGATATAATTAAGAAACCCTGGACACTCCTAAGTCCTTTGACCTATCTGAACCAAATCCTGCAGTTTTATTATTTAGGAACTTACGGATATATTAACGTTAGAAATGTCTAGGATTTCGTAGATATTATTAAGAAACCATGGACACTCCTATGTCCTTTGACCTATCTGAACCAAATCCTGCAGTTTTATTATTTAGGAACTTACGGATATATTAACGTTAGAAATTTCTAGGGTTTCGTAGATATAATTAAGAAATCCTGGACACTCCTAAGTCCTTTGACCTATCTGAACCAAATCCTGCAGTTTTATTCTATAGGAACTTACGGATATATTAACGTAAGAAATGTCTAGGGTTTCGTAGATATAATTAAGAAACCCTGGACACTCCTAAGTCCTTTGACCTATCTGAACCAAATCCTGCAGTTTTATTCTATAGGAACTTACGGATATATTAACGTTAGAAATGTCTAGGATTTCGTAGATATAATTAAGAAACCATGGACACTCCTATGTCCTTTGACCTATCTGAACCAAATCCTGCAGTTTTATTATTTAGGAACTTACGGATATATTAACGTTAGAAATGTCTAGGGTTTCGTAGATATAATTAAGAAACCCTGGACACTCCTAAGTCCTTTGACCTATCTGAACCAAATCCTGCAGTTTTATTCTATAGGAACTTACGGATATATTAACGTTAGAAATGTCTAGGATTTCGTAGATATAATTAAGAAACCATGGACACTCCTATGTCCTTTGACCTATCTGAACCAAATCCTGCAGTTTTATTCTATAGGAACTTACGGATATATTAACGTTAGAAATGTCTAGGGTTTCGTGGGTATAATTAAGAAACCATGGACACTCCTACGTCCTTTGACCTATCTGAACCAAATCCTGCAGTTTTATTCTATAGGAACTTACGGATATATTAACGTTAGAAATGTCTAGGATTTCGTAGATATAATTAAGAAACCATGGACACTCCTATGTCCTTTGACCTATCTGAACCAAATCCTGCAGTTTTATTCTATAGGAACTTACGGATATATTAACGTTAGAAATGTCTAGGATTTCGTAGATATAATTAAGAAACCATGGACACTCCTATGTCCTTTGACCTATCTGAACCAAATCCTGCAGTTTTATTCTATAGGAACTAACGGATATATTAACGTTAGAATTGTCTAGGATTTCGTAGATATAATTAAGAAACCCTAGACTCTCCCATGTCCTTTGACCTATCTGAACCAAATCCTGCAGTTTTATTATTTAGGAACTTACGGATATATTAACGTTAGAAATGTCTAGGGTTTCGTAGATATAATTAAGAAACCCTGGACACTCCTATGTCCTTTGACCTATCTGAACCAAATCCTGCAGTTTTATTCTATAGGAACTTACGGATATATTAACGTTAGAAATGTCTAGGATTTCGTAGATATAATTAAGAAACCATGGACACTCCTATGTCCTTTGACCTATCTGAACCAAATCCTGCAGTTTTATTATTTAGGAACTTACGGATATATTAACGTTAGAAATGTCTACGGTTTCGTAGATATAATTAAGAAATCCTGGACACTCCTAAGTCCTTTGACCTATCTGAACCAAATCCTGCAGTTTTATTCTATAGGAACTTACGGATATATTAACGTTAGAAATGTCTAGGATTTCGTAGATATAATTAAGAAACCATGGACACTCCTATGTCCTTTGACCTATCTGAACCAAATCCTGCAGTTTTATTATTTAGGAACTTACGGATATATTAACGTTAGAATTGTCTAGGATTTCGTAGATATAATTAAGAAACCCTAGACTCTCCCATGTCCTTTGACCTATCTGAACCAAATCCTGCAGTTTTATTATTTAGGAACTTACGGATATATTAACGTTAGAAATGTCTAGGGTTTCGTAGATATAATTAAGAAACCCTGGACACTCCTATGTCCTTTGACCTATCTGAACCAAATCCTGCAGTTTTATTCTATAGGAACTAACGGATATATTAACGTTAGAATTGTCTAGGATTTCGTAGATATAATTAAGAAACCCTAGACTCTCCCATGTCCTTTGACCTATCTGAACCAAATCCTGCAGTTTTATTATTTAGGAACTTACGGATATATTAACGTTAGAAATGTCTAGGGTTTCGTAGATATAATTAAGAAACCATGGACACTCCTATGTCCTTTGACCTATCTGAACCAAATCCTGCAGTTTTATTATTTAGGAACTTACGGATATATTAACGTTAGAAATGTCTAGGGTTTCGTAGATATAATTAAGAAATCCTGGACACTCCTAAGTCCTTTGACCTATCTGAACCAAATCCTGCAGTTTTATTCTATAGGAACTTACAGATATATTAACGTTAGAAATGTCTAGGATTTCGTAGATATAATTAAGAAACCATGGACACTCCTATGTCCTTTAACCTATCTGAACCAAATCCTGCAGTTTTATTCTATAGGAACTTACGGATATATTAACGTTAGAAATGTCTAGGATTTCGTAGATATAATTAAGAAACCATGGACACTCCTATGTCCTTTGACCTATCTGAACCAAATCCTGCAGTTTTATTATTTAGGAACTTACGGATATATTAACGTTAGAAATGTCTAAGGTTTCGTAGATATAATTAAGAAACCCTGGACACTCCTAAGTCCTTTGACCTATCTGAACCAAATCCTGCAGTTTTATTATTTAGGAACTTACGGATATATTAACGTTAGAAATGTCTAGGGTTTCGTAGATATAATTAAGAAATCCTGGACACTCCTAAGTCCTTTGACCTATCTGAACCAAATCCTGCAGTTTTATTCTATAGGAACTTACGGATATATTAACGTTAAATGTCTAGGATTTCGTAGATATAATTAAGAAACCATGGACACTCCTATGTCCTTTGACCTATCTGAACCAAATCCTGCAGTTTTATTCTATAGGAACTTACGGATATATTAACGTTAGAAATGTCTAGGATTTCGTAGATATAATTAAGAAACCATGGACACTCCTATGTCCTTTGACCTATCTGAACCAAATCCTGCAGTTTTATTATTTAGGAACTTACGGATATATTAACGTTAGAAATGTCTAGGGTTTCGTAGATATAATTAAGAAACCCTGGACACTCCTAAGTCCTTTGACCTATCTGAACCAAATCCTGCAGTTTTATTCTATAGGAACTTACGGATATATTAACGTTAGAAATGTCTAGGATTTCGTAGATATAATTAAGAAACCATGGACACTCCTATGTCCTTTGACCTATCTGAACCAAATCCTGCAGTTTTATTATTTAGGAACTTACGGATATATTAACGTTAGAAATGTCTAGGGTTTCGTAGATATAATTAAGAAACCCTGGACACTCCTAAGTCCTTTGACCTATCTGAACCAAATCCTGCAGTTTTATTCTATAGGAACTTACGGATATATTAACGTTAGAAATGTCTAGGATTTCGTAGATATAATTAAGAAACCATGGACACTCCTATGTCCTTTGACCTATCTGAACCAAATCCTGCAGTTTTATTATTTAGGAACTTACGGATATATTAACGTTAGAAATGTCTAGGGTTTCGTAGATATAATTAAGAAATCCTGGACACTCCTAAGTCCTTTGACCTATCTGAACCAAATCCTGCAGTTTTATTCTATAGGAACTTACGGATATATTAACGTTAGAAATGTCTAGGGTTTCGTAGATATAATTAAGAAACCCTGGACACTCCTAAGTCCTTTGACCTATCTGAACCAAATCCTGCAGTTTTATTCTATAGGAACTTACGGATATATTAACGTTAGAAATGTCTAGGATTTCGTAGATATAATTAAGAAACCATGGACACTCCTATGTCTTTTGACCTATCTGAACCAAATCCTGCAGTTTTATTATTTAGGAACTTACGGATATATTAACGTTAGAAATGTCTAGGGTTTCGTAGATATAATTAAGAAACCCTGGACACTCCTAAGTCCTTTGACCTATCTGAACCAAATCCTGCAGTTTTATTCTATAGGAACTTACGGATATATTAACGTTAGAAATGTCTAGGATTTCGTAGATATAATTAAGAAACCATGGACACTCCTATGTCCTTTGACCTATCTGAACCAAATCCTGCAGTTTTATTATTTAGGAACTTACGGATATATTAACGTTAGAAATGTCTAGGGTTTCGTAGATATAATTAAGAAATCCTGGACACTCCTAAGTCCTTTGACCTATCTGAACCAAATCCTGCAGTTTTATTCTATAGGAACTTGCGGATATATTAACGTTAGAAATGTCTAGGGTTTCGTAGATATAATTAAGAAACCATGGACACTCCTATGTCCTTTGACCTATCTGAACCAAATCCTGCAGTTTTATTATTTAGGAACTTACGGATATATTAACGTTAGAAATGTCTAGGGTTTCGTAGATATAATTAAGAAATCCTGGACACTCCTAAGTCCTTTGACCTATCTCAACCAAATCTTGCAGTTTTATTCTATAGGAACTTACGGATATATTAACGTTAGAAATGTCTAGGGTTTCGTAGATATAATTAAGAAACCCTGGACACTCCTATGTCCTTTGACCTATCTGAACCAAATCTTGCAGTTTTATTCTATAGGAACTAACGGATATATTAACGTTAGAATTGTCTAGGATTTCGTAGATATAATTAAGAAACCCTAGACTCTCCCATGTCCTTTGACCTATCTGAACCAAATCCTGCAGTTTTATTCTTTAGGAACTTACGGATATATTAACGTTAGAAATGTCTAGGGTTTCGTAGATATAATTAAGAAACCCTGGACACTCCTAAGTCCTTTGACCTATCTGAACCAAATCCTGCAGTTTTATTCGTTAGGAACTTACGGATATATTAACGTTAGAAATGTCTAGGATTTCGTAGATATAATTAAGAAACCCTGGACACTCCCATGTCCTTTGACCTATCTGAACCAAATCTTGCAGTTTTATTCTATAGGAACTGACGGATATATTAACGTTAGAAATGTCTAGGATTTCGTAGATATAATTAAGAAACCCTGGACACTCCCATGTCCTTTGACCTATCTGAACCAAATCTTGCAGTTTTATTCTATAGGAACTGACGGATATATTAACGTTAGAAATGTCTAGGATTTCGTAGATATAATTAAGAAGCCCTGGACACTCCCATGTCCTTTGACCTATCTGAACCCAATCCTGCAGTTTTATTCTATAGGAACTTACGGATATATTAACGTTAGAAATATCTAGGATTTCGTGGATATAATTAAGAAACCCTGGACACTCCTATGTCCTTTGACATATCTGAACCAAATCTTGCAGTTTTATTCTTTAGAAACTTACGGATATATTAACGTTAGATATGTCCAGGGTTTCTTAATTATATCTACGAAACCTTAGACATTTCTAACGTTAATATATCTGTAAGTTCCTAAAAAATAAATCTGCAAGATTTGGTTGAGATAGGTCAAAAGACATAAGAGTTTCCAGGGTTTCTTAATTATATCTTCGAAACCCTACACATTTCTTACGATAATATATCCGTAAATTCCTAAAGAATAAATCTGCAAGATTGGGTTCAGATAGGTCAAAAGACATAGGAGTGTCCAGGGTTTCTAAATTATATCTACGAAACCCTAGACATTTCTTACGATAATATATCCGTAAATTCCTAAAGAATAAATCTGCAAGATTGGGTTCAGATAGGTCAGAAGACATAGGAGTGTCCAGGGTTTCTATATTATATCTACGAAACCCTAGACATTTCTTACGATAATATATCCGTAAATTCTTAAAGAATAAATCTGCAAGATTGGGTTCAGATAGGTCAAAAGACATAGGAGTGTCCAGGGTTTCTAAATTATATCTACGAAACCCTAAACATTTCTTACGATAATATATCCGTAAATTCCTAAAGAATAAATCTGCAAGATTGGGTTCAGATAGGTCAAAAGACATAGGAGTGTCCAGGGTTTTTTAATAATATCTACGAAACCCCAGACATTTCTAACGTTAATATATCCGTAAGTTCCTAAAGATTAAATCTGCAAGATTTGGTTCACATATGTCAAAGTACATAGGAGTATCCTGGGTTTCTTTATTATACTTATGAAACCCTAGACATTTCTAAAGTTAATATATCCGTAAGTTCCTAAAGAATAAAACTGCAAGATTTGGTTCAGATAAGTCAAAGGATATAGGAGTTTTCAGGGTTTCTTTATTATACCTACGAAATCCTAGACATTTCTAACGTTAATACATCCGTAAGTTCCTAAAGAATAAAACTGCAAGATTTGGTTTAGATAGGTCAAAGGACTTAGGAGTGTCCAGGGTTCCTTTATTATACCTATGAAACCCTAGACATTTCTAACGTTAATATATCCGTAAGTTCCTAAAGAATAAAACTGCAAGATTTGGTTTAGAGGTCAAAGGACTTAGGAGTGTCCAGGGTTCCTTTATTATACCTATGAAACCCTAGACATTTCTAACGTTAATATATCCGTAAGTTCCTAAAGAATAAAACTGCAAGATTTGGTTTAGAGGTCAAAGGACTTAGGAGTGTCCAGGGTTCCTTTATTATACCTATGAAACCCTAGACATTTCTAACGTTAATATATCCGTAGGTTCCTAAAGAATAAAACTGCAAGATTTATATATAACTGAGATAAAACTCAAAGCCACGTCGCACTAAGTGCCTGAAAAGAGAACGTGATGCCCCAAGGATTGCTGTAAAAGATATACAAACAATGTGAATTTAGACATTTATTAAACAAGAAATAAGATATGAAACATAACAACAGTGTAAAATATATGGTATAAGCATGTTAACAATAGAACGACATAAATAGTACAATATTTAAGGTAGGATTGTAGGTAGGGATGTGAAGGAAGGCGAGCGTCGTTGTTGGCGACGGCGTCCACATGGGGGTGGGCGTCGCGGCGATAGTGATGATGATAGCGTCGTCGGACGTTAGTAGCGATGAGAAGTGGTGTGTCGGGGTTAGCGCATCGATGTGCAGAGCCCACACATGTTGTTTGGATTTTTGTAATTGAAGTTTTGTAGTGCCGGAAGGCGGCGATGGGGGCAGTAACACAGTTGATGATAGTAGTAGTGGTGACGGGGCCCTAGCGCCGTTTAGAAAGAGCCCGCACGCGAAATTTGACGTCGGGGGCGGTGATGCTGATGTGGTTGCCGCTGCTGGAACGGGGCCGGCGAGCGGATTAAAATAAGCCCGAATACGACGTTTGGAAGCGGGGGCGGCGGCTGTCGGTATCGGTGGCGGCGGTGCTGATGTTGTGGCCGTTGCTGTTGTGGAGCCGATGCGTGGTCCAAATGTTGTTTGGACGCGGCTTCTGGCAGCGGGAGCGGCAGAAGTCGAGCCTGATGGCGACGCTGATGTTGTTGCCGCTGCTGGAACGGGGCCGGCGAGCGGATTAAAATAAGCCCGAATACGACGTTTGGAAGCGGGGGCGGCGGCTGTCGGTATCGGTGGCGGCGGTGCTGATGTTGTGGCCGCTGCTGTTGTGGAGCCGATGCGTGGTCCAAATGTTGTTTGGACGCGGCTTCTGGCAGCGGGAGCGGCAGAAGTCGAGCCTGATGGCGACGCTGATGTTGTTGCCGCTGCTGGAACGGGGCCGGCGAGCGGATTAAAATAAGCCCGAATACGACGTTTGGAAGCGGGGGCGGCGGCTGTCGGTATTGGTGGCGGCGGTGCTGATGTTGTGGCCGCTGCTGTTGTGGAGTCGATGCGTGGTCCAAATGTTGTTTGGACGCGGCTTCTGGCAGCGGGAGCGGCAGAAGTCGAGCCTGATGGCGACGCTGATGTTGTTGCCGCTGCGGGAACGGGGCCGGCGGGCTGATGAATTTGAGCCCGAGGGCGGCGGTTGACAGCGGGGGCGGCAGATGTCGGACCCGGAGGCGTTGAAGAAGGACCCGTCGGTGAAGTTGTTGATGCCTTCCCTCGGCGACGGTCCAGCGTTGAGTCGTGGTACTGCGTCGGCGGTGTAGGCAGGATATTCCGAGCTCGGCCTAAAAGCGAGTCTGGAGGCGGCTTGGAACTGAGAGCGAGTCTGGAGGCGGCGAAGCACTTGCCGTGTAGCGAGTGTGGAGGCGGTGAAGCGCTTGCTGATAAGCGAATGCTACAACTAGTCTCGCCGAGAAGCGAGTGTTGCTTTGGAGCTCTTCTATCTGCCGAGAAGCGGAGAGAAGATGAGACCAGGCAGCCGAGGTAAGGAGCGACTGGAGACTTTCCTTATCTTATCTAGTCCTAGGGTAGAGTACCGGGCTGTCAGCCCTCAACTCGTGTCTTGAGAATTCCAACTTAAAAAGTTGGAATAATAAGACAGACCTTTCCTGTAGGTTGGAGATACTGTTCAACTGCGACCTATCATAAGAATGATATAATTCACAGTCGAGCGAATCCTATTATGAAAGACGTTTTTCAACAATCTGCCAGGAAACATTGCGGTCTGCGATGTTTCCATAAATTGGCCGGAACATCAGTTTAACACAATAAATCATTTTTTTCCACGTACTTTTATTAACATGTCACAAGGTTTAAGATTAGTGTGTCTTACTGTCTAACTCGTGTATGTATTGTCTGTTATAAAAGAAAAAACTATTAAAATGGCTGGTAGAGGAATTCCTGCCCTCACGACAATAGTTGCAGCTTATGAAGTTTTAAACGATGAACAAATAAGAGCAGAGTCTTGCACTATGGCCGGTAATGTCCATTTTGAGGAAAGTATTGATGCTAAAGATGATAAAGATTGATCAAGTGGCTAGCAAGGAGAGGCTTGCTTCGTAACTTCATGCGATGCAACCAATGCAATGTATTGATATCGTTTGTCCGGTATGGACAATCAATTGACAGCTTTCGCTGGAAATGTAGTGACTGTGAGGTTGCGAGTAGTGTCCGTAGTAATTCTTACTTTTACGGGTCGCATCTAACACTGCGTCAACTGGTCACTATTATATATTTGTGGTCACAAGATTTACCTCAAATATTTGAGCCGAAAAGCAGGACGCAACTCGAACAATCATAAAACTATTGTCCATTGGTGCTCATTTAACCGGGCGGTCTGCCAACACGATCTCATTTTACATTCTGAACCCATAGGCGGCTTAAATGAGGACTTCACAGCAAAAATTGTTGAGATTGATGAAAATAATTTTTTTCATCGGAAATACCATCGGGGAGCGCTGAGGGCTGAAGGCCATTGGGTTTGGTGGCACTGAGAGGTGGACGTGCAGGTGCCTGACCGCGCAAGAGCTACTCTTGCTCCCATCATTGAATTTTAGATATGTTTGATAAGATCTTTAAGTATATATTGCCCGGGACACACATCATGTCTGACGGTTGGACGGCATACAATCAGCTGTATGCTGTAGGAGGAGATATTTATCTTCACGACGCTGTTGTCTATGAGCATAACTTCGTGGATCCACATAACCCCTTGATCCATACACAAAATGTGGAGAACATGTGGAGGCGAGCGAAAAGGAAGTTACGCAGACAGTTTGGCACGTTGCGGAACCTATTTCATTCGTACCTGCACGAGTTTATGTGGCAGAATAAGAACAGAGGGAAAGATTTGTTCTCTGAATTTTTAATAAGCGTGAAAGAACAATACGGCTTGTAGGTCACGTTTATACGGACTTTTTTATTCCAAATAGTCTCTATAGGTATTACCACCTTCTAAAATATTGCTTGTTCCTCCTGAAACACCCTGTATAGGGTGAGGTCCTATTTCCTTCATATCTGCGTGAATTCATCTGGCGGTAAAGATGTCTGTTCAAAATTTTTATTATGCGTCTGAGAACAGGTCTATAGTGAAAGAGATTTGCAGGCGCTTCTTAGTGGAGATTCATGGCTGCTGTAGCAATCCTTATAAAAAGTAAAAAATAAAAAATTAATAATAATAACTACTTATGGTCGTAAAAAAAATACAAATTACTTACCAATTATAAGCTGCATGTAGTTTCCTCTGCCAGGTCTATTGTTTACAACTCCTGGGTTAATCTGCAGTGACTAGTTGGCACGCCGAAAAGTCTGCTGACTTGTAGATTTGTGTTTTGATTGTTGAAGAATTTTTGATCAGATTGTGTTTTTGAAAAATATGGCAGTTTTTGTGTTTTTGAAAAAAATAATTATTTTTTTAATTCATGGTTAAATTATGGCTAATAATGTTATGGACTTTTTGTATTTATAGCTAAGATAGTGCGTGTATTTTTTTGGAATTAAAAATAGTAAAAAAATAATGTATTTTTACAGTGTAAAATATTTCTTATTAATCTAATAAAGACTTGAATACGAAACAAATGCAGAAAAAAACGCTGCAATATTTGGCAAATTATTTAAATTTTGTTTAAAAAAATTAAATGGAAGCTCTTAGTTCTCCTAACCCAGGAGTCGACCGGCAAACTTTAGACGCCAAAGAGCCAAATTCACCCTTTACGGCATCTGGAAACATTTTAAAGAGCCATAATTTTGTTTTAATTCATGACTTTTTGAATATATTCTAAATTTTATTCCTTCTCAACTTAATTTAAAGAGCCACACGAATGTCCTCAGAGCCGCATACGGCTCGCAAGCCGCGTTCTGCCGACCCCTGTCCTAACCTAACCTAATCTATACTACCCTATACTAACCTATCTATACTAACCTAATCTATACAAACCTAATCTACTCTATCCTGTCTATGCCTATCTATATTAACCTAATCTATACTATGCTATTTATACTAACTAACCCTATAATCTAATCCAGTGTTTCTCAACTGAAAACGTGCCGTGGACCAGAAAAATATTTAATTTTCTACCGCGGATTTTTCTATCATAAAAAAATGAACAAAAAATTTCAAAAATAATAATTTATAAGCCTCTAATTTATTAATAATTTATAAGGCGGTTCGCGGACCACCAGTTGAGAAACACTGACCTAATCTATATTAATCTGTACTACCCTAATAAATATACAGGGTGTTTCAGGAGGAACAGGCAATATTTTAGTATGTCCATATAAACGTGACCTACAAGGGGTATTGGTCTTTTAAGCTTATTAAAAATTCAGAGAACAAATCTTTCCCTCTGTTCTTATTCCGCCATATGAATTCGTGCAAGTATGAAGGAAATAGGTCCTGCAACGTGCCAAACTGTCTGCGTAACTTCCTTTTCGCTCGCATCCATATGTTCTCCACATTTTGTGTATGGATCAAGGGGTCATGTTGATCCACGATGTTATGCTCATAGACAACAGCGTCGTGGAGATAAATACCTCCTCCTACAGCATACAGCTGATTGTATGCCGCCCAACCGTCACACATGATGTGTGTCCTGGGCAATATATACCTAAAGATCTTATCAAACCATTTTAAAATTTAATTCATATAATAAAATAATTACTCAAAAGGAAAATCTGAAACGATGATTCGTATATAAGCATACAAAATCCTGATATGGCCAGTATATTCTACCACGCACAAACACACACACACATTTTTATACTACATGCATATTATATATACTCGTATTTAAATAAATATGCACACGCATTTTTTATTTATTAACCTTTCAATGATGGGAGTAAGAGTAGGTCTTGCGCGGTCAGGCACCTCCACCAGGAACCACCTGCGTATTTGAATAAACATGCACATGCATTATTTTTTTTATTAACCTTTCAATGATGGGAGTAAGAGTAGCTCTTGTGTTGTCAGGCACCTCTACGAGGAAACACCTGCCCGTCGCCCTCTCAGTGCCACCAAACACCCGATGGCCTTCAGCCCTCAGCGCTCCTCGATGGTATTTTCGATGACAAAATTTACTTTCATCAATCTCAACAATTTTTGCTGTCCTCAATTAAGCCGCCTATGGGTTCAGAATGTAAAATGAGATCGTTTTGGCAGACCTCACATTGCACTGATTGTATCGCATGAAGTTAAGAAACAAGCTTCTCCTTGCAAGCCATTTGATGGCATCAATATTTTCTTCAAAATGGACATTACTGGCCATAGTGTAAGTCTCTGCTCTTATTTGTTTGTCGTTCAAAACTTCATTAGCTGCAGCTATTGTTGTAGAGGCAGGAATTCCTCTACCAGCCATTTTAATAATATCTTCTTTTAAAAACAGATAATACATACACGAGTTAGACAAACAGTTACTAACACACGCTAACCTTAAACCTTTGTGACAGATGTCATAGCAATTACACTTGGCAACGGTGTGTGAAATTCGTTAGACCAAGGCCCTGTGCTGAACAGTATGCATATTAAAGGCAGCTAAAAGTTACCTTTACCGATTATCCTTTATAACATTCTTCATAAAATAATTATTATTAAATTTTGAATATCTAATAAACAATTTCTAATAATTATTATTATTTTTTGGAAAAAAGGGAGAAGATGGACAGAAGACGAGCCCGAAGGATATTTACGTAGACTGTTAGAATTTCCCTCTCGTCGAGCAGTCGTAGCAAAGTGGTCGAAGGATTGAATGATAATAATATTACATTATATACACACATTTACACACTTTATATACACACATTTACACAATTTATACACATTTACACCGGATATTGTTCTGTTATACAAATTATAAATTTGGCAAAAATATTTTCATATCTATGCTTATTACGCCACATGAACTCGTCCTGCCGACGCAGTTTTCTTTTGGCCCTCATCCACATATTTTCAACATTCTGTGTGTGGATATTGCGGCCATCGGGATCCACGAAATTCTCTTCATGCACCATCACCTGGTGTTCGTATATGCCGCTTCCTATTTCCGCGATATTATTGTAGGCCCGCCAGCAGTCTGAAATTATGATGGAGCCGGGCAAAATGTACCTAAGATATTAACCATTTTTACAGACACATACACACAAATACAGAAACAGACAATAAATCATATATACATTTATATAAATGTGCACGAGCACATTTATATTAACCTTTCAATGAAGGCAGTGAGTGTTGCCGCAGTTCGGTCCGGAATCTCCCCCAAAAACCATCTGCCAGTATCCCTATCAATTCCACCGAAAACCCATTGGCCTTCCCTCCACATTCCCCGATGGTATTTTCGGTGGAAAAATTTGCTCTCATCAATTTCTACAGTTTTCGCGGTATAGTCATCCCGTAAGCCACCTATGGTTACAGGATTGTTCAAAATATCCTGTTCACAGATCTCTCTGTTGAACGAACACCAGTCGACAATGGTATGGTTAGATCCTTCTCTGATTCTTGCTTCACGGGCTATAGCTTTTTGGAGGAAATCATTAGCCCAACCATATAGGATCACTAGAAGCTGTTCGAATGTTAAATGGCTCTGGGAAAAGTAGGAATCCTACCGAATACTGGCCACTGCCCCACATTCCTTGCATCTCCAATGATAGTCATCTATACATTGAGCAAGCCTCATAAAGGACATCGATTACATGTCATGGTGTTGTGTAGTAATCTTCGCTTTGCGAGCCACTTGATGCAATCGATGTTATTATGAAAAATTATATCCCTAAAAATATAATTTTCGGTTCTGAATTCATTCGCCGCAGCTATAAATATAAGATCTGGGAACCCGCTACCAGCCATTATAATTTTCTTTATTTTAACACACTTAACTACTTTACTACGACACCTACTAACTGTTGACAGATGATTTTAAGAGTTTTCGAAAAAAGCGGGAAAATTAGTGTATATAAGCAGTTCACTTTTGTAAGAACAAACTAAGAGGGAATTTTGTTTTCAATAGTTTGCACCTTTGAAGCTGTATGTCATGTTGGTATTAAAAAATGTCACTTTTTTAAAATGTCGATCCATTTGACATATGTCATAATGAAAAATGATTTCTTAATTATAGTGATCATAACCTTATCAACCTAAAGTCGGTTTTACAGCGTAAGAAATATTTTTAATTGACATTTAAAGTCAGTAACACACCATAAAAGTAACCAAAATATCCAGATCTAGTGTGTTCTTACAAAAGTGAACAGCTTATATATATAAACAAAACTGAGTAATAAAATTTAAAAAAGTAATTTACAACTATTAATTAAATAACTAATTTAATTATCTTCTCCCAAGTTTTCGGCAATTTCATCCAATAATGGATACTGAAATAACGTCAAGCCAGCTACCGTCTGAAATATTATTGTTGAAAATGGCAATAATGTCGCAGGTATAAAATGTAAAATTTTTCATCCTACTGATGGCTCTTTCAACATGTATGCCTTTGCAATACTCTGCTTTTGATAAACCTCTTCTGGTGAAAACTGGGCAGCCATTAAAAAAGGTGGTATATTTAAATATACAGATTCAGGTAGTATGTCGTTTATTAAAAATCCTTTATCGGCTAGAATAAGGTCGCCTGGCACAAACTGCTCCGGAATTCCACAATCTTTCACAATTTTTTTATCTGATGTAGATCCAGGATATAATTCACTAACAAAGGTTATGACACCGTTAGGTGCCACACTTATCAAACCTTTTGCAGTGTTTTTGTGTTTATCTGAACTATACGTTAGGCGTTGTTTCTTTATATTTTTTGGAACAGCTAATTGCATCTCTGTGCAATCTAAAATAATTCTGCAATTGGTAAATGTTGCGAAGCATGTTGGCAAACATTTTTTATTTTTATGTCGGCTAGGTATTCTTGACATAATTTGCCTAAAAATTATGCTGTGTAACACATTTACCCACGTAACAACAATATTTGTAATTGTAGCTGTGCGACAGTCAAAGCGGCATGCCAAATCATCATGTGGCAAATTTTGCCCTAACTTCATCAATGTAATAAATAGCTGATCATTTTTTGAAAATCTTGTCACATTCCATTTTAAATAATAATTTATAGGAATATTTTCAATCATATTGTACAAAACTTGAAATGAGTCCTTTGACATTCCCGTGTACAAAAAAATCCTCGTTTCATTGTCAATTATTTTTGAGAACGTAAATATATGGGCCATTTCTAATTGTTTTGTTAAATCTTCTACTTTCTTCTGTAACAAAACATTTTCTGATTCCGGTACAATACTGTACGTGGACTGCGCTGCAGAAGTACTTGGTTGTAGTGCTATTAAATCTATGCCAGGTACTCCAGTTGGCATTAAATTTAATCCAGATGTAGATGGTTGTGGATTATCAAATTGAGGAAGTTCTAGAAGCGGTAGTTCTAATTCTTCAATTCCTGAAGGAGGACTTGGATATTCTATTTTTTTTATTTTTTTTTTTTCTCTCTGGGGAAAACCAAACACTCTGTTTTGCCACATTATGTAGAAAAATAGTAGGTCCATTGTTTTTATCACCATTTTCAAAGTGACAACTACATATTACAGAGTGTTTACTGGGTTGTCTATCTTGTCGCCTGAAAATATATAAAAGAATTAATTACATAATATAAAAACTTTCTATACATATATGTAGCAAAAAATAGATTTATTAACAGATAATACACAAAACCAAGTATATAAAGTGTCACTTTTCCGTACCATTGATGAGAACTAACACACGAATTAACAAAAAGTTATGTGAAACCGATTGATCGTTATATTTCCGCATATGTAAATAAAATAAATAAATCTACAAAGGTCAATAATTATTAAGTACAATTATAAAATAAACATTATTATTAATTAATTTCTAGTAGTCAAATCTGGATATGGATCATTTATAGAAAAAATACTGCTTCCAACTTGTGCGTAAAGAACTTTTGCTGCCATTATGTGACTGTCAAATGTGCATTTGTTAAATAAAGAACTATTTCAATATAAAAAGCTATACATTACCTTATTAATTTTATCCAGTGTTGTTTTTCTAATTCATCTTTTGGAAATCGAAAAAATTTGCAATTATCTATGTGGCTATAATGATTGCAATCTGGAGCAAAACAATACACCATCATGCATTCTGAAACAAAATATTAATAATTACAAAGTTTTATTTAATTAAATAAATATTAAATATATTTCGATTTTCTTATTATTTAAAAACATAACCTATAAATATATTTTCGAATCCTTATTTGTATGTTTATAAGAACATTATTCAACAATGTAAAGTATCTTATTTGGGTAAAATGTTACTGTACGGTCCGCTCTAACTTCATCCAACTCTATCCACTCCACCTACTTGCAGTAAACGACAGCTCACGTGTTTTACCAGTGGTCCTAAAACGTACTGACCGGTCTTGGTATAACTAGGGAATAGACCTACGCTACTGTGGCATTGTTATGTTAGTGTGAGTTTGTTTTGTCATTAAACTAGATGATGGGTAGCTCGCTTCGCTCGGCTTCTTCTAACCAAACCCTTACTATACATAACCTAACCTAAGATAGTGTTTTGTCATTAAACTAGAAGATGGGTAGCTCGCTTCGCTCGGCTTCTTCTAACCAAACCCTTACTAACCTAACCTAACCTAAGATAATGTTTTTTCATTAAACTAGAAGATGGGTAACTCGCTCCGCTCGGTTTTAGCCTTTTACTAACTAAAACTAACCTAATAATCTTGTTTTTAGGTGCATAGTACTTTATTTTCCCCCATATTGGCCCAATTAAAATTGTGTATCATTGTGTATAAATTTATAAAACAGAAACCATTGTTTTAGATCCACTGATAAACCTTGAATTATTTAGTGTCTTGAGCATGCATGACACTTACGATAGTAGTAGGAGAGGGGAGAGAATTGAATGAAGTTCGAGCGGACCGTAGAGTAACATTCAACCCTTATTTGTATACATTAGTATGTACTTACCAAATATATGTATTTTTTGAGCCGAAAATAAGATTAATCAACAAATTAAGGAAATTAAAATATTGAGACGTGTATTTCAAATGAACAAAGAAAACCGAAAGGACTCAGTTGTCAGCACAAATCAAATAGAAATAGATGCTTCACTCTCTTGTTAGATTTTGAAACCACGTTCGGCGCTAAACTGCACTGTTCGTACTTAGAACTATAATTTAGAGTGGGGGGAAAACCCGGGTATTTCAAATTCTTCATTGGATTTCAGGAATATCTAAATTACAAACTATTATTAGATAAAACAATCGTTATAAAATTTTGACTATTTTAAATACTATTAACGATAATAGAATTTGAAACAGACAAAATAAAGTATTATAACAATTGTTTCATCTAATAATTAGTAATTTAAAAATTCCTTATAACATCTAGATATGTTACAGTTAGGAATTATACAAAAAAACAACAACAATTACTCAGAGAAATAATTATTTAATTGTAACAACTTACATGCATATTTATTACATATATATTTTTTTTTAGCGTGGGAGGAGCTTCGTTGTTGCGTTGTATGGTGGTGCTGCTCGTGTTCGTACTTAGAACTATGAGCAAGACGCCATATTGTATTTTTTCTGCTATTAGAGTGAAACCCCCCTGGTTGTCAGATGGCAGCACGGTGTGACGTCACACTAATATGGTCTATCGGCACAGACAGGAATATTACAGCGGACCAGATCAAGTAATGCCTGGGCCACACTTGCGTTATAAGCTTTGCCGATAATTGCGCGCTATATAAATTCGTGGTAAACTGCATCTATCGATATCGTGCTAAAACGCAACTTGTGGCCATATCTGCGTTTTCGCCGCTACACTTTATTTACGTTTACAAGGTACAAGCGTATTTATTTTGCTGTAAATTAAATAAAATTATGGTGTATATCCATCATAACTGCACCCTAAAATTATTTTTTACATTTAATTTTACAAATTCAAACATAATCTTATCTGATTTTGACACAAATAAGTTGTAAAAAAATATGTATAACATAACCTCAAATGATGCCGTTTAAACAACAATATGCGCCAACAGAACATACTACGCTCTGCGCAAGTTCCTTTGATGTGCGCTCTAAAACCGCCACTTCAGTTATCGTCATGTGTCTAGTGGCGCGCACTGCTAATATTGTGAACGCAAACCGATAGTGACTGGCCACATTAGCGTGTATGTCACGTTAAACCGAAGTTTAGCGACGATAGATGCAGGTGTAGCCCAGGCATTACGCTATTGAATAAAATCTTTACTTTTTACCATTCATGAAGAATAGGTACAGGAATCGAATGATGAGGCGCGCAATTAATTGTTTTCTCTCGAAACCACTCGCAAGCAACATAAAATTAACAATATCGTTAGAATTAAACAATGTGAAGTTCTCAACTTTTTATCATTCATGAGGAATAGGTACAGGAATCGACTAGGGGAAACTTCCTAAGAGCCCTGACATCTGGTGGCAATTTGCGGAAAATACGAAAGTGACATTGTTTTGTTTTGTTCAATGGAGAAATACGTGTTTTTTAGTTGTTTGTGTTTTATTTTTGTGAATCATGGCAAAAAACAATTCATTTTGTTGTGTGCAGTGATGGGCGCGTAAGTTACATGATGTAAGTTACCTCATTGTTGACGCGTAAACAATGATGTAAAGTAAACACAAAAACTCTTGTAAACAACGTAAACAATGTAAACAATGATTTAGACATGCGCACTTGTTTTGAATTACAGAACCTCATTTTCAATACATTTTTATAAATAATAAAATTTTAATGAAACGATTTTAAATGAAAAAGTAAGTATATAAAATTAGGACAAACCAATATACATATTAATAAAAATCGAATTTGCATCATTATACAGGTGTTACATACAAATTAGTAAATATGAATATGAAAAATAAAAAAACTTTTTTCTTTAAAAAATTCAGTCTAACAATTTTATTAACAAACCATTAAATTTCACCCTAAAGAAAATACTAAAACATCTAAAAAACATATCCCCCTAAAAATATAAACAAATAAGTGCTCATCGAAAAAAACATTTTTTTTTTAAATTCTGAGTAGGGTATCAGATAAAAGCCCTTGGAACGTGGATTAACGATCAACTTTTAATTTTTGCAAAATAAATTATTTTGAAGCGATTTTTGCAAAAATTGTGCAAAAAAAATTTTGTTCCACACCCTGTAGCCCAGATGGTTTAAACTAAAAATCTGAAAAAATTCTAAGTAATGTACATTGGTGTGAACCGGAATATTACAACAGGAATTTTTGATCAGATTATGTTTTTGGAACAAAAAGCATTTTTTGTGTTTTTTTGCTAATAATGTTATAGTTATATAGTTATATAGACGCTAAAGAGTAACGTGTTTCTTGGTGCAGTGGCTAAGATACTTGCATTCTGCCCGAGAATTTGAGTTCGAATCCTACGAGAGGAGACAATATTATTATTATTTTTTTTTTGCATTTTTATATTGTTTAAATTATTTTTTCAAAATTCTAGTTAGATTTTGGCAATTGTTGCATTTAATTTTTAAAAGCGTAAATTTAATAACCAGTGTACACGAATGAGTTTCGTGTACAGGGGTACGTTCCAAAACCTATGGAGTTTACTCTAAACTTAACTCTGAGTTTAGTAAGATCGTTCCAAAACATTCGAGTTTCCGGTTTGAGTTAACCCTAGAGTTTACTCTTTTAACTCTGCTTGCAAGGTGGGTAATATTTACTCCCATGCGCAGAATGCGTACGCATATAATGTAAGTTTTGACATATCGAAATTAACAGAAATTAATTATGGCAAACAGGAATCATGGAAAAAAATTCACAGAAATTCATAATTCTGAAATAAAAAAGAAATCTTTTACTTAATTATAAATAGGTATTTATCATACAATAGTTTGTAAAAATTTATTAAAGTTACCGTTAATAGATATACGTTGTTGACTGAAATTAGCAGCAATAATACATACTTCCCTCTTCTTTTTATCCATCACTATTTAAAGATATTAATAATTATTTAAAATAATATGTCGTGTTGACAATATTTTAGCGGGAATTTTCATATAAGCACTCCTAACCTTAACATCGCCGTTCCAAAACATGATCACATGACCACATTATCTTAGAGTAAACTCGAACTCCAAGACTTATGTTTTGACACGTACCCCTGAATGTACACGAAATCAAAGGGGAGGAGCTATGACTAAAAACAACCAATGGAAGCCATAGGCGCAATTTTCAAAATCTTAATGAACCTTGATATATAAAAAAAATACTGCACATCTTTAGAAACTTAAATTATGGTAATAGGCATTCGAATTAAAATTCATAAAAAAATATTTTGACATAAAATTTGTTTTGGCATCCCAAATAATCATCATTCTAAGTGAATGATATTATTATAAATACCTGCAAAACCCTGAAATGTGTTAAAATTCACACTTCACATCAATTTTTTTAATAAACTTATTGTTTTGAACTGAATATACTTGTTCATTAACTCTCTATTATTCATATTAAATAACTAAAACTAACCTCATTATTTGACAGTTTACAAAGTTTACATTGTTTAAATTGTTGACAAGTTTACTAATTGTTTACATAAGTTTACACGTAAACGTAAACAATTAAAGTTTACGTGTAAACGCCCATCACTGGTTGTGTGCCACAATGTAAATCGTGGATAAAAAAGAATCCCACTTTAACATTCCATCATTTTCCTAAATCGAAAGAAATAATAACAATTGAAACGACATTTGGAAGTAGAGAAGAAGTGGATCGTAGATCTCTTTAGATCCAAAAACTAAAAATGGCCCGATGTAAAATAAATAAATAATATACTGCACCTCAACAAAATTTTCAGTTACACAACATTCTCTGAATATAGGTATGCGTATAATAATTGATTGGCTCAGAAATCACGGCCTAGAACTATGTGCGAATAAAACAAAAATAGTATGTTTCACGAGACACCGACAAAATTCTCTCCCTAAGTCACTAAATTTGGGAGGAATACAAATTAACCTGGTACTAGAAATTAAATATCTAGGGATGCATTTAGACGCAAAATTAAATTTTAAGTCCCACATTCGTAATCTCGTTAAAAAATGTGATTCAGCTGTTAATATGCTTAGAATAATTTCTAAGAAAAAATGGGGTGCTGATGTATCAACAGTCATTACGTTTTATAGGTGTAGAATTAGATCAATTATTGACTACGGTTGTACAGTGTATGGTTCTGCAACTAATAGTTTATTAGAATTACTAAATAAAATACAACATAAAAACCTCAGATTATGTATCGGAGCTATGCAATCAACACCTAAACACAGCCTACTCGCTGAATGGTACGAACTCCCTCTTAATATAAGAAGAAAAACGTTATCAAACAAATTCTGGCTGCATACATATGTACACCAATAAACTATATATCCTCACCGATAATATTATACATCTTTCAACTAAATGTCTCATCTCCCCTTACTGGCAACGCAGAATACTACCTCCTCTAGTGAATAGTTTCTTGAATTACAAAGTTTCAAAAATTACTGTTGAAAGAAATTTTAATCTAACATGCTTCTTATATCCACTAGAATTCTATGTTCCTAATAATATAGTTGGTTCAGAAATACAAATAAAAATAATAATATCCTATAAAATTAATCAATTCAAAACTCGGGAAAACATACGAAATATATACAGATGGATCAAAACAAAAAGAAGGCACTGGATTTGCCATATAGGGATTTGCAGCTAAGCACCCTACCATCTGGTGAGCGTTTCATGAACTTGTGTACATCATATAACATTTCGTTTTGTGTATTGGGCTCAACAGCGCTATGAAGTGACGCCAAGCGGATTAAAACTGAACTAGGCGAAACGAGTAATAGTTTATTGTTAGTCTGTATTGCTTTATTGTCCATTATCCATAAGCCTATTGTCCATAAGTCTGTATTGCTTTTAAAAGTTAGTGTTGCAGTTTGTTTGTTATATTAACTTTTGATAGCAATTATTATTCTTTTTTATATTACTTTATGTTATAATGAGTTATTATAACACAAATTGGTGTGTGTTTGGCTGTCACTCTAGAAAAGGAAGTAACAAAAATATTTACTTCCACTATTTTCCAAATGAGAAACCATTTGTGAACTGTTAATAAATTTGGTGTTGTGGAAGAGATAATAACAAACTAGTATTTATTAAACAAATTAAATAAAAAACAAACACTAAATTATAAAAATCCTGTTCGAACATAATTAAATATCTACCCGTGTAATTTTAATGCAGAATTAGGGCAAGCGGTCTCAAATTCTGTACGCAGCTTTTCTAATACATTTTCCCTGAACCTTCAGTGCCTGATTTTGTTTTTAATCAATTTATTTAGGAAAGGAGTTTCTAACAGAGGTTGCGGCTCATACCGTTGTAAGACAGGTTTTTTAAAAGTAGACCACAGGCATTTTAAATCTGTGCTGGTTAATATTTCCATACTCAATCTATTGTTTCTGGAACAAAAAGAAAAACCAACAGAAACCACACAAAAAAAAAAAGAAAAATCAAATATTACAATCAATCAATGCCCTGATCTTGGCTTCTTTCATTTTTGTTTGTTAACCACCTGGCACAAAATAATAGGATAGCTGAAATGTGTTTGCATGTAGTTCCTGCTTTACATGTGCAGGACATATTTAAAACTTCAACATCATTAGTGTATTTTAATTTCCTAGTGACTTCGTGAGGTGGTGATCTCAAACTGCTTGTTTGTAAACATAACCCACATATGTCGACATGCTCATCATTTTTGTCCAAAATTCCGCACAACATAAGATTTCCGGCGTTTAACAACTCTTCTCCTTCAACTACACACCTAGAAGAAGGTGTTGCACTTAAAAAATTAAAATAATTTAATAAAGATAGCTGTTTATTATCCATTGCAAATCGATGATTTAACATGTAAACAAATATGGACAACTTTCACATTACTCGTTTCATCAGCTGTTCACAGCGCTTGTAGCGCCGCCATCGGGCATTGTTGTACCCAATTGGTTTTGTATGAAGTTTGTTTTTAAAGTTTTATTATAATCATTGAAAAATGTATAATACATATTGTTGTGTGCCTATGTGCAATTCATTGAAAAGAAGAAACCCGGAAATATCGTTTCATTTGTTTCCACTAATATCAGACACCGTATGGTTCGAAACAAAATTGGGAAAGCAAGAGGTTAGGAATCGACGCGATGTTTAGATAAACAATTTAAAAATTGGAAAAAAAGTGAGCCCTTGTATCAAAGTTTGCTCATTACATTTTAATGATAGTGACTACAAAAAATATTTTCAATTTTGTATTTATTATCGCATATCTTGAAAATTCCTGTTATTGTGTGGGGGTTTGTAATGCACAAGTGTAGGCATAATGCATAAATCTTTATGAACTCTCTGTTTTTTTCAGTGACTCCACACAATATTATATGCCCAGCATTGTAGATTTCTACCCCTTGGTAAACAATACGGGAATTATTATTTCCCCCAATATAGTTAATATAATCGACAATGGAAAACCGCCATAACTTAAAACCAGATCACAAAATGTAGTATTTTAGATGTTTACAAGTAATGTCACTTCACAAAATCAGAAAATCCCAAACAATTATTTATTTTTTGTCGTTTTTTGATACACTTTTCGCTATTATTTATTAGTAAATGTCAAGTGGTATCTGATTTAGAATGGTTTCAAAAAAATCCGCGTGGCGCTACGATCTTAAAATTTTTCCCCTATAGGGAAAAATTGCTAAGAGGTATGACATCTGGTGGGATTTTAAGCAACTACAGAAATAGACATTCATGGCAGTTTTTTCGTTGAGTTATATTGGTTCAAAATATATTTTTGCATTTTACTATAGTTTTGTTGTTATTATATTGTTATATTGTTACGTTTTGTTAAGTTTTATGTTATATATATTATTTTAAAATCAGTTTTAAATTGTTTTTACTGTTATCAAGTGGTAATAAGTGAAAATAACCTTAAACTAAAGGGGAAGACGAGACAAAAATCATGTCGAAATCGAACTATTATTGTTGTGTACCTCAGTGTAATTCGTGGATTAAAAGAAATCCTAGTTTAAATTTTCACGCCTTTCCCAAAGCAAAGTCTGAGTGGGTCAAAATTGATTTAAGATTTGGAACAGAAAAAATCGATAGGCGAAAATTATGGATTAAGCAATTAAAAATGGGTAAAAATCCAAGCCCATATATGAGAGTATGTTCTTTACATTTTACGGATGGTGATTATTTTAAAGGTAAGATTTTAATTACGTTAATGTGAATTTCATTAACTTTATTACTTTTTATAGGTGGTAACTCTATGAAAAGCAAGCACCTTAAAAGAGGTACATATCCAACCCAAAATCTACCCAAATCAAGCATAACAATTCCAGAAAAAACAAGCTCCGATTATGAAACGCGTTTAAAAAACAGACGAGCAATGTCCGACAGCATGCAGATGCCACTACCCACGATTGTTGACGCTGAACAAGAATATCAGCATGTGGAAGAAGAATTAATTGGATCAACAGAAGAAGAAATAATTGCAGTTGATGCCTTATTAGAATTATCTACCGTAACACCTCTTAAGAAGTATCGTGACTTTGCATTACAAGTAGATACACCCAAAATTAGTACGATAACCAACATTTTAACCACAGATAAAATACTCTCCAGTTTTACTGGTCTTCAGACACACCATTTATTAAATTCGATTATTAACCAAGATATTTCTATTGTACACCAAGATATTAGAATGCACCGGTTAAATATTAAAGATAGAGTCATTTTGGTATTTATTAAATTAAAATTAAATTTAAGTTATATTGTTATTTCATCTTTATTTGGCATCAACTCTCATTTATGTAGAACTTATTTTTTAGACACTAAAAATATTAAGTAAAGTTTTGAGTGCAGTTATATACTTTCCATCGAAAGAAGAAATAATTAACAACATGCCGAAATGTTTTGTAGATTTTCAAGACACCCAAATAATTCTTGACTGTACAGAAATTTATATACAGAGAACAAAATGCTTGTGTTGTAGAATTAGGTTCTATTCTCATTATAAAGGTGCCGAAACTATAAAAATTTTGACTGGTGTGTCACCAGGAGGACTCATTACTTTTATCAGTAAACCTTTTGGTGGTAGAGCTTCAGATAAATCAATTTTTGTGCATAGCAATTTGATATCTAAAATTGATAAAAATTCAGCCATTATGACTGATAAAGGTTTTTTCATCGAAAAAGAATGTGAAGAATATGGCCTTAAATTATATAGACCTCCATTTCTTAAAAGAAAACAACAATTAAGTAAAGATGAAGCTGTTTTTAATACTAAAATTGCAGCAGCAAGGGTTCATGTCGAAAGAAGCTACCAACGGATGAAAGTTTTTAAAATATTAAGTACTAAATTAAATGTAAATCTAATTAGTCATATCGAAGAAATTTTCACTGTTATAGCAGCTGTAACTAATTTATCATCTTCAATTTTAGCTCCCGATAAATTTATGTAGAGTTTGCTTTACATTAGACTTTTTTTACCATTTTCTTCTATATAAAAAAAAATATTAATAATAATTATAAAATACAACTACTACTTACTTACTCTTTACTTTTATTATAGTACTTCTTAACTATAATTTTTGTTAAATAGTTTTTTAAAAATACAACTTTTTATAGTAGGTTTATTGTGCTCGTTAGGTTGTAGGAAAAATAAGAAAATATGTAAAACTATATTATATTAATAATTATTATTTTCGCAACAAAATGTATAATATCAAAATAAATGTTTTTATAAAATTAGATCACATGTAAAACTATAATATTACAGTACTAATTGCTATTTTCACAAAACAAATATATCAAAATAAATATTTTTATAAAATTATATCACATGTAAAACTATATTATATTACTAATTACTATTATCACAAATAAAATTTATCAAATTAAAGTTTTTATAAAATTAGATCACATGTAAAACTAAATTATATTAATAATTATTATTTTCAGACAAAATGTAACATTTTCTCAAAATATTTCTTTTTTACATTAAATAACATTTCTTTAGCAAAATTATAATCATACTTAACTGCAATGACATTCATACTTTTATCATATGAACAGTAAATTATAAAATAACATTTATTAACATTTAACATAGACATGCCCAACTGTACTTGCCCATAATAAATGTGCTTCTTCTTTAAAATAACTGTTTCATTTTCCCTATGTACATATTTTAAACTATTTAGTAAAGAATTTGCATTTTGTGTTGCACCTACAAAGAATACATACATACAAATTTTAAAATAATATTTTTTAAAAGCATGATTTACCTGCAAACGGGCATTTGATTTCAATTAATGCCACTGGATCATTCTGTTCAAATATAACACCGTCCGGAGAATATCCCAACCAACTATTAATACTCGATGTTATAAATCCAAATTGATGAACATTTAATCCAGTATTTTTAGTAAATTCATCCCTGGCCTCTTGCTCATATTTTTCTCCGTGTTGAACATATTTATTCGTAAAATTTTTTGGGTAGAAATATCTATTACATTTATGTTCCCAATCTCCATCACTGTTATATGTATAGATTTCATAAATGCGCGATCCAGTTATTCTAAACCTTCTTTCTTGAAACCATTCTAATTTTGAATTTTTTGTTCGATACGCTATGTTATGTTCATTTTCATTAAATTTGTTAATGAACATTTGGCAACAATTATTTATTTTTACAGTAAACGTATTAAGTTCCAACATAAGAATAGATTGACAAGCGTTTTGTAATAAATTTTCTAAAAATGTTTCATCTAAAATTTCAATCCTTAATGGTTCAATACGGCCAATACTAAAAAACAAGAAATACATCATTTAGATACAAATCAGTTTTTAACGATAAATAAGCAAATGATCTCTATTACCTGTGTAAACTAAATGCAGAATTTGGCAAATCTTTTTTAAAGTTATTTTGAATTATATTAATTGTTTCAGAGGGAAGTAGCTCAATTGATCTATATTTAGTTTTATAACATGGCATTTCTTGTATTGGAATAGGTGCATATTGAGCTTTACTAGTTGCTTTCGTTGAAGTCCGTGCACACGTAATGTCAGTTTGTGACAATTTCTCCAAATCATTTATAGGGCCTCTAAAACAAAAAACACGGCAGAAAAAAGAACAACAAATTATTTCAGAAATAATATAGCATCAAAAATTACAAGGGCTTAATTGTGCCACTATTTAATTAACAACGGTTAACACCTTGTGCACTTCAGTAATACAGCTGAAATATGTTTGCACTTATTACTACCTCCTTTACATGTACATGACATGTCTGTTACTGTTGCCTTCATATTAAAAATGTTAAATCTTCCATTTATAATGTGTGGAGAAGACTGTAACGCACTTGTCTGTAGGCACAAGGCATATATATTTATCACGTCTACTTTTGACTCTAGCTGACCACATAAAATAATGTGGTTAGCATTTAAAACCTCCTCTCCTTCATAAATTCTGCGGGAATTATTATTCCCTTCCATAAAATGAAAATAATCCACACTTGAAAAGTATATATTTTGAAGGTCCATTTTAACCTAAAAAATTAATAAAAACATGCCTAAAATTATTCTTATTTATTAATATTTGATGTTATAATATTTCACTGATTACCTTGCCTAAAAACGAGTATTAATATTGTAACAAATTTACAAAAACCACCAGTAAACACTAAAATTCACGATATTGCCCATATGACTATACGTAACGAATGTCTATTTTGAAGGTTCCAAGTATGCCGCAATAGCGCTGCGATCTTAAAATACTTCCCCTATATCATAGGTTCTCAAACTTTTTTTTTTGCGTACCCTTTATGTCAATTCCAGAACAGGCGCGTACCCCCAAAAAGGTAAAAAAAAATCGGAACAATTTGAAAATTGTTAAACAAAGCAGACTTAACTGAAAAAAACATACATGAAAATACACTTACCAACTTTAGTGGGAAGGATGAAGCTGCATGTTTGAAATAAGTGATTCAATATCTGGCTCTCGATTACTCAATTTTAACCGCATATTAGGATCGATATTTAATTTATTTCGATATTTGTTTTTTAAAATCACCATGGAGGAAAACCCACATTCACAGAGATAAGTTGTTGAAAAAGGTATTAAAAACAATAATGATTTAACTTTTGGAAAATTTCAGCAGCAGTTGTACGGGTTGCCAAGGGTTCACAAAATAAATAATCTTCATTAATACGACTTTCAGATATATACCGCACGTAAACCATCAATTGAGCGTAGTTAGTAATGTCTGTGCTCTCATCTATTTGGATAGCAAAAAATTGCTTTTTTTAAGCTCAACAATCAAATTTTCCTTAATATTTGATGCCATGCTTTCAATTCGGCGGCGTACGGTGTCATTAGATATCGGTATTGTATCTAATTTTTTAGCCATCGATTCATCAAACATACAAGTAACCATATCTTTAGCAGCCGGTAACAACAATTCTTCACCGATTGTATGAGCTTTTCCACAACGTGCTATTCTTAAACTTACTAAAACAGACGCTTCCACTGCTTTTTGAGTATTGCTGGTAAAAAACGACATATTTTTTTTTACAGACTTCATTTCGGTACATTTTCGTACAAAATACTCCCGAGGCTTATTTTCTAAAGTTGAATGTTTTGTATTAAGATGACGTTTCAAAAATGAAGGTTTCATGCATTGATTTGAAAGAATTTCGAAACAAATTACACATTGAGGTCGTGATTCATTGTTTACCACTGTTTCCGTAAATCCAAAATTAATATAATCAAGATCGTATTTTCTTATTTTTTCAATTTTGCGTTTTTTAGAAGGATTATTGTCTTGACTCACCGTTTATGTGAATGATCTCGCGTACCCCCAATAGATGCTTCGCGTACCCCCAGGGGTACGCGTACCCCAGTTTGAGAACCTATGCCCTATATGATCCCCAAACAGAAAAAGATTTTATGTACAAAACAAATAATACTGTTAACATATTCCATATAGAACTTTTAGCAATATATCGCGCTACTGAGTATTTATTAAACTTACACATTCCAGATTACAATTCAGCCACTATTCTAACAGACAGTCTGAGCTCTATCCAAAATTAAAAAACCCAGGATTCACTAACAACCCCAAAGTAATATATAAGATAATAGAAAACATAAATATAGCCAAACATAATAAAAACATTGAGGTAAAAATTATATGGATCAAAGGTCACGCGGATATTAAGGGCAACATACATAATAGTCGATTCTAAAGCTAAATTAGCAATAGAACAGAGTGCAATTGAACAAGTGTTACATTTCTCAAACGAAAATATCGCGGAAACAAAACTTAGTTATCATAAAGCATGGCAAAATCAATTTAATATTACATCAGAGGAAAAAGGTATATTTTCTTTTAACATACAGAACACCATTAAAAAACCATGGTTTAGTAAAACTCCTATTCCAAAAAAATATGTAACAGCGATATCAAGGATGAGATTTAATCATACAATGTGTCCTGCACATCTTTATAGATTTAACTTAATAGAATCCAACATATGTCCCTGCTCACAAGGTTATGAAGCCGACTTGAATCACTTATTTCTATCATGCAATTTGTATCAAATCCAACAACAACAATTGTATAAAATATTAACTGAAAAGAAAATAACTCTACCAACAAATATTCAACTAATATTTAAAACAAAAAAAGAAAAAAATTATTACGCTTTATTAGAATACATGAAAAATACAGCTATATACGTGTAACTCAAGATATATTATATTATACATTAATGGCAACGCATTATCCTTTATTAATTTTAATTACCATATTAATTTCCCCCGAATATAATGGCAACGCTCTAATTCTTTTATTTTATTATTGTTAATTTTTTATTTTATTTTATTTATTTATTTTTTTTTCTCAATTTAATGGCAACGTATTTAATACAGAAATATAGATAAAATATTATTTTAC